>CM032446.1:152423315-152478315 GCA_019049505.1 Pachyrhynchus sulphureomaculatus | reverse complement strand
TTTGCTCGAATCATCTTATACTTTTAAATTTCACCTAACGTTCAACTAAAAAAGGTTGGAAAACTACAATTAGATTTTTTAAAAAACAACAATAGATGTTTTAAATAGTACGCCAAGTAACAAAACAGAACTATTTTAAAGCTGATGAATAAAATTGCAGGTTATCTGAGGGTTGCGAATTCATCGAGAAAACAAAACTTTGAAAATTAAATTTTAGCCTCTAGGCAATGAAATATTTAATTCTAAGGCGGTAGATTACGTGTGCTACTGCCTCGAGTAACACAACTAAAATCAGAAAGTTTTGCCCTCAAAATAAAACCAACAATTTATTTTTCGGCTCAAGTTGTAACACTAAATTTTACAAAAAAAAAATTGGTAGTGATTTACCAGGTATTTTTCTTGCCATTAAGTAGTTTTCAAATAAATACTGAATTTGACTTACACTAAAAAATAACTTAATTGAGGCACTAAAACTGAGTACTTTAGATGTTAGGTACTGGTATGGTATGTACAGGGTGGTCCAAATTGGACACTTTTAAAGGTAAACCCCTTTATCTAAAGGAGATAGACGAAAATTGATGTCGGTGTCTGAAGCTCAATTTTTATGATAAACTCAATGGTGAAAACTGCATGTCGATATCTAGTACCGTTTCAGATACATAGGGTGGAAAAATGTAATTCTTTTCCTATTGAAAATTTTTGATTTCTGTAAAAACATTCTCGAAGCACTTTTTCACGTGGATTTCAACAGTGTAAGTTACATTTTTTTACAACTAATGTTTTAATAGTTATTAACGCAAAAATATATTTTTTAAATGAGACTCTGTATATTTTTGCTCGTCCGAATAGAGCTTTAAATTAACATTCTAAAAATATAGCACACTTTATATTTTGCTTAAATCTACTTCAAAATGTACAGGTTTTCAGTTTTAAATGCATATTTTGTGAAGTAGGCTTGGGACGGAGCAGCCGTATGGTTTAAGTTGATTGTTTACTCATAGTTGTCAAATTTTTACTTCAGGATCAGTTATTGAATTGTCAAATAAATCGCAATGAAGTTTGAAAATACGAAAAATGGGATATGATAGTGTGTTTCATACAAACCGAAGAAAATTCGGAAGCGGCAAATAATTTGTACCACGAACGGTATCCAGAGAGGCGTCAACCCTTCAAAGATATATTAGCTCGATTGCGACATAACCTAGTTAATAGTGGTCAGTTTGAAAAGAAACGACCCAAAAAGTATGCATTAAACAGAGGTAAAGAGTTAGAAGAAATAGTAGTTTTAGGAACTATCGAAAATAATCCCAACACTTCAACCCGACAGTTAAAAGAATCCACTGGACTACCAAGAACTAACGTAAGTCGTACTTTGAAGAAGCACAAATTCAGGCCATATAGGACAAGAAAAGTTCATCACCTTAAAGACGGAAATTTTCAACGGCGTATGGATTTTTGCCAATGGTTTCTGGAGAATTGTAACTATGTTCCGAATTTTTCATTAAATTGCATTTGGATAGACGAAGCTTATGTAAGCAATGCAGGTATTTTTAACTGTTAAAATTCTTATACGTGGGCACAAGAAAAACCTTATTTAGTTGTGGAGCAAAGAAATCAAGGCATATTTGGATTTAATGTGTGGGAAGGAATTTTTAGAGGCAGGGTTATAGGTCCATTTATTTACGAAGGAACACTCACCTCTCAGAGATATTTAGAAATTTTACGGCAGCAAATAGAACCTCTTGTTGAACTGCCGTTAATGGACCTTAGAAATATATTTTTTCAACACGACGGGGCGCCCTCTCATAACGCTGCAGTTATCAGTAATTTTTTATCGGCCAATCTCGACAATAAATGGATAGCCAACCAAGGTCCGAACCGTTCGCCGGCAAGGCCACCGGATCTAACACCAATGGACTTCTATCTATGGAGAAGATTGAAAGACCTAATTTTTAAATTGCCGACAAACGCCAGGCAAGAGTTAGAAGTCGCGGTGATACAAAGTTTTGCAGCTCTCACTCCTCTTGAACTAATCAACTCGGTAAGAAGTGTCCAGAAAAGGTGCCGCCTATGTGTAAATGAAACTGGTGGACATTTCGAACATCTCTTACAGAAAATTGTTTTGTTTTAGTTTGCTCTACTCGGAATAAATTGTTTTATTGTTGTTTTGTTTTATTTTTTACATATTTTAAAGTACTATAACATTTAATAAATTTCATTGTAGTTATGACTCTTAAGAGTTACTTCTGGGATTTTTTTACGATTTGACTGCTGTCGGTAAACAATTGATATTGCCGCTCCGTCCAAAGCCTACTTCACAAAATGTGCATTTAAAACTCGCGTAAAAACTGAAAACCTTTATATTTTGAAGTAGATTTAAGCAAAATATAAAGTGTGCTATATTTTTAGAATGATAATTTAAAGCTTTTTTTGGATAACGAAAAATATACAGGGTATCTCATTTAAAAAAAATATATTTTTTCGTTAATAACTATTAAAATATTAGTTGTAAAAAAATAGAACTTACACTGTTGAAATCCACGTGAAAAAGTGCTTTGAGAATGTTTTTACAGAAATCAAAAATTTTCAAAAGGAAAAGAATAACATATTTCCAAAATGCAGATTTTTGAAAAACACCCTGTATATCTGAAACGGTACTAGATATCGGTTTTCACCACTGAGTTTATCATAAAAATTGAATCTCAGACACCGACATCAGTTTTCGTCTATCTCCTTTAGATAAAGGGGTTTACCGTTAAGTGTCCAATTTGGACCACCCTGTACATATAACACTATATATACCAACCTTCCTAACCCACATCTGATTAACCCCTTATATGCTTAAATATAAATAATAACTGAAAGTAATGAACAAATAATCTACTTTTGGGATTTCTAGACTCCAATAACCGGTCAAGTGCAAGTTGAACTTGCGCAATTAGTGTTCCGTACGTTGATTGCTTACTTCATAAAAAAAATTGTTACAGATGTATAAAATGATCAGTGACTTCACAAAACACACCCTAAATGAGTTTTCAACAAAGTTTGTTTCCAATCTTTACTGAAATCTGATGACCTTGAAATTTTTGTTTTTTTTTAAAATACCAGAAAAATTATTAAAGGTAATGCACTCGTGATAATTTTCGATCAATCGTGGAGAATATTCCGGAATTTTTTCAAAATTTTTTGATAAGTACTTTTTGAGATAAGGCTGGGGACAGCGATTTTTCGCGATTTTTTAAAAATAATACCAAGAACAGTGCGTGCAAGTATTACATTATATATACATTTTTTACTCGTGTTTTCACAAGCTTTCATTTGACACCACACTCGATGACCTAGTAAATTTTTTTTTTTTCATCCTCCAAAACTAACCCCTTAAGTCAAAATTTAACTCCCAAAACTTCATGGCTCTGATGAGGCCATCAATTCCTATATTACTACCAAATTTCAACTTTCTATGTCAAATAGTTTCGGAGAAAATCGGGTGTGACAGACAGACAAGACACCGAAGTGATCTTACAAGTGTTCCGTACGGAACACTAAAAACCAGAAAGGACATATAATTCGATCGATAGGAAAGCAACCCCTCTAGCACCTTTCGCCAACCCCTAAATGTTTGAATAATTGAAAATAATGAAAAAGTAACCCAATTTTTATATTTCTCCTAACCCTAAAAAGACATATAATACGATATATACGAAGAAATCCTTCTAAGATCCTCTTCTACCTCATGAACCTTTTGTATGTTTGATTATTGCATTTAAAGAAAAAAATAATTTAATTTTCAGATTCCTAGACTCCCAAAACCTTAAAAAAGCAGTATAACACGATTTGTACAAAGCAACACGTTTAACACTCCCCCTCTAAATTATATTATGTTAAAATTCATGAAAAGAATAACATTTTTCAGATGTTTATACTCCAAGGACCTGGAAACGACTTATAAAACGGTATATAGGAATAAATCCTTTCCTCCACCGCATTAACTTCCAATATGAAAGAAATAATTAAAAATAGTGAAGAAAATCAAAATCTGAGATTCCAAGAACCCTGAAAAAAGACGGGTAACACGATGCATACGAAGCACTCCCTATAACTACCGTCCTACCTCATTAACCTCTTTCATGTTTGAATAATTGACAATAATGGAAAAAAAACATACTGTTCCTAAACCCCAAGAATCCTGAAAGAGACGTATAATTCAATATGAACTAACTCTAACATGTTTGACTATCAATAATTGTGCTGAAAATTTTTCTATTATCCCAACTAAACACCAAAATCTGATGATATTGAAAATACAAGAAATTTATTTTTTTGAGAATTATCGTGGTAATAGACAGGCAGACACACAGACAGACCAAGGGAAATGAAGGAATGTTTTTCATGATCCTAAGGACCCTGAAAGGTGAAGATATTCAAAATCGCGGGGATTTAATAGTTCCACGAATAAATATTTCCTTTAAGCAAGGGCAGTAAAAATGCATTTTTGGTTTTTTCGAGTTGCTATTTACTCCATAGGAAATAATGTAAGTAACCAAAATAAATAAGTACGTAATTTGTAATGCAGGTAAAATTTGGTTATGTTTTAAATACTTACACTTAAGTATTTATTAGAGTGTGAACTCTTGACAGAAATATAGTTACTGTGCTTCAATTAAATTAATTATAAGTGGCAAATTTTTATTTCTTCTTATTTTGTTTTACATAAGGTCGACACATACAGTTGTAAATCATAATATTTAGATCATGCAACCTGTTATTTTTGTACTGTGGGTCTATACAATTAATATATAAGTTTTATTATGCTTTAGTACTTACCAATATTATCCTCGATAATTTCAATAGAATCATCTATTGCAATACTTGTAGTTGTTAATTTCTCATTTTTAGGAACTTTTTTCTCATTAGTCTGACTACTCCAATTACCATCTTTGTGTAATTGTATTTCACCACAGTCTGAAGGTAAAGCGTGAGAACTTAACACTTCTTGGAAATATCTAAAAAAAAAAAAAAAACGGTAGTGATTACCCAGGACTTCCCTTGCAATTAGGCATAATAAATAATAACTCAATCCAAGCACCATAAAGTGCACAGTTGAGCAGAACGAAGGATTAAGAGATATTTACTGCACAAACCTACCTTTCTTCCCTGCTTACTATTTCTGTTAAAATTAATAATAATGAAAAAATAATGTAATTTTTAGTTTGTCTACTCCCAGAACGTCAAAAATGACATGTGACATGATATATGTAAAGCAAGCTCTCTACAACCTCCACACCCGAAAAAAAAAAAACCGTTCACTTTTTATATGTTTAACCATAAATAAATGAAAATTATGTAAAATCTTTCAGATTCCTCGACTCTCGAGTTTTGAAAAATACATATAGCATGAAATATATGAAGTAACTGCTTTAACATCATCTCTCACTCCTTTAACTTAATCACGTCTTATATGTTTGACTATTTATAAATAATTATAGTTAAATTTGTTTATCACAACCAAAAACCAAGAGAAATTTTCAAAATGACAATGAAAACACAAAATTTATCAATCCCTATATCTTTCATGACTTTGAAATGTGAAAAAAAATGTAAAAATCTGATTTTTTTCACTAATACAATACTTTCATTTAGAAGAAGCAAAAATAAAAGATATTTAGTTTCTGGAATTTTTTTGTGAAATATTCTAGTACTAAGGTATAAGTGTTTACGATTTCCAAATTTCCTACAAAGATAGTTCTTAATTAGGGCTAATGAGTTATTTTGTACAATTTCATTTATATCTTTATCGCTGTGGCAAATCACTAAATCTCCTTTAAGAACTTTTGAGTTGGGAAAGCTTACTTTCTACACAGAGGTTTCTCTTAACTAACAAAACTTGTTTCTGTGTAATTGTGAATCAAGGCAAATATTTTTTATGGTATGGATTCCCAAGCAAAATTTCATAACATGAATTTATAACAACTTGTCCAACCAGTTTGCATAAACAAAATTTTTCTTTAAACCACTCTCCTGTCGAGTTTTGTCGCTTTGGCTTTTTAAATAGCGAAATATAAAAAAGTGACATTATTGCTACCTACAATAACTAAATTGATTCGTTCTTAAAGTAGTAGATTACGAATCAATACTTAATTCTTGAAAACTCATAACATGGCGAAGTAAAAATTTTGAGAACTTGATTTCAATTAAAATTGGCATCGAAATGTTGAATGAAGTTCGAGAATAAGTTATTTATATAAACAGAGTGTACAAACAACTAGATAACGCCCACAAGTAACAATATTTTTACTAAATATTTAAAAAGCGCCTAGAGCTATTTAGTTTTACCTAACTCAACCTTCTAGTACATACAAACTATACTATTTACTACATAAGAGGCAATAAATTTTGAAATAACAGGTGATTTGTATAATATTTAAATAATGGCTATCAACCATTCAATAATTTATTAAAAATATTCCTGGTTGTGTAAGAGTTATCCAAAGATTCCGAAAGAAACAACAACCAATTATTGTAGTCCAAAAAATTCATTTCAATTTATTAAAGAAAATAATTTCGTTTTTGTTTTCCATGTTTGTGTTTTTTTAGTACCGCACATAGGAGTATTTGCACGAAAAAAATTATCGAAACAATATTACATTTTTACTTACATAATACATATACATAGCATCACGTCCCTATTCCCGAAGGGGTGGGCAGAGCCTTTAAAGTGGAGAATTTGTTTACACGCGGCCACTTTTTGCAGTTATGGGGTATAAGATGTCATACCCGGTGCACATAAGTAATGATAGGTTGCAAGCCCATCGCCCATACCCCTTGTCCATCCATCCAACTTTTCATTTCTTACTTTCATATATTAATTATATTTTATTATAAATTAATTAAATTAAAAACATTAATTAAGTTAAATTACATATTTATTAAGTATAATCATACAAATAAAAATACACACGTAAAAAAACAACCGGTCAAGTGCAAGTTGAACTTGCGCAATTAGTGTTCCGTACGTTGATTACTTTTAAAATAAAAAAATTTGTTATGGAGGTATAAAATGATCAGTGACTTCACAAAACACACCCCAAATGAGTTTTCAACAAAGTTTGTTTCCAATCTTTACTGAAAACTGATGACCTTGAAATTTTTCTTTTTTTTTTTTTTGTTTTTTATATACCAGATAAATTATACTCGTGATAATTTTCGTTCAATCTACACTCCATGGAGAATATTCCAGAATTTTTTCAAAATTTTTTGATAAGGGCTTTTCGAGATAAGTCGGGGGACAGCGATTTTTCGCGATTTTTTAAAAATAATACAAAAAAAAAGTGCGCACAAGTATTGCATTATATATATATATATATATATATATATATATATATATATATATATATTACTCGTGTTTTCACAAGCTTTCATTTGACACCACGCTCGATAACCTAGTAAAATTTTTTTTTTTGACTTCCGATTTCACCCCCCAAAACTAACCCCTTAAGTCAAAATTTAACTTTCAAAACTACATGGCTCTCATGAGGTCATCAATTCCTATATTATTACCAAATTTCAACTTTCTATGACAAATAGTTTCGGAGAAAATTGGGTGTGACAGAGAGACAGACGGACAGACACCGAAGTCATCTTTTAAGTGTTCCGTACGGAACACTAAAAAGAAAAGAATAATCGTTAACCTAATCATCCGCATAATCACTTTCCTCAGTATTTTCGTTACTACTTAGAGGTGAAGGCGGTGTACCTGAGACCACTAGGTTCAAGACTTCTTTTGAAAAGGTTTTACTTTTCTTTTGATGCTTAGTTCTATCGTTACTGAAATAAGGATCGGAGCTTAACAACAATCTATTTATAACATCTTTATTGCAATCTACTCATGAGAATTTTTTTACAAAATTAATTCTGTATTGTCGGATATTCTTATTTCTAGCTTCAGCTGCCTCTTCCGATAACTGCTCGATTGGTAGTATAGCATGAACTGTTACTTTGGCGCCATGCAACAAAACTTTATGTATGGTAGGTGACATAAGATGCCATGCATATAATTTTACATATAATCTTACTGTTTCGTGAGACGAAAGTAGCAAACTTATCGTTGTCGATGTTGCTGCCACTTGAAATTATCTCCAGTATAATTTTATCTTTTTATTAAATTAACATCAAGCCCAGCGATTTGAGAAGACGACTGCGGATCAGAAAAAAAAAACCTTCTGGACGTATTTTCATCATGAGTATTGCCAAATCCTACCTTGTGAACATCAACTATGAGACCCATCTCCACCTTCAAGTCTTTTTGAATTTGTTCGTTCCTTCCCTTCACCATTTTCTTTTCTTCAACAGTTTGTGCTTGCCATCTTCCTAATAATATTTTATAACCTATGTGTAGTAGCGACTTAAAGAAACGAATTCGCACATGTAGAACTGACAGCCCAAATTGTAATGCTTCGGCATTAATTTTCTCAACTTTAATTAAATTACTGAAGTCTTTAGATGTCTGGCCGCAAATGTAACATCTCCGTCTATCATTGTAAGCATCATATGCTCGATTTTAGATATTCCATGAGAACATCGACAATTCAGTTTTTTGTTAGGTTTTTTTATTTGATTTTCAATATAGTTTATTACTAGTTTCATGACCTCTTTAGATTCATTAATGTAGCGTATTCGGATTGGCCTACAGAATTTAATAGATGATGGAACTGATTTTGCCATAGTATTTTCTTCTGTTTTCCTTCAAAGACAACAACTACTGTCAGAGGAACAAGAGAGTTCTGAAATATATTTGCATCGCTATCTTTATATTTTGAAATTTTTGTTTCAACTATGTTTGTCGTGACCCGTCACATCCCATTTGGTAAGCAAAACCAAATTTTGACGTTCTACCTCTGAACATCTTTCTATTATCTCTGCCACATATTTACACAAACGTATTGCTATGTGAACAAGTAATGCTTGTAATTCATTTTCTGTTGCAGTTACACATATAGACTCCTCTTTGGGATAGCATTTTTTTGCATTTTTTACTATAGCGGCATGTACGATTCTTCATTGCCGTCTTGTGAAATCACCTTCTATAAAAATTGCCAATGCCTCTTGCAGAGAATGTTTCTTTATAGCAATTGCTTTCTCTATAGCTGTAATTAATCAACGAAATTTTTTTGCTCTGGCTGGCGTAGATATGACGTCTTTTATTATTTTCGACGCGTCTGTGTTCCCTTCGGCGCGCTGACTCATACCAGCTGCGTATGTCAACTCCGCAGCAAGCACCTGTTTCCTTAAATCTTTTGTTTTGCGACGCTTACTGCAATCACTTAGTACCGGGAATCTCTTTGTCGGCTGTCCTGACTTGTATGCAAGTTCTATGTTTCGATACGATAACGTTATATTCGATGTAAGCCAAACAATTTTATTTTTTACAAAGCGATCTTTTTTGTTAATTAGCAGCTCTCCAATTCTTTTTGAAATCACTTTTAAAATATTTTAAAGCTCGAGTTATAACGCCTACTCCGTCATTTGGACAACTGGACATTTCCATAAATTTTTACAGTCTGTCATACAGATCCCTCCTAGTAAATTTTTTCACGTTTTTTGAAGAATGTTCTAAATCAAATGATTAGAACTAAACTTAAGGTTGAATATAATATTCAATATAAAAAAATGACGTTTGGTGCTGTAATTTGTCTGAATTACTCTACATTTTTAGAACATAATCCAAAAATAATCCAACAAACTCTAAAAGATAAACAAAAATACTACTTTCTAAAAATGTTTGGTAAAAAAATATAAGTTTATATTAGATTTTAAATAATATTCGTAGGCATGGAATATAAACAACAAAATATTAAAGTATAGTTGTAATCTGGAGTAAATACCTTGCATTTCCATGTTCAAAAGTGGTAATTTCAAAATTATGCTATGCTCACTTGTACACTATAAGAGATCAAATATTCACCACAAATCCGAGCGCAGAGAACAGAGAAGAAATTCCGGCTGGCTTTACAGATAGAGATGTAAGCGATGGATTTTTATGGCCTCCGTTTAAGGGAACAATTATTAGGCTTGCGAAAAAATAGTTTTGTAAAGGTGTTCAACTAACTTTGTAATTTCGACTTTAAGTCGCTTTTTTCATACAAATACTCCTATGTGGACCGTTTCGCTTCTTTAATTAAGGCTAGTCTGTGTAACTTTGTCAGTTTCTTGCAGTTATATAGTAAAAAAGTTTCCAAGGTGGATAAATCACATTTTCAATTAAAAAATGCTATCTCCAACATCTTTCTCTGCTTCAGCTGCTTAAGAATGCATTTTTTAATTAAAAGTATAGTTTTTCAACTCTGTCGAATTATTTTATTTTTTCAATCTTGGAAAATACTTTTTATAACTGATAAAATTACAAACTTACATAGGCAATATAATTTCCATTTAAAATACCATTAAGATAAACAGAACGAGGCTTCTTTCACTTATATAGTACAGTTGAAAATAGACAACTATATTTGTGTACTGTTCTAAAATATACTTCCATGAAAAATTGAAAATATTTATAAATCTAACATTTGATGCATGGAAAATAATTTTTCCACAAAAAAACTAAATTAATTAACGGAAATATCAAAACGAAACTTCAGAATAAATTTGTTCAATAAACAGGTGAAGAAAGATAGTGAAACATTAAAAGTGTTTGTACAGTTTAGTAGTTACATGGTTTACGTAGATCATGTTACACATAACAAACTTAGGACTTTGGAAAGTAATATCGGAAAATATCCAACAAAGTAAAAAGCAGATAAACGAGCGCTACATCGCTAAATCTAGGAACGGGAGTAAGGCAGTCTGGAATCTAAAAAAGAACCCAGACGCTGAATGCTAATGATTTTCTCGCACGCAATGCAGAAAATATAATAGATCTGCCTTCTAACAGAAAAACGTCAAAATATTGACAATACTTAGGGTAATAATTATCCTTTAAAAAATAATAATAAAGCTTTTTATTGTTTCCAGACTGTCTAAAAATTGTTTGTGTGGCACCGATATTTAAGAAAAATTATTCGAAAGAGATTTTTAATTACAGACCAATTCCAGACCTACCCTTGTTTGGGAGAAGCTTGAAGCAATTATCAGGTCAGCTAATAAGTTTTGAAAGTGACACCTATGGAGCATCACTTGAACCAAATATTGAACACCATTTTGAAGCTTCATCTGTCATATGAACATACCCTAAATCTCAAAACGATCTGTCAGTCATTTATTGTTTATCATCATGGTTAAAAATACTCAAACACGTCTAGAGTTTGAGTATTTATTAAAAATAGGAAAAAATCGAAGATAAAATTCTGTTTTGTTATCGGTAACTGAAATCCATGCAAAGTTAGTGAAAGTGTTAAAGGAATCTGCTCCTTCATTTCCAACTGTTCATAGATGCACTCTAAGAGCTTAAACGTGATCATACAAGCGTCAATGATGTTCTGGACGTCCAAAAACTGCAACTGAAGAAACTGTTGTGCAAGTGCAAGATATGGTAATGGAGGACCGTTTATTAATCGCAAATGATTTAGCTGAGGCTATATATATATATATATATATATATATATATATATATATATATATATATATATATATATATATATATATATATATATATATATATATATATATATATATATATATATATATATATATATATATATATATATATATATATATATATATATATATATATATATATATATATATACATATATATATATATATATATATATATATATATATATATATATATATATATATACATATATAATATATATATATATATATATATATATATATATATATATATATATATATATATATATATATATATATATATATATATATATATATATATATATATATATATATATATATATATATATATATATATATATATATATATATATATATATATATATATATATATATATATATATACATATATATATATATATTATATATATATATATATATATATATATATATATATATATATATATATACATATACATATATATATATATATATATATATATATATTATATATATATATATATATACATATATATATATATATATATATATATATATATATATATATATATATATATACATATACATATATATATATATATATATATATATATATATATATATATATATATATATATATATATATATCTAACATGGATCAGTACGAGACCTTAAATAATGTTTTGGGTATGAGAAAACTATTCACAAGACGAGTGCCGCATTTGCTAACATCGGAACAAAAACGTACTCGAGAGAAACTTTCTAAACATTTAGCTAGTTTCACAAAAAATTAAACTAATTTTGTGCGTCGATTTGTAACTCGAGATGAGACTTGGGTTTACCAGTATGATCCTGAACTGTGACAACAAACCGCACAGCGGACTGAGCCCGGTTATTTAGCACCAAAGTAGTCAAATTCATGCAAAAAGGAATTTTGTTAATTGATTACCTTCAAACTAGTAAAACAATCACAGGAGAGTATTACTGCAACCTTTTGCACCAGCTGGATGAGAAAATTCCTGAGAAAAGGCCCGGTTTGCAGAAAAAAAAATCATCTTTCATCATGACAATGCTCACAGAGGTGCTTTAGCAATGGCAAAACTGGTCAGATTAAAGCACGAATCGTTGGAAAATCCACCCTATTCGCCAGATCTGGCTCCGTCTGACTGCCATCTGTTCCCAAACCTCGAAAGATTTCTACGTGGGAAGCATTTTTAACAAATGATGAGGTGATAGAATCCGTAGATGGATATTTTAAAAGTCTTCTGGAAAACCACTTCAGAGGTGGGGTAAATGAATTTGAAAATCGTTAAAAAAATGTATTGAGCTTAGGGGAGATTATACTGCAGAATAAATGTATTTCAACTGACCTAAAAAGGAAGCAAATATGTGTATACTTCTAAAAATTCAATACTTGCTTAACACGTCAGTTTGGGTTTTACACATTTAACAAATACCTCTCTCATACCATATGAAAGAGATCTTACACATGGTATAGTGTGTTGGAGATATTTTGGACACGCCTGAAAAGCACTTTTCAGAGAAGATGTAATGTAAAAGGGTGATTGCTGGATTAAAATATTGCGAGTGCTGTAGCGAGTCTTTTATCCCTCTGAGCATACTTCCATTGGCGTCAATTTATATTTTTAGTTATCACATGCGTTTACAATTGTAAAAGTGATATTTTATAGTAAAATATACTTCCTCATGGATCTTCTATTAAAATCAAATTAAACCAGTGTTAGAATAGTGACTTTAGTGAAGTCAGTCTTAATGAATGATCTTACCCATCAATGACTAGATTATCATACAGTGCAGGTTTATCACAGACAGGACAGTTCCACGTAGGCTTACGCTCGTTCATTTGCAGGAACAATGACGCATCAAAACATTGTAAATGAGGACACGTATGTGGCCTGCACGGCGTCGTCATTCTCATTTTACCCAAAGGGCACATTAGCGATACTCTTAAGCTTGTGGTAGCTATTTCACAGTCTCCATCATCACTAAGTTTCTCCTTAACTAGAAAAGTAAAATATTACATAAAGTCAAAATACGAGTATAACATTTAACAATTAGATTACATTTCATTTATATCATGCTCTTAAGTGGTTCTCTCTTAGCCAATCTGGTAAACCAAAACTGACAAAAATTAGAGATACTACAACACCTATAATTTCTAGCCATGCTCACATAATGTCTGTCTCTTTTGGTTAACCAGATTAGGTAATGAAACCTGACGTGGTTTTACCACATGCTACCTCCCCTGTGCGAGTGTGTTGAATATCAAAGCAATATTTTTTAAAAGTAGTAATGTTAACTAAAATGAATAAAGCTATTGTTTTTTCCCCTAGATATATTCTTTTCCAGAATAGTTCTCCAAATAAATGGGTCCTACTATATACTTTAAATAGTCAACTCATTTATCTTGAATTATATATATATTTCCCTTTAAAACTTAGGAATATAATATATATATATATATATATATATATATATATATATATATATATATATATATATATATATATATATATATATATATATATATATATATATATATATATATATATATATATATATATATGTATATGTATATGTATATGTATATGTATATGTATATGTATATGTATATGTATATGTATATGTATATATATGTATATATGTATATATGTATATATGTATATATGTATATATGTATATATATATATATATATATATATATATATATATATATATATATATATATATATATATATATATATATATATATATTATACACAGTACAATCCCAATTATCCGAATCGCGATTATCCGAATCGCGATTATCTGAAATCCGGCTTATCCAAAACAAACTGTTTAAAAGCAAATTGTATTCCCATTAAACGAAAAAATCCCCATTATTCGAAACAGACGATGAGTGGTTTCCTAAACGCGTCGGGGGCTCATCGACGTCTCGAATTTCATCGCTGTTTATGTTTTGGTTAGTCGACGAGTGTTATAAGTTACTCATTACGTCTATTATTATCGCAGAGGTAATAGTTTCGTTTTAATAGATATTTTACAAAATAGAGCGTCATAATAATAAACGTAAACGTGTTGTTATTACCTTAAAAGAGAAACTTGAAGCAATTCAACGTTTAGATAACGGTAAACTTCTTAAAAATACAGAGAAGGATATAGGTGTAGCCTGAGTATTGTTTCAGAGCGGAGAAAAAATCGCGAAAAACTTGAAAAAGGTTTAGTGTTTTGTCATCGCCCACACAGGCACGAAAAAGTATGAAAAGCGGTGAATATCACAAAGTGGATAATTCTTTATTTTTATGGTTTACACATAATCGAGAAAGTGGAATACCAATTTCAGGAACAATTTTAAAACATAAGGCAGTGACTAAGTTGGGAATGTGGAATATTTGGCACAATGATACTACTCAGTATATATCACCACTACACCAAACACTTTATTTTTGCACTCGACGCGGGTTTCCCTAACCATATTAGCTTCATCAGGAGCGATGTTTAACTAAAGCTAAACTACAAATCTACCCTATTTATACTTAGCCTAACCCTTGAATTACTCAAGCGGAACTAATGACATAGGCAAGGCCATCAGTTCCGATCAAGTAACCAGTAGAGGGGACTATAAGGAATAGGCCCTCTGTCATTATTTAAACTACTTTTACATTTTATGATTTCCATACTTTCGTATGCGTTCAACAATTTCCTTTCAGATACATTTTTTATTAATCTTAGATTATCTAATGTTACAGTATGATCAGCTTCAAGGGCATGTTCGGCAATGCTAGACTTTTCTGTTCTATTGTATTTTAAGTGTGCTAAATGTTCTTTAAACCGTGTTTTAATTGACCTTTTAGTTTGCCCAACATACTTTTTGTCACAATCATTACAATTAAATTCATTAATTCCACTTTTCTCAAAATTAGGAATCTTATCTTTGAGATTTCCTAAGATATTCCTCAGACTGTCTGATGACTTTTAGACTAAGGTGAGGCCTACCTTATTAAATACCTTATTGAGTTCCTTGCTATATTTCGGATTATATTATATGGAGACATACTTGGTGTTATTTTCTTCACGTGTAAAAAAGGTGGAATTCTGAATATTAAACCTAAACTTATGTCTATTTATTAGCTTATTTACTAAGTCATCGTCATAACCATTAACTCTAGTTATATTTCTAATACGATTCCTTTCTTTATTAAAGTTTACTCTATTCAGAGGGAAAGTGACCAAATGATGAACTAAAAAATGTAATGAGGCTAATTTATGTTGTTTGCAATGAAATTAATCATTAGGAATATATCTATCTGTTACTGTGTTCTTCCTATAGATATCAAATTATAATTATTAAAAATAATAATAGATTAGAATTTGATATCTATAGAAAGGACACAGTAACAGATAGATATATTCCTAATGATTCATTTCATTGCAAACAACATAAATTAGCCTCATTACATTTTTTAGTTCATCATTTGGTCACTTTCCCTCTGAATAGAGTAAACTTTAATAAAGAAAGGAATCGTATTAGAAATATAACTAGAGTTAATGGTTATGACGATGACTTAGTAAATAAGCTAATAAATAGACATAAGTTTAGGTTTAATATTCAGAATTCCACCTTTTTTACGCGCGAAGAAAATAACACCAATTATATCTCCAGACCATATAAACCGGAATATAGCAAGGGACTCAATAAGTTATTTAATAAGGTAGGCCCCACCTTAGTCTATAAGTCGTCAGACAATCTGAGGAATATCTTAGGAAATCCCAAAGATAAGATTCCTAATTGTGAGAAAAGTGGAATTTATGAAATTAGTTGTAATGATTGTGACAAAAAGTATGTTGGGCAAACTAAAAGGTCAATTAAAAAATGATTTAAAGAACATTTAGCACACTTAAAATACAATAGAACAGAAAAGTCTAGCATTGCCGAACATGTCCTTGAAGCCGATCATACTATAACATTAGATAATCTAAGATTAATAAAAAATGTATCTAATAGGAGATTGTTGAACGCATACGAAAGTATGGAAATTATAAAATGTAAAAGTAGTTTAAATAAAGACAGAGAGCCTATTCCTTATAGTCCCCTCTACTGGTTACTTGACCGGAATTGATGGCCTTGCCTATGTCATTAGTTCCGCTTGAGTAATTCAAGGGTTAGGCTAAGTATAAATAGGGTAGATTTGTAGTTTAGCTTTAATCAATCATCGCTCCTGATGAAGCTAACATGGTTAGCGAAACGCGCGTCGAGTGCAAAAATATAGTGTTTGGTGTAGTGGTGATATATACTGAGTAATAAGGCAGTGAGTTTAAGCGAAGAGTTGCCGGTTATTGAAGCGCCTGTAAATTTTTTTGCAAGTGATGGACGGCTAGACAGGTGGAAAAAAAGATATGGTGTACATCAACTGAAAGTTTGTGGAGAAAGATTGTCGGCTGATATATCTGCTGCAAAAAAATTTGTATAGAATTTTGAGCAGCTTATGAAAGAACATGGTTTACAACCAGACCAAATCAATAATTGTGATGAGACAGGCTTGAACTACAAAATGTTACCGTCAAATACCTTAGCTTCAAAAACGGAAGCTGGAGCACCTGGTTACAAACGTAGCAAAGAACGTATTACTCTTCTTGCATGCAGTATTGCTTCTGGAAGACACAAACTCCCATTATTATGTATTGGTAAGTCAGCAAATCCACGAACCTTTAAGAATATTCATCGCAATGCTTTTCCTGTTTTGTATAAAAATTAAAACAATGCTTGGATAAACGCGACTCTATTTAAAGACTGTTTTTTTTGGAGATTTTGTTCCCAAAGTGGAACTATTTTTAAAAGAACATGGATATCCTAGAAAATGTATTCTGTTATTAGATAACGCCCCCACTCGCCCAAGTGCGGAGCAACTTGAAAGTGGGGAAATAAAAGCAATGTTTTTGCCTCCCGGTGTAACTTCTCTCATTCAGCCTATGGATCAGGGTTTACTGGAAAATTTAAAACGCAATACAGGCGTTTGTTATTGGAGCATATTTTAGAAGAAGTAGATGAAGGTGGCAATCTTACTGTCTAGAAAAGATAAATTTGAAAAATGTTATATATTGGATACCTTCAACCTGGAATCAAGTAAAGAGTAGTACTCTGGAAAAATCTTGGTCAAAATTGATTCCACAAGAGGGGAGATATTACTCAGAGGCAGAAACAGAAGATAATGAAAGTTTACATCAAATTATTACAAGAATATTAGGATGTGAAAGTGTTACGGAAACCGATGTTTGTGAATGGTTAAACAGTGATAGGGTGGAAGATGAAATGACTGACTAAGAGTTAATTAAAAGTGTATGCAAAAATGCTAATAAAATAGACAGTGATGACGATGATGATAACGAAGTAGAAGCCACTGACAATATTTCAGTAAAAATGTCACATTCAGAAGGACTAGAGGCCCTAGAAAAAGCGTTAACTTATGTAGAACAAGAAAAAGCGTTAACTTATGTAGAACAAGAAAATGCAACCGCCGCGGACGTTTTGCTTATCAAACGTTGGAGAGACATTGCAGCCAAAAACAGAACTAACACAAAACGAGTGCAGTTAAAAATTACCTCATTTTTTAAGACATTAAAGTTAAGAATGAAACTATTTTATTTTCGATTTTCCGTACATATACATAAAATAAGTAAACTAATTGTTCTATTCTTTGTTTTAATAAATACCTACGTATGTAATAGCGTATCATATAAATGCTTTTAACTCAATCTGCAATGTTGTATTCATTCTAAACTTCTATTTTATAAAAAAATTCGGATTAACCGAAATTTCGATTATCTGAAATCTTTGGTCCATATTATTTCGGATAATCGAGATTCTACTGTATGTATGTATGTATGTATGTATATATATATATATATATATATATATATATATATATATATATATATATATATATATATATATATATATATATACACACGTGGGTAAATCAAATATAAACGGTAATTTTTTTATACGTTTATTGAATAATCTTATACACAAATCATTGATTTAACATTTTTCAATATAGTCTCCTGCGTGATGTACACACTTTTGCCACCGATTTGGAAGTTTTCGTATTCCCTGGTCATAAAAGGTTTGAGGGCGGGTTGTAAGCCAATTGCGCACGTGTTCCTCGACTTCTTCATTGCTTCCAAATCGCTGTCCTCCCAGTGATTCTTTCATAGGCGCAAACAAAAAATAGTCACAGAGGGATAAGTCAGGGCTATAAGGAGGGTGCTTGAGGGTTTCCCAGCCCATTTCTTCCAGTGTATCCCTTGTCAAAGCCGCAGTGTGAGGCCTGGCGTTGTCCTGAAGGAGAACGACATCTCTGATGGGCATGTCCCGTCTTTTCTTTCGATAGGCGGCTTTTGCCAACCGTAACAACTGGCAGTAGTAAGCCGCATTCACCGTACGTTCATCGTGCAGGAAATCGATCAGTAAAATTCCCCTAGAGTCAAAAAAAAAATCGTTGTAAGGACTTTTCCAGCAGAGAGACGAGTTTTGGCCTTCACTGGGGAACCTTCATTCTTTCTTCGCCACTCCTTACTTGACATTTTGGACTCGAGAGTGTAGTGATGTACCCACGTCTCATCACATGTCACTATGCGCTTTAAAAAGGCCTCCCCTTCTTGCTGAAATCGATTCAGAAGCCTTTCGGCGATCTCCGACCTGACCTGTTTTTGGTTTCCAGTCAACAACCTTGGAACCCATCGAGCAGTAATGTTTCTGAAACCGAGTCGATCAGTAATTATGGATTGAACACTTCCATAGCTGATACCCACTTCTGAGGAAATTTCTTCAACGGTTAATCGGCGATCACCTTCGATAAGGTGTCTAATGTCACGGATGTTGTCATCTGTAAGGCTTGACCTAGGGCATCGATCATGACTTTCGTTTTCAACCCGTTCTCGTCCGCCCTTAAATTCTCTCTCCCACGTATACACACGATTCTGAGACAGTGTCGTCCCCAAACTGTGCCTTCCAACGGGTTAAAATTTCTGACGGTTTAACGCCTTCATTGGTTAAAAACTTGATGATAATACGTTGCGCAACAGACGAAGGTACCTCTTGCTCGGTCATGGCTGTACTGACGACAAAGACGAGTTGGCGCACGCACCCATCCGGTTCCCCCACTCCTCACAAACCAAACATCTACTCCACACAACATCATCTAGCTAAGAACTGCATTCTAAGAAGAATAGCAAAATTACCGTTTATATATATATATATATATATATATATATATATATATATATATATATATATATATATATATATATATATATATATATATATATATATATATATATATATATATATATATATATATATATATATATATATATATATATATATATATATATATATATATATATATAAATTAATGTTCGTATATAATTATAGCTATTTTGTACTGACAGGTTGTATCTCTTGCTAGAAGCGAGTGACCCGTTCTCTTTGGCCGTCCTAGAAGCTTCAAAAATCACAAGCTTGTGATGTGAGTGAGTCGCTTATCCCTAGGACATCTTCATATAACAGCACTGTTTTTATTTTGTCGCGTTAGTCGTACCGCTCGCATCAACTCGCCCATGTGGGACACAATGTAAAAGAATGGCATCTTTTACCCTTGATGGGCATTTATTTTCAGTGTAGAGTCAGACCTTTAGAATATTTTTTATCTTATAATCAACTGTGTGAATTCATCATCATGTGGACGTTGGTTGCATCTTTAAAAACTTGTTAAAAGAGACCCCAGCTTACTTAAGGTTTTTATCTTATACTTCTGGGACCATTTGACAAGTATTACAATGCTACATTTAACACCAATTTGTTTTTAAATTTCTTATAATTCAGTACATAGTAATGCCTCAACTTTATTTTAATATCTGCAAAAACTAAATGATAAAACGTAATAGTTTCATTTTTTAATGTTAGCCCTAATGACAATCAATCAATAAATTTTTTTAAAAATGCTTACAGCCTTTTCGATAAGTGGTGCGTGCATGCTTCTTTCCTGCTTAGTATTTTTTAGTTTCCGAGATTATTCCGTTAGATATATAGATATATATATATATATTATATATATATATATATATATTATATATTTATATATATATATATATAATATATATATATATAATATATATATATATATATATATATATATATATATATATATATATATATATATATATATATATATATATATATAACTCGTACTATGGAAATAGTATCAAACCGCCGCTATAGCTGAGGTTTGATACTATTTTATGAGTAAAAATTTTTGACTTTTTATTTTCAGTTTTAGTAAAGTCAGTAAACATTGTAATTGAGCCATTCATGTAAAATCTGAAATACGATGAAATGTCAAAGTACTGTCTTTTTCTTAGAGCGCTAGTAATAAACTAATTAGACACTTACTTAGAGCTCGGGTATGATCAGCATGTTTGGCCCCTTTTTTATGTAACCTCTGTAACAGATCTTGGGAAGTCAGTTTGTGAACAAGGGCAACAGTCATGGCATACCCTCGACCGTAATCTGCTGCCCATGAAACTGTTATCTGATTAGCTACAGTGGGACTAAGTTTAACCATCTGAGTTATGTTGACTGGTCTTGGAGGTCTTTTTGGTTCTACACCTGGTTTATTTGTAGGTATTGGGTTCTAAAATGAAAATAAATAAATAAAATTTTTATTTCTTAGTCACAATACTGATACAACACAAAACTAGGTAACTTATCAAGTGTACCATACAGTGAGTTTACTACTAGCTATAAATACTTTCATGGGAACTGTGCGATGGATTTTCTCGCGTTGCTTGCTAGCGTAGCGCTAATATCTTATATCTCTGTGAGGTTCAACTTATTATACTTTGTACCATTCTGGTCAAGAACTTTAGAGAACCTTATCCCTTTTGAATGAACACTCGAGAATTGTTTCCCACCAAGTACAACCTGCTGCAATTCAACACCAAATGTTAATCGCTACTTCCGCACATCCGATGCTCTTATAGCGATATAGGACTTTCCCTGCAGCGAGTGTCTTGTGTCCATAAATAGAAAAAACCGGCCAAGTGCAAGTCGAAGTTGCTCAATTAGTGTTAATTATAAACAAATAAAATAAAGTTATTCTATCTCGGTACCTATCCGTTGTTCACCAGTCATCATAGAATTTTTTTTTTATCTCTGATTGGCCCAACGCTTAAAGCAGTAATGTACTGAGAAGTATATGAGTATATTACTGATTGATATTTCGTAGCTCTTAGTCCCGTATAATTTCACAACTTTCCATGAAAAAATCCCCGCCATACTGTAAAGTCAAATAGTTTTTTTATACCAGATAATTTTTCAAACAAATGCTTTCGTGATAATTTTCACTCAATCTACACTGTATGGAAAATATTCCAGAATTTTTCGAAATATTTTGATCAGTATTCTTAGAGATAAAGTAGGGGAACAGCGATTTTTGGCCATTTTTTTAAAAATAATATAAAGAAAAGTTTGTGCGAGTATTATATCATATTATTTTTAAACTCGTGCTTTCACAATTTAACTTTCAAAATTACACGGCTCTAAAGTGCCATCATTCCTATATTTGTGCCAAATTTCAACTTTAAGTAGTTTTGGAGAAAATCAGGTGTGACAGACTCAGAAGTGATCCTTTAAGTGTTCCATACGGAACATTAAAAAAAAGATTGATTCGATAATCAGCGTGGATAGACAACTGGCCTAATATCGAATAAGTAATGTCGGATTTTTTAAAAGTAATTCAGTATTCTATTATTACTGTTCCATACGGAACACTTATAAGATCACTTCGGTGTCTGTCTGTCCGTCCGTCTGTCTGTCACATCCCATTTTCTTCGAAATTCCTTGACATAGAAAGTTGAAATTTGGTACTAATATAGGAATTGAAGTCCTCATCAGAGCCGTGTAGTTTTGAAAGTTAAATTTTGGAAGTGAAAATAAATTTTTATCAGGTCATATGGTGTGTAAAGTTCAAAAATACATAATGTAACACTTGCGCACACTTTTCTTTGTATTATTTTTAAAAAATCGCGAAAGATCGCTGCCCTCCTTTATCTCGAAAAGTACCAATTAAACAATTTTGAAAAAATTCTGGAATATACACAGGGTGTCGACTGAACGATAATTATCACGAGTGCATTATCTTTAATAATTTATCTGGTATATATAAAAAAAAACAATCAAGGTCATCAGTTTTCAGTAAAGATAGGAAAAAAAACTCCTCTCTGTACCAAAATTTTTATTTTAAAAGCAATCAACGTACAGAACACTAATTGTACAAGTCCAACTTGCACTTGATTGGTTATTTTTGTCTTAATATTACGTGCCAAAACTTAGCTGTTGACAACTGCATAAGTAAAAAATAAATTTAATCTCAATTTAAAAATTTTAAACTTAACAGATTCTAAAACTAGTGTTTAATATATTCCATATAAAAATTAGATTTTTAGGGGGAACAGTTTTAAGGCCCTACAAACTTTGTATATATGTATATGGTTAAATTTTATATTGCCAGTGTATTTTTGCCTAAATTATTGTATGTGTAAAACACATTTTAACTTCAAAGAAAAATGGGCGTTAATACAAAAATAAGTGGATTTTATTATATAACTAATACAAACATAAAATATAATCAGTGATTTGTCGAACAGAATATCTTGGGACTATAAATTTATTGCCATTATAAGTTAGATATTTTTTCCAAGTAAAAAATTGAGCCTTTAAGAAATAAGTTTCAAAATGAAAAAGTAAGTAAACATAATTAACTTCTGTATAGCTTTAAGTAATGATTTTTGTATGTTAAGTGCCAGTTAACTTTGGTGTTTAAATATTTTCTACCAAATTTTAAAATAAAACTTTAACTGCCTGATTCACTAAACGGTCTAAAGGGATTTAAATTGACCAGAGCTGCTGATGCTAAAGTTATGAAGCTGTGCAGTATAAGATCAGAAAATTCTTTTTTGTTTGTAATTATAAACCTATAAATTCCCGATTTTCATATCAGATTTTACTATAAAAACATTTGTTTCTTTAGTTTTTATTTACAATATAAAATATTTCATTGACAAGAACAAATCTCGACTAGACAGCTAGCGGTTTTAGATTCTACAGCAACCAAATCGGGACTAACTTTTAGACTCGTTTGGTTAATATGGCTGTAAATGACCGTTTATCAATATTAGAAAAGTTTTACATGAAATATAAATAAAAGACTGAAATTTAGATAATGTATAAAATAAAAAGTTAACAACACATAAATATTTCTAGTAGTAATACAACATAATATGAATGATGATCAAACACATTTCTTAACTCATATCGTTAAATGAAAATACACACACAAAGAGGAGAAAATTACGAAAATAAACAAACAGTAATTCTTTATCAATTCCAAGGTACCTTACTAATATAACGAAATAAATGAAAAAGTTTGGATAGATGAGTCAGGTTTCTAAAGCGGCATAGCTTTTATAAGAATGTGTATGTTTAAATTAACGAATATCCTCAAGCCATATGAGAAATAAAACATTCTGGCCATCAATCTGTTCAGGTCTGGTGAGGTTTATTGAACAAGTGAGTAATAGGACCAATATTTTTTAATATACATTTACGTGGGGCAACAAATTTTAAAGCAATAATAGCAACGTTGAAAATTTGGTAATACATAAAAATAGGGAAATCATCTGATAGCAGGACAGCCTTAGGAGACACAACTGCTTTCTTTACAAAGGGGTTACATACTCCTCGAATTTTCAAAAATTCATTTTTTTTTTTTTATGCATTTTTATTCTCAAGAGGAAGAAGGCATGGGAGCCGTAGTTCACTTTTTATCTACCTGAACTTTAAACGCGTTTTTTCCGAAACTATGTTTTCAGACACTCTGCAATATTACTTTATATTTTGTAACTTTTTTTTTTAAATCTTAATAATTACTTTTTCTACAAAATGTCTAATAGATAATTTTTTATAAATAACTAAACATAACTTTTTGGTCGAAAATTACATACTAAAGTTTGAAACACTGTAAATTTTTTATATTTTTGACAAAAAAAAACGCTTTGACAATTTTTGAACTAGTCCATTATTTTACATGAATAATTTTCATTTTTGCAGAATGGATTATTTTTTGTGAAGTTAGCCTGCAGACAAGGAGGCACCAAAGTTTTCATCAGTGGTCCAATTAACCCAATAAAAAATAATATTAACGTTTAAAACATATTTAAAAAAAAAAGTTCTTATAATTTAAAGTACAATAAAAATATATAATCGCCATTCTCTTGTATTATTCGCTTAATAACCTTTAAAATATTTTTTTAAATATACATATTTTTTGCAGCGCCCAGGTGTATGTAACCCCTTAAACGCTCCCTTTAGGGATTGGTATATTTGAAAAATTAAGATGGACACCAAAGAGCTCAGATTTAACTATGTTGACCACCTTTTTATGGGGTCATTTACAAAATAAAGTAAAATATGAAAGAAACTTGACAGTAAAACTTCTAAGAGAGAAAGTAACACCAGAGAACGAAACTTTAAATGATCGAGGCAAAAAAATTATTTCGGCAGAAAGAAAAACCAAAATGAATTTAAAGGAAATGCATTATACAAAATAGCTAACATGTTGAGCATTTCACATAATTAATTTTAATTTATTTGTAATAGTAATAATAGTATTTTTAGGATCAACTGAACAAACTCCTTTTTTAATATATTTTGTTCTCATTTCCTGAGAATTTTGAAAAAACTCTGGAATATTCTCCACAGAGTGTAGATTGAACGAAAATGATCACGAGTGCATTACCTTTAATAATTTATCTGGTATATAAAAAAACAAACATTCCAAGGTCATCAGTTGTCAGTGAAGATCGGAAAAAAAAAAACTTTGTTAAAAACTCATTTGAGGTGTGTTTTGTGAAGTCATTAATCATTTTATACCTCCGTAAAAAAATTTTTTATTTTAAAAGCAATCAACGTACGGAACACTAATTGCGCAAGTCCGACTTGTACTTGGTCATTTTTTTTTTAAATGAAATAGCCTTCATATCTTATATTTTTGAACTCATCTTTAAACCTTAAAAAATAAATTTGTGTATGAAAGATTGTCAGTCATATGTAAAGAACAATAGTATTCCAACCTGCACCTCGTGATTTCTTTTATTTTTTCAAATGATTGATTTCGTAAGCTAAAATGGTTAACAAAATTATTGGTTCTATTGGAGAAATGTAGTATTTAACTTTTTCTATTTACAGAGGTTTGCTTAGATAAATAATTCTGGCTGGTTCAAAGCAAAGAGTATAACGCAGAAACAGTCGCTTAAATCGTTAGTTCGAAGAACGGAGGTGTAGCATAAAAATAATCACTTTAATTATGAAAACAATACATTGAACAGTAGCCATCCATAAGGGCCTCTTCAACACATACTAGGTGTACAAGTATGAAATGCGGATTTTTTTTTTCTAAAAAAAACATGTTAAATTCGGAAGAATGATAAAAAGTGCTTTATTCACAGTATGCTCCATTGCTTGTTATACATTTTTCCCATCTTTCGGGCAATTTGTGAATACTACGCCAGTAACAATCTTCCCCTTTTGCTGCGAACCATTCATCGAGCCATTTTTTCACATCTTCATACGAACCAAAGCGCTGCTCAGCAAGTGCGTGACCCATCGATGCAAACAAGTGGTAATCGGAAGGAGCCAAGTCTGGTGAGTAAGCCGCATGGGGTAGAACTTCCCAGCTGAGAGCTTTCAACGTGTCGCGAACTGGTTTTGCCGCATGTGATGGAGCACTGTCATGAAAAAAAATGACTTTGTGTTGCCTCTTTCGGTATTCTGGCCTTTTTTCAAGCAGCGAACGGTTCAAATCGGTCAATTGTTGTTGGTAACGTTTAGTATTAACCGTTTCCCCAGGTTTTAATAGCTCATAATAGACCACGCCCCTCCGGTCCCACCGAACACAGAGCATCGTTTTTGTGCCAAAGCGATTCGGTCTTGCGGTCGATGTGGATGGTGCGCCTGGGTCTACCCATGATTTTTTGCGCTTGGGATTCTCAAAATAAATCTACTTTTCATCCCCTGTAACTATACAATGCAAAAAACGACTTCCTTTTGTACCAAGCGAGCAAAATGTCACACGTGTTTTTGCGCTTTTCCATTTGCCTGTCGTTCAACTCATGTGGTACCCATCTACCGGTCTTCTGAATCTTTCCCATCTCTCGTAGCCGATTGTAAACAGCTGTTGACTAACACCCAATTGCTCGGCGAGTTGTTTTTGTGTTTGCGAATCATCTTCGTCCAACAATGCTTGCAATTCCACATCTTCGTATTTTTTTGGCAGTTTTCCACGTTCCTTGTCTGCAACATCGAAGTCACAACTTTTGAAACGCCGAAACCATCGTTCACACGTATCTTGCGATGGAGCATGTTCAACATAAGCTTCCGAAGTAGTCGGTGTGATTCAACAGCAGTTTTCTTCAAATGAAAACAAAAAATTAATGCTGTCCGCGAATGCTCTTTGTTCGGTATAAATTTCGACATATTGAACACACAACACAACACTATTCTAATTTATCACTCGTGCGCGTCTGACACTTGTTGATGACACAACAAAATGGCGCAGTGTCAAATCTTTATAGCACAAACGCACAAACTGCATTGGTGCACCATCTGTTGTCTGCAATCCGCATTTCATACTTGTACACCTGGTAACTATTCATTTTACTGATATTATTCATTGGTGGCAAAAAATGTTCTCGGAAACACATTTTTTTCAAGAATACGAGCGGTCACGTTCTTACTTGACAGATTGTATTGTTATTATACTTCGTCTATTGCTGCTTTAATAAAAAAAAAAAAAAAAAATAGGTAGTTAACAAATACCGACTTATACTGTCATCCCGTCGCCAATTCCGTTATTCCGTATCGATTCAGGGGACTTTTAATACTCTGTTCCCTTAGGCCAAACTTTCTAGAGAAACTGATATGGTACTTACTGGAAGAGGACACAACTTATTATTAACTTTGACCATAACTTGCGGTGGAAAACAGTCTTCTTGCTCACAAGTAGTCTCTAAAAGACAAAACCTAAGCTGCACTTGCTTTATATAGTCGCATTTGACACCTGGTCTAATATCTCTTGAAATAGCAATATCAGTAGCTTGCTGCGGAGTCAGATGAAAATAAAACGGTTGTTCTTGCATTCTTTGATTTGTCTGAGGGACCAATGTTGACGGTTTAATGAGATCAGCTAAAAAAAAAACAAAAAAAATTGTTAAGAAGTTAAATTGACATTTTAATTACGTAAAGAACAGAGTCCTGCACAGCTCTGTGCTGCGGCCACTGCTCTTAATTATTTATGTTAATAATTTATTAAGGGGTTACATTAACCTTGAATTTTCAAAAATTCGATTTTCTTATGGATTTTTATTCTATATACTTCTAAGAATTATTCAAAAAAGAAAATTCCATTCTGTAACAAAGTTAAAGCATTAAATATGTCCTGGGATTGGATTGGGATCGCTTTCTGTTTTCAGACACTTTCTTTCCCGATTGTAATGTAATATTATGTCCCAAGTATGTATATTCGTTACGTTATATTGTTACCATCTTTATTGATCTAGGGACTGTCCTTGCTCGTTATCTTCGTCTTATTAAAGTTTATCCTAAGATCGACCTTCCATGACGATGAGCATCTGTTCCAATTCCTTGATGTTCGAGGAGATTTAAATATGTCGCCTGCAAAACGCAGACGATTCAAGTAAGTTATTAATATTTACGCCCTTACCTTCCCACGAGAGTTCTTTAAAAACATCTTCCATAGCCAAGGTGAAGACTTTTAGAGTGTCGCCCGGTCGGATTCCTCTTTCTACCCAAATTTTATTGGTTTTTAGTTGTTTATTAATTTTTACGTGGAAAGTAGCATTTTGATAGATATTTTCAATAATTTCAGTATATCTAGAGTCTATATTGGCACTTTAGAGTGATCAACAAATGCAAAATTGATAGGGATATTGTATTTATTTGCCTTTTCAATTATTTGTCTCACAGCAAGGAGTTGGTCGATGGTGCTGTGTCCCTTTTGGAATCCGGCCTGTCCTATGAGTTGGTAGAAATCGAGTTTCTTTGTTAGCCGGTTAGTTAGTATCCTTGTAAATAATTTGTGAAGATGGGATAACAAGCTGATGGGTGTATAGTTCTCTATATTTGTTATGTCTCCTTTCTTAAATATCTGCACCACCTGGATTATTCCAAGCTGTGGATGTTCTGCCTTCTTCTAGACACCTGTTCAAAAGTAATTTATAGGGTTTATGATAGTGTTCCCACCTAGTTTCAGCATCTCCAACGTTATTAGGTCTTCTCCCCCTTTCTTCATTTGTTTTAAGGCTTCTTTTATTTCAGAGTTTGTTATTTCACGTAGGCTGAAAAGTTTTTGGTCCGACACATAGATGTTGAATTTTCAAAAAAATCAATTATGATTTTTAGGAACTACCAACCTTTAAACGATACGTATCAAAATCTCATGACATTTCGATGATTAGTTTACAAGTTACAGTGGTTTTAGTGACGCTTCTTTTGATATTTTCAAAACAATGGAAAAAATAGAATCTCATGTGTTAATTAAACGCTGTTTTTTGATAAGAAAAAATACCGTTCAAGCAAACAATGGTTTGATAAGTGTTACGGAGACTGCTCCTGGAAAATCACTCATCACCGGTATGCTGAATTTAAACGCGGTCGTACTCTGGAGGCCCAAATGAGGTGGGTACACCGGAAAACATCACAAAAATCCACAAAATTGTTTTGGATAACAGTAAAGTGAAATTGTGTGAGATAGCTGACACCCTAAAGATATCAAAAGAACGTGTTGGTCATATTTTGCATAAACATTTGGGCATGAGAAAGCTCTGTTCGAAATGGGTACCGCGTTTGCTCACGGTGGACCTGAATGATTGAAGTTCGAATTGCTTTCTAATACACCGTATCCTCCGAATTTGGCCTCCAGCGACTATTATCTAGACAGACCTCAAAAAAATGCTCGCAGGAAAGAGATTTGGCTCCAATGAAAAAGTTATCGCCGAAACTGAGGCCTGTTTTGAAGGCAAAGACAAATCCTTCTACAAGAAAGGTATAGAAATGTGAGAAAAGCGTTGGACTGATTGTATCGTTCTTGAAGGAGGCTATGTTGATGAATAAAGTCGAATTTTGCAAAAAAAATGTGTTTTAAGTAGCTAGACCAAAAACTTCTATATAATATATACATATAAATATACATAAACATATATATATATATATATATATATATATATATATATATATATATATATATATATATATATATGGCTAGAAATTTGTCCTCCAAAAATTTAATTTGAGATCAACTTGGAATATAGATGAACATTTTGTATCATAAATGTGTGAAGATTTGAGTTAGTAATGTTTAGAGAGTTTTAACAATATATTGCAATTTAATCCGTTTAATAATAAAAACTGACGGGAAACTTAAATGTTAACGGACTTTTCTAAATTAAGTATCTAAAAAAGTATCTTAAAAAAACATTTTTGAAAATATCTTTTACTAGTACATAGGCTCGTAAATTATAAAATGAGCAATGAGGCAATAGCCTGCTTAATTCCTCCCAGGGCGCGCTAATACTTCACATCCGTATGAGGTTCAGCTTGTTACTCCGCGTACAACGCTTTTCAAGCAGTCTTTTATATGGAAAACATCATCCCTTTGGAATAATTTGCCCAGGGCTGTGTTTCCCACCGAGTACAATTTACAGCGATTCAAGAACGTGAATCGCTTTTTTTTCTGCACACATGCCGCTCCTGGAGCGCGTGTGCTAGACCCATAAAAAAAAAAAAAAAAATCCCTAAGGTAGTCATACTCACCAAGGATATCATAAAAAGGTAATCTCTTAAATCTTACATCTGGATGCACCGGGAAGTTGCTTGTTAAAACTTGTGTTTGTTTAGGAGTGGCATACTGTGGTTGGTAATACATATTTTGGCCCATGCCTTGTTGCCCGTAAATAGCAGCGGCGGCAGCTTGACGAGTCTAAATAAAAATTAATATAAAAATGCTGATATGAAGAAGTAATTCGATGTTCCTTTGTTTTTATCGTCCAACTAGCATTTAACAGCAATTGTCGATTTTATTGTCGCGTCAAAATACCTATATATAAGTCGTTATGCAAAAATTAAAATGTCTACTTGCCTAATATACTACACCCTATATGCAAATATAATAATGAATCATCATTATTATAGGCAGAATATTACATAATACAAAGGAAAAAAGGGAGAGTTTACACACACACACCAACAAGCGGAGAGTAGCTGATCGTAAAGTAAGATTCCCAAAGCTCTGGAGCCACAGGGACGGATTTTAGGCGAAATCCGGCAACACTGTCGTGTGTAGTAGTTCCCCCACTCTAGATCCCACTTTGCCCGGCTTCTCTAGGTCGCATAATGGAAGTCCCGATCGCCTCTACCGTCAAGAGCGAAATTCGTGCAGTAATTCGTTTTTTAAACGCGAAAGAGGTTCCACCTATAGACATTCATCGACAATTGACGGAAGTGTATGGTGAAAAGTGTATGGCCGTTTAACACATCCGCAATGCTGTAGGGAGTTTACAGGCGATCGTACGGACATTCATGATGAAGAATGAAGCGGAAGACCGTCGGTTTCAGACAAAACGATCGAAAAGGTTGAGGGAATATTGCTCGAAGATCGGAGGATCACTATCCGTGAACTCGCTCTTCGGATTACTGAGGACAACGCTTCAGCACCGACTACGGAGTTAAAGAAGAGGTGAATCGTTATCTCAACGGGTTGGCAGCGGAATTTTTTGATACAGGCATACGAAAGCTAGAGCAGCATCTACAAAAATGCTTGGATCGTAATTGCAATTAAGTTGAAAAATAGAACGAGAAGCTTTCAAATGATGTATTTGGTTTTGAAAATAAACGTTGCTGACTATTTTTAAGAAATAAGGGAACTTTAAGATCAGCTCTCGTGTATTTAACAGTAAATAAAAGTTCACTCGAATCATCTTTTCCAGGATTGTTCCTTAATTATTTTTGATTTTAAAAAAATACATATAAAATTAGAATAAAGTTGGCAGAACTATAAATTTAGTCAATAAGAAGGACTTTATTTCCTTAGTTTCTATTGTTGTTTCCTGAGTTTCTACTGTAGTGACCAGAACAAAATTTATGAATTAGAATGTAATATTGTTTTAATACGTTGGAAAAAAAAATAGCAAATTGATTTACCCAGTACTGTCCTTGCAAACACGCAGTTCCAAAACATCAAATTTGACTCTCTCTCTCTTTAAGTGATAATTTAATTCAATCATTACAATTCGATATTGTAAATGATAATTACTTTATGGTAAGAAGGTAATAAAAAAAAGTTAAGAGGAAGAGCTTTTGTTAGACATGGGAAATAATGAAAAAAAATAACATAATTTTTAGATTCCTTGACGCCAAGAATCCTGAAAAAGGACACATAACACGGTACATTCGAAATAACCCATCTAACCCTCTCCCTTACATGTTTACCCCATGTATATTTGATTATAAACGATAATGCTTATGATTTGTTCATTATTTCAAGAAAAAAAAAACAGGAAAACTAATACTACTGAAACTATACAAAAAGCAACATCGCTCAAAAACTATAAGATAAGTATTATATGTGTAGAGTGTGCTAACAACTCTATGAAAATGGAAACCTATATTTTTCGTAATCTAGGCACCCTAAAAAGTCAAGAGGGCGTCCGAAATTTTAACCTGTCGACCAACCGTCTGCCTAGTTGTTCATTCTATCGGACGAGTCGATCCAAAAATGGACTATCATTTAACCATATAAAATCAAGAAATCTAGTCTATTCTTGATAAAATAAGAGGAAACCTACAAAAAGCGGATGTCGCCAATACCAGAGGATGAGTTTTTAAACTCGAAAAACGACCGTTGTTGGCTGGAAAAAGCGGGTCCAGCTTCGCCCTCCGGTATTGGCGGCGTCTGCCTATTGTAGGTTCCCTCTTATTTTATCAAGAACAAACTAAATTTATTGATTTTATATGGTTAAATGGCAGTCCAATTTTGGATCGACTTTTTTGGGTCCTAAAGCTGGGTCCGATCTCGGTGTCGTCTGCCCTTTGGGGTGTTCGACTTTTTTTAGTGTCAACAAATATTATGGCATTTGATACAAGTGGTTAAACGACAATCCATTTTTGGATGTAGCATTTTGGGCCTTATGTGGGCATTCCAGGGCACGGCGGCCGCAAAATCAACCTAAAGGCTTTTATTCGACTCGCCCAACAGAATGAACAACTAGGCAGACGGTTAGTCGATGGGTCAAAATTTCGGGTCACCCTCTTGGTCTATAACAATCTCAGAGAGCAATTTTCTCACAAATACAACATCTGCCTTTAACAAGAGAAGAAAAAATCCTTGATAATTTCTGTGCATCGTATTCAATTTTAAATAGCAATAAACAAAAGTATTTACCATTTTAAAATAGTAACTACACCTAAACTTATTATTGATATCAAACCTGTGAGATATGACCGCGAGACTAAAAAACAAGTCTATTTTGTCGTCAATATTTCGATTTAAATTAAATATTTTTGGGACTCTAACAAACTATATCCAAAGGGAGAGAATAATTTTTTATATGATATAAAAAACTGTTAAAATTTATTATGCCCACTGCCACAATACATAACTCTTTTTATTTGTTATTACTTTCTCCAAAAATACTCATAATTGAAACAAACTGTCTACCAAAAAGGCGAGTTTCGGGTTAGTTAATATTAAAAGTAAAAGGCATAAATGACTTTTTTAGTAAGGAGTTTGTTTTTATTACAAGTCTTGTTTTAAATGTTTACTTTAAATTAAACTTTTTTTTCCCAAAATAATCATAATTAAAACGAAATAATAATAAACAAAAACATTTATGTATTGTGGACATGTGTATAACTAATTTTATGTATTATATAAAAAAATTATATCTCAATTGAAAAGTTGGCAACAAAATCTGACTTTTTCTTTGACTTCACTGGCCATATCCAACAAAATTGACGTCTATATTATTAACTGGCCACTACAATTTTTTATTACTGACTTATATAAACGCTTCAAGAATTGAAAGAGTATAGTATTATTTTTGATCACGCAATAGGCTGCAAAATTTCCTTATCCACTAACTTCCTTTAATTATTAGTAAAATAAAACTGTTTACAAGATGTAAAAAATGTACGTCATCATTTTTTAGCACAAAACCTTGTGAGCCTTTTGGAATCAAGTATAGAAATAAAATATAAAGCACTTTTAAAAGAGATTTTATGAATGTTCCCTAAGCAAATTTAAGTTTAAGATAAACATTTCTTGTGCTTACAAGGTGTGGTTAAAAAACAGCCGATATTGGTGCTGCGCAATTGGTAATGGTGGGACATTGACCTTGAATACCCCCTCTACATTTTCCGCCATTTTGGCGACCGTGCAGTTTCCAGTTCAGTTGCAGCGTTAGTTAAAATCGGAATGTGTATTTGCTCTGCGTCGGAAAAATGCTCAATGTCAATGTTGAACGAGGAGTTAAAGTGAAATCTCTCGTTAAACTTTGACGGTCAAACTGTAAAGCCAGTTTACTATAAACAGGTTTTGACCACCCTTCGTGAACGTGTGAAAGGAAAAGACCTAAGATGTGGAAGAATCGGTCTTGAATTCTTCACCAAGACAACGCAGTAGCTTCAATCAAGTAAGCCCCGTGTTAGCGCATCCACCCTACTCACCTGACCTTGCTCCATGCGACTTTTTTTTGTTTCTCAAAGTGGACAGTGCGTTGAAAGGAACCCATTTTGAGTCTTTTGACGAAGTGAAGAAAAAAGTAGCGGAGGTCGAAGCAACGAAGGTTGTAATGAAATTGTCAGAAGACGACCCGCAGCACTGCGTCCAACAATGGAAAATTCGTATGAAGCAGTGTAGGGATTGAAGAGTGTATACTGAAGGGAATTAAGGTTTTAATGATAAAGACCAAAAATAAAAGGTTTTATAAACTCAGGCTGGTTATTTTATAGCCACACGTCGTATTCCCAATAGTTCAATAAGTAGAATTTGACAAAGATAAATTTCAAATATGAATAAAATTATTTACATGTGAGATGAAAGCCGACTTAAATATACAGGGAATAGACAAAATAATACGAACATTTGACATATACACAAAATTTATTTATTAATAAGGTGTTGGGCCACCATTTACTTGTAGAACAGCTGCAATTCTTCGCTTAATAGATTCGTAGAGTGTCTGAATAGTTTCCAACGGAATGTTGTCCCGTTCTTGTACCAAAACATCCGCCAATTGTTTCAATGATGTTAAAGATGGAAATCTGCTCCTCACTCTCTGCTCGAAAACTCTCCATAACGGTTCAATTACGTTGAGGTTTGGCGATTGTGCTGGCCAGGGAAGATGTTTGATGATATTCTGATGCTCCTCAAACCAAGACTGAACCTTTTTGGCTGTGTGTATGGGCGCATTATCATCTTGGGATACGGCAGCAATATGCTAGTGATAGTAAGAACTTCATCATTAAGGATGTCGCGATATTCATTCGCAATAATTTGGCCAGTGATGTGAATGAGAGGACCAGCTGAATACCACGATATAGCCGCCCAAATCATAACGAAACCTCCCCCATGCTTGACTGTAGGAAGGAGGCAGTCCGGATCGTACCACATTCTTCCAATCAAGTGTCCAGGTTTTATGATCGTGGCACCACTTCTTTCGCAGCTTAGCGTTGGCTTCCATTATAAAGGGTTTCGCAATTGCAGCCCTTCTATGAATGTTAGCTTTGTGGAGCTCCCGAAATAGTATTACTCAAGTGAGTGTTGAGTTCTGCTGTCACTTTTGCCGCCGTAGTTTTATGTTGTCCGGCCACAATCCTTCTTAATTTTCGTCGGTTTCTATCAGTTAACTTTGGATTTCGCCCACTATTCCTCTTCGCCGATGATGTTTTACCATGTTTTGCGTATGCTGTCATTACCGTGGATATTGTCGCTTGTAAAACGTTATTTTAAACGGTTCAGCAGTTTTCGTTACAGACGCCCCCGCTAACCAAGCACCAACGATTTGCCATCTTTCGAAGTCTGAGAGAACACACATTTCACTGTTCACTTGTTTTAACCGTCGCAGAACAAAGGGTATAATACACTGAAATATAACCTGCAAGATTTGACAGGTAAACTGCGCAATACATACGCGTCGCATTATTTACACGGAAGCAGTGTTGCCAACAAGCAACAAGATGTAGGATAGTGTTCATATTATTTTGTCTATCCCCTGTATTTAGTCCAGAGTATTTTAACCTCAACACTGAAAAATTTTATATATCGATACTAACATTTAAATAACAACGTAAAATAAAACTAGTTCTATACTTACAGCCATTCCTCTACCATCGACACTGTATGGATGAACTGTAGCCGTCGTCCTGGTAATATTAGCCTGTTGTTGCGGCATGACGTTAGCTTGTGCCGCTTGTGCTTGTTGCTCTGGCGTGACAGGTGAATTTGCCTGCGGGACGGAGGCTACACTTTGCCTGGAAAAATTGCTAATCAAACAAACAGTCAGATTAATTAATTTCTTGATTTACATTGGTAACATGAACCCACTAAAAGATTATTTCTAATTTGAAGTTCTTTTATGGCATCTAAAGAGAATAGATTTAAAGAGGTAAGTACTGCCACTTGACCCAATTAGTTCAAACACATTTTTCACTTCTGTAGATGAATAACTAAAAACATGATGCTACGCACTAAGCAAAGTTACTACAGCCGCAAGCAGAGCTTTTGGTGTTTTATGGAAACAACATCAGGAAACATTTTAATAATAACAATGCGTAACTAGATGCAACCTATTAGGCCAAACTGAACGCGGCAAAACTGAAGTGGTGGACAAAAATGTTATAACTAGGCCCACTGAATCTAGGCCCATTGAAGTCGAATAAATTAAAATATGTATTTTATACTAATAACCACTACACCAAACACTTTATTTTTGCACTCGACGCGGGTGTCGCTAATCATGTTAGCTTCATCAGGAGTGATGATTGACTATGAATCATCGCTCTTGATGAAGCTAACATGGTTAGCGAAACGCGCGTCGAGCACAAAAATAAAGTGTTTGGTGTAATGATGATATATACTGAGTAGTGTCATTGTGCCGAAGATTCCACATTCCCAACGTAGTTATACTAATAAAAATGAAAGTTGTAATATGTGATATAAAGGTTGTAAAAGTTTTAGATTTTATTGACGCGGGAAATCGTATAAAAATCGATGTTCGACTTTGAGTAGCGAGTGACGTCACCCATCAACCTTATATGGTTTGGTCAGTTTTGAATGATTGCTTAAGATAGTCGCCATGGATTTTAATCTAGTTTACCAATAATAATGTGGTTTAACGTAAAACAACTGCAAATGGACCATATTTCAGCAGTATATTCACTGTTTTGTCATTTGTCAATCCATCCCGAGACGGGTTTCAAGAGAACAAACTTTTTAGTACTTATCCACTTACTTACGGAACATTATGTTCCTATAAGTACTAAAAAGTTTGTTTTCTTGTTATTGATCCTAGCTCGACTGACGAGCCGTGATACGACGAAACGCGATACGAAATGAATTGAGAAATGAGAGAACAATGGATAAACTGTTGGAATATGAGCCTCGTCCGTTTTCAGTTGTTTTACATTAAAGCACATATGCACGAGGGGGATCCCTCGAAAACTGCGCTGCCTGCGTTGAGTGTTGGCTTTGCCAACCACTCTGTCGGCTTGTGGCTGCTGTGTCAGCCTCTGATGGAGTATTAGGTATGCGTATTTGGACCAATAAAAATAATATTTTTATTGTAAAGTAATGAGAACGAATTACGCTTAACCAAAATATTTTACTGGAGCTTATAACTAAAAAATAACATAAACCGATTTGTCAACTATAAAATACTAAACGTTCACAAATAGATGGAACAGTTACCTAGAAATAACTAGCTCTGTAATGAGAACCGTAATAATTTTAAAAATGTTTCTTCACATTTGTGCAAATTAGTTGTATTAAGTGGCATATTGCGATTGCAAATTTTTGAGGAGTGACACGTTTTAGATTAACTGGGACATTAAGTCATGCTGAATCATCTAATGTCTCTCACTTTGACACAAATTTAAGTTTAACAGTTTGAGTTTTTTCGAGATAGATATACAACAGAAATTGACAGGCGTTTGTCTCGAATTCAGGGAATTAAAGAAGGAAGCTTACATCCCTTTTTCGAAGAGAAACGCCCCTTCAACGGTAAGCCTTGGTTTGACCGAAAATGCAAAGAAGCTGTTGCTTCTAAACATCTTGCCTACCGACAATGGCGTGAAAATCCTAACACCATAAATCGTAACACCTTTGTTCGTGCCCGAAACAGACGCAAAGGAATTATCGACGAAACCAAGGAGGCACACAATCAACGAATTAGAAACAAACTTCTCGCTTGTCCCAACAATTCCAGGTCCTTTTGGTCAGTCGCTAAAGCGGTTAGTCAAAATTTCACCAAATCCACCATACCACCACTCACACGGCCAGATATTTCTATTGCAACGACACCTGTTGAGAAAACGAACTTGCTGGTTGAACTCTTTGCTTCACATTCTACTGTCGATTTCTAAGGAAAAACACCACCTACTATTCCCATATTGCAGTCAAGGAAGCCCGATGTTGTCTTCAGACAGCGTATCATAAAGCGTATTTTAATGAACCTAGACACCAAAAAGGCTTCTGGCGCTGACGGAAGACCTGTCATAGTTCTCAAAAACTGTGCGAGGGAACTAACACTAGTTTTCTGTAGACTTTTCAACCTATCCTACAGAAAGGGAATATTTCCTTCCTGCTGTAAATGTGCCACAGTTCAGCCGATACCTAAAAAAGAGAAGAAGACCTTGCCAAATAACTACCGACCAGTCGCACTGCTTTCAATAATATCGAAAGTCATCGAAAAGGTTATCAATCAGCATCTTCTAAAATATCTTCAAGGATTCAACATTATTAGCGATCACCAAAATGGCTTTCGTAAACATAGATCAACAGATTTTCTAACTTATGTAACATGTTTGGAACAACGCAATTGAAAACTTTGGAGAATCTCGACCGGTTGCTCTTGAAATATCCAAAGCGTTCGACCATGTTTGGCACGATGGACTGATGGCTAAGCTACGCTTTTATAGTATGCCTGAAAAGTTCTGTTTGTGGCTCTCATGTTTCCTCAGAAAGCGTTCTTTACGAGTGGCGGTCGACGGATTTCTTTCTAACGCCTTCACTATCAAGGCCGGTGTGCCCAAGGCTCCATACCGTCTCCTACTATCTTTCTCGTTTACATTAACGATCTGCTGGAAAAGACCGGGAATCCAATTTACAGCTTTGCAGATGACAGTACGCTTATCTCTTTTGAGCGCTCGGACATCGGCTACTCAGGCGAATATCCGCAGACAGCAGGAGGTCAACTTAACAAAGAAATTCTATGTTGGGGTGACACTAACCAGGTGGAATTTAACGTTACAAAAACCCAGGCGGCAGTTTTTTCTAAAAAAGTTAACGTTGGTGAACCAGACATAGTCATGTCGGGGCACTCCATTCCCCTACCATTGTCACTCAATTTATTGGGCGTTAATTTGGGAGCAAATATGTCCTGGCACGAACATGTTGCAGGCATAGCAAGCAGAGCTTCTCAAAAGTTGGGAATATTATTTCGAATCAGAAAGCTTTACGCTCTATAACAACTGTTAATTCTTTACAAAGCTCAAATTCGACCAACTATGGAATACTGCTCCCATGTTTGGGGCTCCGCTCCCAAACAGACACTGCAATTGTTGGATTCTGTTCAGAGAAGAGCTGTTCGTCTGATTGGAGACCCGGAACTGACCGGCGGCCTTGATTCGCTGGAACATCGAAGAACGGTTGGCGACTTGAGTCTGTTCTACAAGTATTTTCATGGAAAGTATTTGAAGGATGTAGCCCGCTTAATTCCTCCCAGAGCGGTGCATGTTAGAAATACACGTCGTGCTAATACTTCACACCATATGAGGTTCAGCTTGTTACTCCGCGTACAACACTTTTTAAGCAGTCTTTTATATGGAGAACATCATCCCTTTGGAATAATTTGCCCAGGGCTGTGTTTCCCACCGAGTACAATTTACAGCGATTCAAGAACGTGAATGGCTTTTTCCACACACATGGTGCTCCTGGAGCACTTTAGGGACTTCCCTGTAGCACGTGTGCTAGACCCATAAAAAAAAATCGCCAACAACAACTAATCGTTTGACCTTCTTTTGTTTTTGATTCGGTTGTATTTTGTATGTTTCATAAATGTCATCAGTGATTAATACGGTCATTAAATAGGTAACAAATTCTTCCGAATTTCAACAGTATATTTTTCCATTCCAACCAGAAGACGCTTCTCCTCATCTTTAAAATATTTTTAATAAAAAAACAATTGATGAATAAAAACCTTTGATGTATATTAAACTACAAATATTAGAAGTTAATTTCTTAAAAATATTGCCTTCTAAAGCTGAACCGTTACATTCAACATATTCTTCACACACAACTTCTTCCAAGAATTAGCGAAAATGTGTTTGAGTTGTGTCTCTAGTCAGCCCAGTTCTCTAGTTATAACCATTAAAACTTTGTAAAGTGGATCTGAAGAAAGTTCTCAATGATCTCTACATTTTACTCCAAATTAACAGTTGTTAGGCGGCCTCTATCATCTTTATTTCTGTTCAATAAACGTGATTTTTTTCGCCACTATTACTGTTTTTGTAAAATTCTTGTACACAAAAGACACGCTCTGGCTCGGTGAAACGCTCCACAACAGCTAAATTTAGTTCAAGTTCATGCTCTGGATCCCCAATTAACCCCACTCGCCCGTTACGTTCGTGGAATAAGTCAAACATATTTGAACTTATTTATGGGATATCCTGTATTTTCACCCATTGTCATTTGTCTTTAACGCATGTTTACATATTTATCCATTGGTCATGAATAATGAGGTGAAAAATTCATTTATCTGTATTTGATCAAAAAGTGGGAATGCCTGAAGAAGTGTAACTAACGCAGAAATTAAAAAATACTAAATTTTGGTTAATGTAGACATTGTTTAGTTCACCGTATCTATAAAATATTGACAACTAAAAAAACACATAGCTGTATGTCTCTATCAAGAGACGTGTGTATCTTGTTTTGATCAGTATCATGTATTTTTATCTGCCTAATTAGAGCCTTTTCATACTGTAAAACTGCAACATAGTTTGTAGCAAGTTCTCTAACCCAATCTCTAGTAGTTTGTACACATCGATAAAAGTAATTTCTCTCCTTGTGACGATTAAAATGTCGTGATATCAATATTATATTGTTCTGTAGGAATGTTATTTGTAATTGTGACTATTTGTATGGTATAACTAGTGTCACAATCACGCACTGTGCAAATACTTCTGGTTGGAAAAAATAACTCAAACTTTAAAAAAAAACAGTTTAATATACAAAGATAATAAATCTTAATACTCAAAAATTGGCTTGTATTCTGACCAGTAAGTACCTCATTATTAGTCAAGTTACACCGAGTTCAAAGTGATTCATTATGTTCCTTGTGTTTTTGAGATTTTTTTTTAATTAACAATCAAAACAAAATTCACCTAGTTATGTAATAGACTGCACTGTATACCCAGAATAATTAAACCTTAAACCAAGAGAACTGCTAAGGTTGAACATGCTTTTAAGAACTAAAAGAATAATTTAAAAGCAGAAAAAGCAGTCAGTTATACCATATTAAAAGAAAACATGTAGCAAGCAGCAACTAACATAGAAAATGTGACCATCATATGAATTTTAAGAATATGATAAAAAAGAAAATATTTAACTCCCTTGACATATTACATTTTGAAATGTTAGCATTTTGTTATCAGTAATGCGCCATATTAATGATGGCGTCACGTTTTCAAGATGCAATTGGCAACTAAAAATATAAATACAAAGGGTTCAGATGATTAATTTCTAGTGGGAAATTAACCAACTATACTTTTTACATTAAAAAACTTGTCATCGAAAATGTATCATTATTGATTCTTTAAAAGAATTAAAATATTAGAAAGGTTTTGCAACGCTTATTTTTCACATACCTTTGTCTTTATCCCAAGCATGCGCACTATTAACGCGAAGGAATTGCAAGGTTAGGTTAGTATTCAACTTCTATAAACTTGGGGATTTTTTCATTCATTTCATGGTTAAGCACACCGATTATTAATATTTGATGGGTTAACACGAGTTTCTAAATTAAAATTGTGTCTAGCAGGTTTCTATCACTTTCTTCAATATCTCTAAGGTAATACGAATGTGCGATAAATAAAATTTCATTTGAAATTAGCACTACACACACACTGTAATGTCGTTGTGCCAAAGATTTGCAAAATTCCAACATAATCTGAACATTAATTGTTATTGTTATTTGCAATAAAAAATTATTTCACTTTTACTGCATTTTCTTAGTGGTCTGTATATCTAAGTAGGAAAAAAACAGGCCATACCATAATAGCGATAAGAATAACAAACTTCAAATAATCTCTCTCATAAAATCCTAAATAAGGGAAATCATTATCCTTAAAAAAGGATTCTCTTATTTTATTTCAATATTGCACAAGCTCCGAATGGTGGGCGCATGCTTCAAATAACGATAACAGCTGGGTCCTTATATTTAATTTCTTCCTTTTACTACTGCGCAAGCTCCAAACGCTTCAAATAAAAATAAAGACAGTAGCCTACCAAAATAAGCGTTGCAAAATCTCTCTACTCTTAAGTGTATACTTTTTGCTTATTCCTTTTTCTGTATTGATTGCTTACTCTCAAACATCAAACTAATTTAGATAATTGGAAACTAAACGGGGGAACCTGACCCCTAGAGAGCGCGTCCCCAGGTGTCGGATAGGGGAATGCCCTCACCGAGGTGATCTGTCATCCCGAACGGTAAGTGGGAAATAAAATACCACCCACGGACCAACAGGTGGGATAGAGGGAGTTCCTAAGCTGTGGAGAAAGCAATCCCTCTAAGAGGGGGTGAGGCATCGGGCTAATTCCTCGGTACTCATTAAAAAGATTAATGTTAAAAAGCCTAACCAAGAGCCTTGGAATCGATGGGATCAAACAAGACGATCTAAGCAACGGAAACGGATTAAGGAAATTGGAACGTGGAATATACAGGGCCTCTCTACAAAATTAAACGAAGTCATCTCGGAAATAAAACGATTTAACATGGATATTGTGGTACTAACGGAGACCAAAAAGAAGGAAAAAAGATCAAAGAACCTTGGACAATACGATCACTTTTACAGCGGAGTACTGAAAGAGAAAAGAGCTCAACAAGGAGTTTCTATCCTGATAAAAAAAAAGTCCCCGAAAACATATTACATCTTGGGAAGCAATTAATGAGCGTCTAATAAAAATGAACATAAATATATTGGGTCAAAGAATATGTATTATAGGGGTATATACTGTGAACGATGATGCGCTCGTCCAAAAGAAGGAAGAATTTTTTGAACGGCTAAATTATGAATTTTCAAAAGTTGGCAACTCAAGACAAGTGATTGTTCTAGGAGACATGAATGATAGAATAGGGAAGAAAATACATAAGATAGTTGGACCATTTGGGAAAACATAGTCAACGACAATGGCACAAGACTGATTTCGGTATGCGAACAAAATGAGTTGCGCATCACCAACGGATTTTATCAACACCGAGATATACACAAACATACACGGACCCAAACTACAAGACAGTTGAGATCAATAATAGACTATTTAATAGTGCGACAAGACACACATTTCAAAATCCACGATGTAAGAGTGTACCGTGGTGCGATCATCATCTGGTGAATTCGAAAATACTGTTCTCAGGAAAATATCAAAAAGAAGAGGCAGTACAGAACTCTGTGAAAACAAAGGAAAATAAATACATATAACATACTTAGCCTAGATCAAAGATAGTGTAAAAATATTATATCAAAGACGCCTCGATGAAAAATTACAAGACAGGCAGTTCACTAACAACAAAGAACATTATAACTACATCAAGGATTGCATCCACGCTGCGGGATATCAAAATCTAAAACATCGAAAAACGCCCTATTGATGGGATGAGGATATAGTACTGGCAATAAAGAGAAAAGGAAAAACATGAACTATACTTAACAATAAAAGATAATATAGATTGGACGAAATATAAAAGCCATCAAAGAATAGTTAGGAGAATGATCACTCAAAAGAAAAATGATTCCTGGGAAAAGAAATGCTAAACAATTAACACGTATTTAGGTAGAAGAAGGAGTACCGAGAGCTAGAAGACGTTAAAATCCCTGAGAACGGATACGAAGCGAGAGCTCATATCCCCAACTAGTCTTGAAGTATGGGATAAGTACTTTTCTGAGCTTCTCCAGGAAGATAGAATGGAGTTTTTTGATTGAGGAACAGATTCAGAATATACGGGTTGAAGCCTCCCCCATTCGAATAACATGGAAAGAAATAAAACAAATATGTCTATCGTTGAAAAATAATAAAAGCGGCGGGACCAGGTAACCTTTCCGCAGAGCTTTTTTTTTTCTTTTTTTTTATGAGTCTAGCCCACGCGCTCCAGGAGCGGCATGAGTGCGGAAAAAAAGCGATTCACGTTTGTTCTTGAATCGCTGTAAATTGTACTCGGTGGGAAAACAAAGCGCTGGGCAAATTATTCCAAAGGGATGACGTTCTCCATATAAAAAGATTGCTTGAAAAGCGTTGTACGCGAAGTAACAAGCTAAACCTGATACGGATGTGAAGCACCAGCGCGACGTGTATTTCTAACATGCACCGCTTTGGGAGGAATTAAGCGGGCTACATCCTTCGAACACTTTCCATGAAAATACTTGTAGAACAGACTCAAGTCGTTCAACCGTTCTTCGATGTTCCAGCGAATCAAGGCCGCCGGGTCAATTCCGGGTCCCCAATCAGACGGACCGCTCTTCTCTGAACAAAATCCAACAAATGCAGTGTATGTTTGGGAGCGGAGCCCCAAACGTGGGCGCAGTATTCCATAGTTGGTCGAATTTGGGCTTTGTAAAGAATTAACAGTTGTTGTGGGGTGTAAAGTTTTCTGGTTCTAAATAATATTCCCAACATTTTTGAGAAGCTCTCCTTGCTATGCCTGCAACATGTTCATGCCAGGACATATTTGCTCCCAAACTAACGCCCAACAAATTGAGCGACGATGCTAGGGGAATGGAGTGCCCCGACATAACTATGTCGGGTTCAGCAACGTTAACTCTTTTAGAAAAACTGCCGCCTGGGTTTTTGTAGCGTTAAATTCCACTTGGTTACTGTCACTCCAAGATAGAATTTCTTCCAGGTCTTTGTTAAGTTGAACGACCTCCTGCTGTCTGCGGATATTTGCCTGAGCAGCCGATGTCCGAGCGTTCAAGGTGAATGAAGAGACAAGCGTACTGTCATCTGCAAAGCTGTAGATTGGATTCCCGGTCTTTTCCAGCAGATCGTTATTGTAAATGAGAAAGAGAGTAGGAGACAGTATGGAGCCCTGGGGCACACCGGCGTTGATAGTGAGGGTGTTAGAAAGAAATCCGTCGACCGCCACTCGTAAAGAACGCTCTCTGAGGAAACATGACAGCCACAAACAGAACCTTTCAGACATACCATAAGAGCGTAACTTAGCAAACAGTCCATCGTGCCAAACACGGTCGAATGCCTTGGATATGTCAAGAGCAACCGCTCGAGATTCTCCAAAGTGTTTCAATTGCGTTGTTCCAAACATGTGTTACATAAGTCAGAAGATCTCCTGTTGATCTATGTTTACGAAAACCATATTGGTGATCGCTAATAATATTGAATCGTTCAAGATATTTTAGAAGATGCTCATTGATAACCTTTTCCCATGACTTTTCGATATTATTGAAAGCAGTGCAACTGGTCGGTAGTTATTTGGCAAGGTCAAGGTCTTTCTTGCCTTTTTTAGCTATCGGCTGAACCGTGGCACATTTCCAGCAAGACGCAAATATTCCCTTTCTGTAGGATAGGTTAAAAAGTCTACAGAAAACTGGTGTTAGTTCCCTTGCACAGTTTTTGAGAACTATGGCTACTGCCTTAGCGACTGCCCAAAAGGACCTGGAATTGTTGGGACAAGCGAGAAGTTTGTTTCTAATTCGTTGATTGTGTGCCTCCTTGGTTTCGTCGATAATTCCCTTGCATCTGTTCCGGGCACGAACAAAGATGTTACGATTTACGGTGTTAGGATTTTCACGCCATTGTCGGTAGGCAATATGTTTAGAAGCAGCAGCTTCTTTGCAATTTCGGTCGAACCAAGGCTTGCCGTTGGAGGGGCATTTCTTCGAAAAAGGGATGTAAGCTTCCATACCAGCCAAAATAACATCGGAGACCTCCCTGGCGCAGTCAGATAGGTTATCGGATCGAAAACAAACGTCCATCCAAGGGAAAGTTCGAAAGTATTCCATGAAATCTTCCCATTTAGCAGATTTGTAGTGCCAAATCTTGCGCGGCCTAGGCGCCTCTCTGTCACTGATTGGCAGGATACTCGATGTCGAAAGCAGTTTATGGTCGGAAGAACCTAACGGCGGATTTACGGTGACCGTGTACATCTCCGGATTGGTGGTTAAAAACAGATCAAGACTGGCGAACTCCCCGTCTCGATCAGGGATCCGTGTTGGTTCGTCAATAAGCTGAGTTAAGCCATAACTAATCGAGAATGATTCAGCTTCACGACCTTGTTCGTCGGTAGTATTTGAATATTTAAGCCAGTTGATATTGTGGACATTAAAGTCGCCCAGGATGGCAATTTCGGCACTTGGATAGTTAATTTGTAAATGATCGATGGTGTCCTACAAGAGAAGCGAAAAAAGTGTTCGAAAACTGGTATCACTTGGTGGTCGACACAGGATACAGATGAACCTTGTGGTTTGTTGAGTCGTTATTTTTAACCACATAACATCCAAGTTTGGGGGCTCCAAAGCTTCTTCTCGTTGACAAGAGAGGTCGCTTCTGACAAAAAGACAGATTCCAAAGTTACGCCTAAATCGGGAATAGAAGTCGTACCCAGGATAAAGATAGTTGACCGTGCTGGTCGATGGACTGACCTTGGTTTCACATAGAGCGACTACATGAGGTTTATTTGATTGCAGGTGTTGATGCACTGAATTTATGTTAGAGTTCAAACCTCGTATGTTGCAAAAATCTATCTTAAAATTATGATGTCTGCAAGTCGACGCCCCCGAACCAGCCCCCACCCGGAGATCCGAACGGGGGGGCCATTCTACCTCCGGAACTTCTTGCATCCAGGCGCCTCATCATGCTCTTCGGTCCCACAGTAGTTTAATGTGGAATTTTCCTGTTCTGTCACATGTTTATCTTTGCCTTCTTTGGCTTTGATCCAGGGGGTGTTATTATTGGGTAGTTTGGGTTCTGACCAGATACTTTTCCAATGATCTGTGAGTTCTCGTCTGTTTGGTGGTTCGGTCACTGTTGTCTGTTTGCTGTGCATAGTTTTTTTCCGGTAGAACTGTGTTTCGCGTCTTCGGAAGAGGTTGTTGGTGTCTTTCCTCTCGTTTGGTTCTTTGTATCTACGGAGTCTTGCGGCATATACGGATAATTTTTGTTTCAAAGTATCCAGGATTTCTGGCAGTGTTCTGTTGGGAGACCCGGACTTGATCTTGTCTATACTCTGTGTGACTCATTTGGACACGTTCCCGTTGATAAACTGGGTAAGGTGTCCTAGATATCTCCTAATGTTTATTTTGTTTTCTATTCTTATTTGTCGTTTGAATTTTGGTTTTGTGCTGTTGGGATTTCTTTGTTGTTGCGGGAGTTTTTGATTAAATACTTCGTCGGTTGCGTTTGGGATTGATGGTGGTGGGTCTAGGCGGCGAGTGATTCTCTTCTCAGTGGTTTCTTTGTCAGGACTTGTGCTTTTATTAAAGCAAAACGCATGGTGTGTTCGTTTGTTCCTGTAGTGTAACTCATGCGTTGCTTTGATTTTCCCGCCCTTGGTGGGTGTCGGCTTACTCGCCAGCACAACACTTTTGGCAGGTCCATTTTCAGTTGCCCGGTCTTCATCGTTTTGGTCGAGCTGCCATTTCCCGCGACGTCCTCGACCGTTACGTCGCTCGCCCGATGCTTCTTTTATTGGTCTACTGATGTTTGGGATGTTTTTAGTGTTTTGTGGTGCCAGAAGCTCAAAGTGTCCCGACATTGGGTTGCCTGTTAGTAGAAGGTAAATAGTTTCGGTGTGTTTTCTACTTTAGCTAATCAAATATGGAACCGAAAATCTATTCGAACACTTGAGGACATTATTCCAAAACTGTCTTAGTGGAAGGGAACTCCCTACTGAATTTAAAACATCTGGTATATCTACTATCTATAAAAAAGGGAATAAAAACGAATGCGACAACTATAGAGGAATCGCCGTGACCAGCTCAATCAGCAGAATTTATGGAAAACTATTACAGAGCAAAATCGAACATGAATACTACAGCATGGAAGCCGAAAAACAGGCAGGCTTTAGAAAAGGAAGATCGACAGTAGATCACCTTTTTTGCCTCACCCAAATCATCGAGATAAAATTCGCCGTAAATCAAGGACATATGTTATATGTGGACCTTAAAAAAGCATATGGTAGTATGCCACAGAACAAATTATGGATGGCACTCCAACAAACAAATATCAACTCGAATCTAATATCCGCAGTTAAAAGTTTATATCAAAAAGCAGACACCAAGGTTAAGGTAGGAAACTCAACATCTAAAGGTTTCTATGTCAGCGAGGGACTTAGGCAAAGGTGCTGTTCATCACTCACCTGATTTACAATATACCTAGAACATGCACTAAAGGGCTGGAAACGGAAATATATGGGGATACCATTAGAGAACAACAATCTCTATACACTATGTTTTGCCGACGATCGAATTGTAATAACGCAAGATCATGATGATACAGAATATATGACTCGGAAATTGATAGAAGAATACAGAAAATAGGGCTTAGAGGTAAACATAAATCAAACTCAATCTATGACGATTGACGGAGTACGGCAAGACTTAAGATTAGAGGACGGCCAGTAAATAAAAAATTGTACCAAATACACATACTTGGGGGTACAACCGACTGACGATGGCAAACTAGATGAGGCAATTAAACACAGAAACGTTCAGGGACGAAGAGCTATCGCGCAATTGAACAGTGTACCGTGAGGCCAAAAAATATCAAAAAGAAACAAGCACCGCATATACAACACGATTGTTAAAAGTATTGTAACATACGGTAGTGATGTATGCCAATTAAGGACAGCAACCGAAAAAACTCTCGAGGCGACAGAGAGGGACTTTTAGAGGAGATCAGCCGGAAGGTTAAGGCTGGAACACGTAACCAACAAGCGAATTTAGAGAGAAAATGAAAGGTTCCCATTCCATAACCGAAGAACAAAGAATGCCAGAAGAACGGCTCCCGAAACAGATATTAAACTGAACACCATAGGGTAGACGAAGAAGAGGATGGCTACAACGAAGTTGGAAAGAAGGAGTAGAGAGAGGTATTCGGAAGACAGAGAGGCATGAAGAATGGGCATCGCAAGACGTCGGAAGACGCGGTAGTGTACGCGGTATGTATGTATGTATGTATGTATGTATGTATGTATGTATGTATGTATGTATGTATGGTATGTATGTATGTATGTATGTATGTATGTATGTATGTATGTATTGTATGTATGTATGTATGTATGTATGTATGTATGTATGTAATGTATGTTATGTATGTATGTATGTAATGTTATGTATGTATGTATGTATGTATGTATGTATGTAATGTATGTATGTATGTAAGTATGTATGTATGTATGTATGTATGTATGTATGGTATGTATGTATGTATGTATGTATGTATGTATGTATGTATGTATGTATGTATGTATGGTATGTATGTATGTATGTATGTATGTATGTATGTATGTATGTATGTATGTATGTATGTATGTATGTATGTAATGTATGTATGTATGTATGTATGTAGTATGTATGTATGTATTATGTATGTATGTAATGTATGTATGTATGTATGTATGTATGTATGTATGTATGTATGTATGTATGTATGTATGTATGTATGTATGTATGTATGTATGTATGTATGTATGTATGTATGGTATGTATGTATGTATGTATGTATGTATGTATGTATGTATGTTATGTATGTATGTATGATGTATGTATGTATGTATGTATGTATGTATGTATGTATGTATGTATGATTTGTATGTAAGTATGTATGTATGTATGTATGTATGTATGTATGTTATGTATGTATGTATGTAAGTATGTATGTATGTAGAGTATGTATGTATGTGATGGTATGTATGTCTGTATGTATGTATGTATGTATGTATGTATGTATGTATGTATGTATGTATGTATGTATGAATGTATGTATGTATGTATGTATGTATGTATGTAGTATGTATGTATGTAATGTCGCAAAACGGGTTATTTATTTTTCCAAATTTATTTCGTCCCCTTCAAAGTAACCCCCCGATACAATGCATTTATGCCAACGTTTTTGAGTTTACAGAATAGCCAGAAGTCCGACGGAGCTAAATCAGGCGAATTGCGGAATGATATGAGTTGAATTTTTGATAAAAAAGTCGCGAAGAACCAATGCTGTGTGAGAAGACGCATTATCGTGATGAAAAAACCAAGAGTTATCAGCCCATATTTTCGATTTTGATGAAATTTTGCATGAGGGTTTTGATTTGATCTATATGAAAAAAATGAAAGATTTCTAAACAGGCTCTTCTTTGAGAATTATTAGACATGTCACAAATAGTCATATAGAGCTCTAATTGGTGTGTCCGGGAAGTTATGAATTGAGCAGTTTTAAAATAAAAACTAAATAAAGCTAAATTTGTTTTTGTGTGTAATATACAAATATAATATATAAATATATATATATATATATAGATATATATATATATATATATTATATTGATATATTATATAAATGGTGGCATTGAACATTACTATCCACACCACCATAGTTAAACTGTTTAGGAGAACAAATTGAAATTTGGTATGATGGTATAGTTAGAGGAGATGCCCATTTTAGATAGAACAATTGACAGTATTTCCAGTTTCACAGGAAAATATGACATACTTTTGGTTATTGTAAATGAAATACCTTTTATTAATTTCTTGAAATCTGTGGAAAATTCTAGATAACATTTGTATACCTTTTCCCATCTCAAAATATAAATAGCCTATGAAAGTTGGTCAACCTTAATATGAAGTTTCAGACAATGTTTTTACAATAGTTCTAAAAATTGTCATTTCCTGTTATAGTTCTTATATGCTATGTAATGCAGTAATTAAATTAATTTTATAATCTATTTTTTGAAATTTTCAATTGCTTTAATTCCAAACATTCAGTAACTCTAGTGTCAAAACGGTTGAATTTATAAAGTCTACACTGTTACCATCCATAAAATAGTTTTTAAAATCTAAATAATTTTGAAAATGTCAACCATCAAGTAACAAATTGACTACTTTCATTACCGCTCTAACTTTATCAGATAAAACCTAAAAAATTATATTACCTTACAAAAGTATCATTTTGCTGATCATCTAGCAAATATGGGGAGATAATCACCTAACACTGAAAATATGAAGACGGATTATAGGGACTTCTTATCCATTTTCAAAGGCAAAATCCGCAATATCTGGATAGAGAGATGGAAAACTATCTCTGAAACAAATGGACGTTTTTTTTTACGCATCCCTAATTTACAGCTCCTTACAACAGACCCTGGTTTAAAGATATTCCTCTTAGTAGAAAAATATATCTCTACTTTTTGTAGATTAAGAAGCAATCACTGTTCATCTCCTAAACACCTATACAAAATTAAAAATTATTTTTGGAAAGCCCTCTCTGTGCATGCGGAGAAGAAAGTGATATTAACCACCTTCTTTTTGAATGCCCCAATTTTACTGCTGAATCTAATAATCTTTATCATTCAATTTCCAACTTCCACACCAGTCCCCTATAACCTTATCAGATGCTTTACAATCCCATGAATAGCTGGTTAAAATAATTATATCTTTCCTAAATTACCGCCAAAATCAAATTATAGACACCCTCATCGCCATCCCACCTTGGTTTGACGCTACTCAACTCACCCAGGTTCATTCATAATAATTAACTAATCCGAGAAGGTAAATGGAGACATTCCAGACACACTGCAAGGTGGACCCCTTGTCGGATATCATTTAAGATAAAAATGGAGACGATAAGGGTTTTGGGAATATAAACCGCCACTCGACCGAATAGCCCTGGCAGCTGTGGTCGTAAAAAGCATAGAGAGGATTACCTTACAAAAGTATAATAATATTTACTGAACTGTTTTTGTTATTTTACATAATCATGGCACATTTATAAAAATTAGGAACAGACTATAGGTTTAGGGTAAATCCTAATAAGGGTAGCTGAGACGTTTGAGAGGTATTTGTAGGTTAATTTTTTAAAAATTAATTAGATGATAAAAAATTTTTTTTAACTTTTTCAATTCAATCGCTTTTAAAGCTGTGAGTTTTTTAAAGTTTTTAATTTTGGGAAAATAAAATATGTCAAAGATAAAATATTATTTTTAGTTTTTAATAAGATAACTTCCTAAAGCTATAATTAGAATTAGTAATTCTTCCCCTAGAGCTATTGTAAAATGTTGGCTTGACAAATGGGATGAAATCAAAAATGGTTTGGTTATTATTTCAAAAATGATTAATATTTAACACAGGGCATTTTAGATGAAAGTTGTCTAAATTTTCTGTAAATTTCTAAAAAAACTTAAAAGTACATATTCCCACTAGCTTCCTCTAGTTATGCAAAACTGTAAGAGCAGTATTTTATGTCGACTGCTATCACTCAAAAAATTATGTTTGTCAAGGCAAGGAAAGACTGAAGCCTATTAAAGTAAGGTAATTTGAAGATTTTTCAAATAACTTGATAAAGTTGATATATTGTTCGAGTACAAGCCACTTAGTACTAATAATTTTTGCATATCCTTAATGTTCAGATAAACATAGAGAAAGAAAAGGAGTTACTTATTCATTCCTTAATAAACAGGTTTATTCTGAGTATATTTTAGAGTACACATCACTTTTTGTTAATGTCAAGGAGAGTTAAAATGAAAATTAGCTAACCACCACAACGAAACAATAATATATACCTGTAGTACATATTTCGGCAAGTCCTATATTGTAAGGGGGGGGGGTTGGGGGTTGCGACAAACAATATATCCAGCAAATATACGTCAACATGAAAGACACGGGAAACTCTTAGGCAGAAGATGTTACATTACCAAATATTCTACAAAAAAGGTCATTGGTCAATTTCTACGCAGACCATTAGAAGTTTCTTGCTCCTTAAACTATTTTTAACAGGAACACTATATTTTTTTACTTAATACTAACAAAAATATATTTAAAATTTATTTACCTAAAACAAAATATCTCTCAAGGACATTTTTATAATCCTTTTTCTCCTCGCAATATGCAAAAACACTGCGGTATAAATTTTCAAAAACAGTAAAAATTATTCGGCCATTTTATTAGAATGGCGACAATGTGAAATTGGTTTGCAAACAATCGGTAATTTGTTTAAGTTAGTTCAGGGTCGTAACAAGTCCCGACTGGACAAATTTCCGAATAGAACAGTAGCAACATCGTCAGAACCTAAGGGCGCGTCCATAATATTTAGAGACCGTTACATTTTTTAAAGAAACTGATATTCTACAGGTATTAAGAACAAAATCTATTAGGTTAAGCACTAAACAAGATAGGTCTTCAAATAAAATAAGCTTATAGTTAAAAAGTATAGAGTATCCCAAAAATCACGTTAAAGACAAAAAAATATAAAATGCTTATAATCTATGACATTTTTAAAAGGATTTAAAGTTGAAGAATAAATATATACTTCACAAAACTAAAAGAAATAACTAATAATTAACAAATTTTTAAGAAAAATGCACAGCTTAGTTACCCGAAAATAATGAAACAGCAGTTCTCTAGATTACTATGGTATGGCAAAAACTAATTACGCACAGCAAGCAAAAGAAAAGAAAGAGTAGGTAAAGTTTAAAAATTTAATGCAAAATAAAAAAGAGCGAGTGTTTCCTGGCTCTGGTATATATAACCAGTAAACTAAAGCTGTACTAACCTGAAAAAACTGCTAATCGTGTTTCATTATTATCATTGTTTAGTTCGCTAAGCAATGCGTTAGTTCTTATAAATTTTCTTACAATTTTAATTCAAACATAGTGCATAATTAAAATATTTTAATGCAAATGTCAATTTGTCTCGGACACGATGCGACATTTTCAAGTAAAAATTCGGACTAACATACACTGGGAATTTGTAAAAAAAAATACCACTCTATTTAGCAGCCTTTTACAGAAATTCTACAAATATCACAAGATAATTAAACATTACTATTAATAAATTAGTTAAAAAATAGACAATCGGCAAAATTACGACCAAACTTATGTATTCGAATAATGAGGATACTGCAAAGTGAGCCAAGTGAATGTTGATTTCATTGGAAGAAAATAAAAATACCATCGTGGATGTCAACGGTTATAAATTCATGACGTGCCGGAGCAGGTATTTTTACACAGAGCGTGTTTCACCAAGTTCGAACTTTTTAAAACAGGTTGAGGAAATACTAAAAAAACAAAATCACTTGTTTTGCCAGATAGAGCACGTATAAAAGTTTTCAAGGAAACCGTTAAAAATTACCTAAATTTGTATTAAAGCCGGCCGTAGAAAACGTTTTTGAAAAATATCACTTTTTATTCTATAATGTTTCAGGCGCCACGCCGTTTGTTGTATCGTGAGAATTTTTTATTGAAACCCAAATAAATAAACTAAAGAGTATTATCAATTCGGTAACATAAATGGAATTTTGCACGTCCTAAATCAAAAATTGTAGAAATATCGTACCAGCACTTATTACTGTTATTCAACTTTTGAGAAGACATTTGATGATGTGATTTATTTTAATAAGGACTATAACTTGTATCTATACAAGTGAATATAAGAAACATTTGTTGTCACATTTCTTTTCGTGTTTCATACAAGATTTTTTCTAATTTTAACGAAACGAATATTCTCAATCTAAATATTTTATTATTATGTATTAAAAATATTACCACTGACCATACAGTTTTTTAAAGC
>CM032446.1:152360815-152418315 GCA_019049505.1 Pachyrhynchus sulphureomaculatus | reverse complement strand
CTGAAAAACTGCAGAATCGATCAAAGATATATAGGCCTTATTAAGTGCATAAGTAAGAAAGCCTCAGCAACATATAGACTGCACGAGGATACGAGACAAGTTCCAATTACAAGAGAAGTGAGACGGGGAGACTGTCTGTCTCCGAAATTGTTTAACACAGTGCTGGAGATATTTTTAAGGGCTTTCAGTGGCAAAGCATATGAACAGAAGAAAAGTGAGCCATTTGAGATAGGCAGATGATGTTTAATATCCGACAATACAGATGATTTGGAGTATATGGTGAATGACTGAAAATGAATGTAACGAAGCCTAAAACTATGATGCTGGTAGAACAACAAGAAATTCAAATAGACAATAAAACCATTGATAATATCACAGAATATACATATTTGGGTCAAGCATTTCGTGTTGAAAGATATGGACAACAGGCTGAGATAAAAAGAACTAAACTGAGATGGTCTTTGGAAGACGCAGTTTTATACTGAAATAGCAAAGCATTGCCCAACACCTAAAGACGAAATTGTTTAATGAGTATGTTTTTGCCGGTCTTAACACACAGTGCAGAAAACTGTTTTACTAAAACCCAACGACAGCGGCTAACAGTCGGCCAAAGAGCCATGGAGAGAGCAATGCTCAGTTGCACACTAATGGACAGAACAAACACATGGATCCGCCCAAAGACAAAGATCAGGCCATATGGCGAGAGAGCGCGATAGCAGGACGGACAACGACGGATTTGTTGCAGTGGAGACCATGGTCCTTCAAGCGAGGCAGGTAAACTATAGTAAATCCCAAGATATAAGATCCTGCCATTTGGCTTTTTCAATGGAGCAATAAACGACCCTATTATGGTTTTGTGCGTAGTTGCCAGATATTACGATAAAGGTGTTTTTATTTTACTTGCTTTGTATATCGCCCTCACTTGCATCTGCAATCATATTGGTATTGGTATTTGATAATATAGGCCTAATGACCACAGGTCCCCCATTAAGATTCGAAAGTTTTTATTATTTTTATTTTTAGTTTTACTTACAACGTAACGGTTCTATTTTAATTATGTGTCGTCCGTGGAAAAATTTCAATAGTGACTACCGCAAGAGAAAACAATTATCACTCGACGCTAAACAAATAGTGAAGAATGTTTACGACAGTTTGGAAAAAGAAATTTGAATAAACAAAGTGCTTTGCAAGAAACCAGTGAACTAACAAAAACCCCAATTTCTACGATTAAGGGTACTGTAGGAAAACCATCACTCAGGAACAGGAAAAACGGAAAGATTTTCAAATGCAGACGATTGTGAAAAAGACGTCATCAGGAGAAAAATATATTCTATGTATGAAGAGCAGTTGGACTAGACAAAATAAAATTAAGACTGGTGCAGGACGGGACCAATATACATTGTGGCCGATCAACCCATATACAGAATTCTCTTAAGAATGGGATTTACGTTCCGAAAAATCAACAAAAGGTAAGTAGTGATGGAATTACAAAGATTACGAATCTTGCGACATACTTATTTACAAGAAATTAAATAATAACCACAGCAAAACTGAACGTTCAAATTTTTTACCAAAAAATCGACAATTCGTTTGGGAAGGGAAATTTACCCTTTAATGCAAATTACTCCCAAGAAAATTTCATGGCGGGAGAGGGGATGGGTATATGATTGCCACCCTTTATTTATTTTATTTTAACCATAAATAGTATCGTTTTTTTTGTAATAATACCTAAATACAGTCAAGTATTTGTTTTACTTGAAAATGCCGAAAAAGTCAATAAAAGGTCTGAATTTTATTTATTTATTGTTAGATAAATATCTTTCATAATTTTTCCCTTTGAACTGACTATGAAAACAGAAAGGTTTATGAAAAAATCAATTTAAACCTAACATTAAAGGGTGAATTTTACTCGCTCTCTTCCCAAACAAATTGTTGATATTTTGTAAAAAATATAAGCATTTAGTTTATAGAAAAAAAGGAATAGTTCACCCCCCAGGTGAGCGAAACCACTTCACTTAGTAAATTACTTATTTACCTTACCATAAAATAAATTTCTACAGTAGTTTAAATTGATATTGGTGCTTTATATAAAAAAAACTGTAAAATATAGTTTTACACCTCATATTCCAACAGTATGAAATCATCTTTCAAACTTGCATTTAGGAAAAATCCGTATTCAAAGAAAATCTGAGGGGTACCTTAGTTGTAAGATTTTTTCCATTACAAAAATTGCGTCCAACTTGTCTATTATGTTTTATGGTATAAATATATATTTAAATAGGGGAGAAAATGGGGAATTTAAGAAGGGTAATGATGATCCAAAGGAAACTTGGAGGCAAAAATGTCAACTCAAATATTTTACCTGATGCGATTTCTTGGCGTTAAATGGATAAAAAAAAATATTATGGCTAACCAATTTTGGACTGTGAACTAATAACGATGTTTTCTTTGAGTTTTTATTAAGATAAACTATCAATTAGTTGAACAATGTTTTGATATAACATTTAGATTGTTTAGACTTGCTGCAATATATTGTACATAATAGTAATTTTACCGTTTTGAAACATAATCTTTAAACTACATTTATTTTGTTTGATTTTGTAGTGAAAAAAATCTAAAAGCACACATATCTATAATATATATAAAATGCAACGTCTCTCTGTCTGTCTGTCCGTTAGTGCGCTTATCACTGGAGAACCACTTATCCGATTTACGTACTTTTTTTTTTTAAAACATACATATGTTCTCTGGCCAGGTTATAGGCTATATTTTATTACGATAGGTAGCATAAGGAATGAGCAGTGGCGATAATAGTGAATGAAGTCGGAAAAAAGTTTGCCATTAGCGCGTTCCCTTGCAATACACAGCCTAAACCATTAAATATGCAACAATATTATGTAGCAGAGAATATCTATAATATATATGTATATAAGACAATGTCTCTCTGTCTGTCTGTCCCTTAATGCGTTTATCACGCGAGAACCACTTATCCAATTTACGTATCTTTTTTTAAATTCATACATATATTCTTTGGCCAAGTTATATAATAATAATAATAATAATCTATATCTATAATATATATAAAATGTAACGTCTCTCTGTCTGTCTGTCTGTCCAATAGTGCGCTTATCCCTCGAGAACCACTTATCCGATTTACATGATTTTTTTAAATTCATACATATGTTCTCTGACCAGGTTATAGATATATATTTTATTACATCCATAATATATATAAAATGCAACGTATCTCTGTCTGGCCGTCTGTCTGTTAGTGCGCTTATTACTGGAGAACCACTTATCCGATTTACGTGCTTTTTTTTTAAAACATCCATATGCTCTCTGGCCAAGTTATAGGATATATTTTATTGGGTTAGGTAACATAAAGAATAAGCAGTGACGATAATAATCAAGTCGGAAAAAAGGTTACCGTTAGCGCCTTCTCTTGCAATACACTGTCTAAACCATTAAATATGGAACAATATTATGTTGCAAATAATATAATATGTATAAAATGCAATGTCTCTCTGGCTGTCTGTCTGTCCGTTAGTGCGTGTATCACTTGAGAACCTCTTATCCGATTTACGTGTTTTTATAAATTTATACATATGTTCTATATAATTCGATATAAGCCTAGATAAGGTGAGATAATGGAAGATAAGGTGAGATAATGGGAGATAAGTATAAATAATGGGAGGTAAGGAGAAATAATGGGAGATAAGCAGAGATAAGTCTAGATAATGGGAGATAAGGAGAAATAATGAGAGATAAGGAGAAATATTGCGAGATAAGTCGAGATAAGCCTAGATAATGGGAGATAAGTTGAGATAATGGGACATAAGGAGAAATAATGGGAGATAAGGAGAAATAATGGAAGATGAGCAGAGATAAGCCTAGATAATCGAAATTATGTAGAGATAATGGGAGATAAGGAGAAATAATGGGAGATAAGGGGAAATAATAGCAGATATTTTGTTATGTTAGGTAACATAAGGAATAAGCAGTGACGATAGTAGTGAATCAAGTACACGCGAGCGGAGCCGCGGGCACGGCTAGTTTCCTTATATATGGTATAAGGATAAAATAGATGTGGCAAAATATTGTTTTAAAACCCCTTGAGGAGAATGAGTAATAATATAAACCATTGGAAATAAAAGAAATAATAAAATAAAGATTATTATATCAATAATTTAATGGATCAATAAATCAAGTGTTTTAAATTCCTTCATTCTTCATACAAAAAACTTAATCTGTAAGACTGTTTTTACCTATGAAATAAGCGTAAAAGGGAAAATGTCGGTTTTGCCTCTTTGGTGGTGGCATTTGTTCTACATATGCAGGATAACTACACCGAATGCAATATTTTAACTTTGTATTTATTTTCGATGCTTGCTTTAAACTTTTATAGGTTTAGTCAACTAATATACTAAAACATTGTGCAACCAATAAATTTGTAATTTTTTGAAAAAATAAGATTTTTTTTCAAAAGTGCCTTCACTTTCCATTCTATAAAATAAAATTATTCAAATTTATTCCATTCCATATCTCAACATCACTGAGTAAAAAATATAAAAAAAAATTGATGAAAAACTATGAAACACTAAAACTCCAGAACCATCAATCTTATTCTGAATACCGTTGGGTAACGAAAAGACTCGAACGGACAGCTCTAGTACTGACAAAAGGAAATAATATTTTAATATCTAAATTACCGCGAGATAAATGGTAGTCAAATCGCCTTTATCATACAGTTATGAGCTCAGAGAAGCGTCTAAAACAAGCCTTTCAACATTGTGGGTCCGGAATTCGGCTTTATGTATACCGGGCCGCGATTATGTTCAATATCATCATATAAGGATTAATTGTTTGCCCACCAGAATGGGAACATCTAGAGGCGTACATAGAGATACGATGGACGTTATGTGCCGAGCAGGGTGTCGAACAGCAAAAACGGTCGCACACGTCATACATCAAACTTATGGAGGGTGCATTAAAAGGCATGCCACCGTATCTGCAGCTATAGCCGAGGGCCTAAAACAGTCCGGCTAGAGGGTTATGTTGGAACCACATATAAGAACAGTAAAAGGACTACGCAAACCGGACTGGGTGGCATCAAAAACCGGTTCTGCTGGTGTGATCGACTCACAAGTTGTCGGCGGTCATCATCTATCGACTAAGCGCACAGGAGGAAGGTTCCTTACTATCAAGAAAATCCAAATGTCTCCCACGCCGTTTCCAAACAGTACGGGATTGATAGCACCAACATCCACTTTTCCTCGTGCACCCTTTCTTGGAAGGGCAACAGGTTTGCCGAGACTGCTGACTTCCTACTGAGTCTGGGGCTGCTCAGAAGCCTCCTGGCTGGTATTACTACTAGGGTACTACAGGGCAGCTCTATCAACTAGAACAGGTGGAATAAGATCGCCACCTATATCCGAGCTGATCGCAACCAAAAGAGCCAAGTCGCCAACCATGCTGATGTTCGATGGTGATCGGTCACAGGGTTTTCCTAGATAACAACGGGTACTCGCCTCGAAAGATTCAAAATACCGTAGCGAGAAATCAAGCGATCCTTGACGCCGGAAAACAGACAAGACACAAGTTTTTTAGTTAGTAAAGGGCCGACCGCGGAGCCCGAGTCCAACATATCTTCTGCAACAATTATGGGGTGAATACATAAATGTATTTTCCGGTGTATAAAAACAAAATTGTCAAGTGAAAAATAATGGTAGTCTCTTTTTAAATGATATATATTTGGGACCGAGTTTCTTGAAACCCAATTCTTGAAATATAGAGTGTTGTTTAAGCTGAAGCATTATTGTAAATAGGTTTATCGCTCAGTAAAATAAGGTATTTTATTAAGTATATCCTATAAAAAAAATTAAATAATAAAAGCCTTTGGAAAACATTTAAATCTATTAGTTAAAGTGGAAAAACTAAACCACAATAAAAATATTTGCTCTGTAAGCCTACAAACAACTTACTTAAATCGGCCAAAATAGATCACTGAAATGTCAGTCTCCTTAAGAGGAAGAAACCTCTATGCACATCCTACATGAATGTACAACTTTAATTCGGAACAGATATAAACTGGTTGGAGATCTACATCATGGTGATAAAGTATCACATGAATGCCTTAGAACAAAGCTAATAAACCTTCTTAAAGGGATGATGCTCATCTAACCAAAAAAAGGGAGCACAAAGAGGCTGCAGTACACAAACAGGCAGAATCACCAAACCTACTCACAAATCAACCAGTTGCCTTAAAATTCTTCTTTGTTTATTATTTTTATTTTTGATGCAGATGGGTAATCTTCAAAAGAGAGAATAGAAAAGATAAAAACAAAATCATACTGAGTGATTATAAATTATGTAGTGGTCCGAATATGCCCGTGGGGTAGTACTTGCTTATGGTGCAGAAGGTCTCGGGTTCCAATCCTGGCAAGTCGGTTACTTATTTATTAATTTATTTACATATATTTGGCCTGGCCAAGTAGATAGGTAGTATTTGTTTGCAGAAATGCAATAATGTCCGTGGCAGCAATACCACGTTGTCCAAAAGCTGCTGTGAAATATAAAAATGTATGTTTTGGCACTTGGACAACGTTGACGGGTATTACGACATCCTCGCCGATATCCTTAGGATATGAAAAAGGGTAAAATCCCGACTCAGGCGAGGAGGTGAACGATAAAAAAAATATATACATATAAGATTTTCTCTTGATCAAATTATCTATGATTTTATAGAATCTTAAGCTGCTCTTTTAAGGCTTATCAAAAACTTTTATATAGCCAATATTTGGTGTCCCCAATTTATTCATTTGGCACCATAACCAGGTAAAAATAAATGCTCTAACATAAAATACACCATCTGTAGGATACAACATAACATCTAATTTTTTTTTAGGTAAGAAAATGAAAATTCTCTTACCTGAAATTATAAAATTGAAATTAAAGATAACAATCTAATTCTGAAAGATTGGGTTCAAAATGTTATAATTAACCATCTCTATTATGATTAAGTCATGGTTTGCCCTATTAATGTGAACCAATTTACCTAAATTTTTATCACTATTACTTGTTAAACTGTGGTTCAATTGGTCCTTAATATCGTATTATTTTTGAAATAGTTTTGTAAATTATTTTTAAATATTTAGATTCTTGCAACATTTTTGATAAAATTACAGATAGAATAGATACTAAGATGAATAAAAGTTATTAAATATAAATTTAAAAAAATAATAAGGCTTAAAAAGAGAATTCTAATGTTTAATTTTACCACAGAGTGTTCATAAAAAGTTAAGTGTGAAACCCTACCTTTTTTCTCTCATTATATAATGGTAAACTTAAATTAATTTGAAAAAATAAGTATAAAATTGTCAGCAATGGATCTCTTACCTTTAAGTATCAATATAAATGTACTGGATCTCTTACCTTTTAAATATCAATATAAATGTGCTAAGTCTTCACTGCAAGATAGCTCGTTTAATAGTAATAGAATTTATGGGGACACCTATGTTCTGATGGAAAACTCATTTGTATCCTTAATTTTTTCTAAAACTTTCATCACTATCTTTTAAAGATGAAAATGTTCCCCCCATTCTATCATTAAAGCTTCAGGAAAATTATTAAAAAAAAAAATACTAAATTTACCATATGTTACTGCATAAGGTTGAAATTTAAGTTATAAACATAACAGCACAGTTTGAGCTTTTCAGAATAGAATAAAAGGATTTACCAAAAAAATCTGAAATTTGATATTTATAGTTGACAATCTATATTACACACCTATAAAAAAATTTACTGCCATTCCTATCATTGGAATAACAGCATCCTTATGGCCCCCTTATTAAAACGGGACCATATGGTCTTGACAGTTGGTCTAAATATGGAAAAAGCATACAATACTATTACCAAAACCAAAATTTTAGTTTTTTATGTCTTTTGCTGACCGAAATACAAACTCTTAGTGATAACCTATTAGGTTATCGTTACTCACGTCTGTATTGTCTTGAATAAATCTCTGATTTTCTGATGAATAGGATGAGATCTAACTCTGAGTAGCTCGAGTGCTCTTGTCTGAAGTTCCGTTTTTCTTCCTGATTTGTTTCGTCCTGCAAAACCCAGTAACATTTGCAGTTCAGAAACCCGAAAACTAAGTAGCATATTCTGAAAAGAAAATTAGAAAATGTGAACTACTAATAGCAATTTAAGTGAAGTAAACAGAAACTTTGGCGCCAAATAGAAGTTAAAAATGAAAAGGCTTAGGAAATAACTTAAAATTTAACATAATACAAATTATAATTAATGAATTAAAACTATTATTGGAATATTTACCCGCAGCTCCTCCGTGTTTTCGGACATTTCCCGGCGAATCTTTCAAAACACACTTCACATAAAGGGCAGTGATACTATGACGTAGGAATATAACAAATTACAATAATAGTACACAATTTTTAATTTAGGACGAAAATATACAAATCACTAAACTTAAATTTTTGTTTCATTGGGGCGGGAATCCAATAATTTTTTATTAAAAGCGTTTTTTTTTTTTTTTTTTTTTTTTCGTTCGTTTTCTTCCATATACACATAACCATGGCTAAAACCGAATAAACTACAAGTAAGGTTGCATTTACATTGGTGTTAACATAGACATAGAGGATGGACTGAGTGTTCCGTATCCCGTGTAAATATGGACGCAAAAGTGTAAGAGAGAAAGCGAATAAGCGGCCAGTAACTGGCTCTTTCTAGAATGCCGCTAAGCTACGGCGCTCTTGAAAATAATATTTCTAAGTGTTCTATTTCAACTAAAATCGGGTAGGGGCTATTCTCGCCTTGAATTCCGTCTCGGGGTACTGCGCCTTGTTTATTACCGGCCTACAGAAAAGAGACAGGTATTGGCCGCACAGTCGCTGTCTCTTTCTAGAGAGTGGTCAATTTTGTTAGCTTAATGCTCAGTCCCCTAATGAGCTGGCAGATTGCCTTAGTGAGCAGTGCCATATCTACTACAACAACAACAATGCTCAGTCCATCCTCTATGTCTATGGGTGTTAATCAGCAGAGGTACCTGCTACTCAGCGGCTACAGTTTTTCTTTTTCCATCGGTGTGACACAAAGTGAGAAAGCCCATTGTCAGAACTAATGAAATATTTCAGGCCGTTAGTAGCTAACGTTAACCAAATGCAAATATGTTCTCTGGTACAAAATGGGCCTGGGATTTTTCATTAGCTGTTTCATAAACGACCAATTGGTTAAAAGAGAAATTTTAAAAATATGCCTACTTACGTAAAGATGATCTACCAACGATAAAGCAGTAACCAATAATTTTTATTCCTTCAAAAAATTTTGGAATTTCTTTTATAGCAACAAGAAGCTTTTATTTTATTCGTTAAAAAGAAGAATAATTTTCTGTCTGCAAAACTAACCACAAAATACAATTTTTTTTAACAAATTCCAATAAAAAATATTTAAATATGATACACGAATTACTTTTTAATTTATGGCACAATCCTGGGAACGTAATAAATGCAGAAGATAACGATGTAAGTCATAAAACACTTGCATTTTTGCATTACTTTGATTTAGATTTGCAGTAAGACAAAAAAGACATTCCTTTCAACTGAAAAGATTTCTGAAGGAGATAATGAGATAAGTGTTAACTTAGATCCCGGTCTCTCCTGGATTGCTCACACTGAAATGCTCTAGAGCAGTGGTTCCCAAAGTGGTTCAGGTGGACCCCCAGAGGTCCACGGGCGACTCGACGGGGTCTACTTTGGCGTCAAAAAAAAATGGGGGTTCACAAGTTGTAAGTGGGGGTCCACGAAAATTTATCTGGTTTCGATAGTAAAGAACAAAAATGTTGGCTTGGCTTTACCTATCAATGTAGGCAGATAATACACTACTTAAAAAAATTAAGGGAGCAAAAAAAAAATTCCAAATTTTTCGGTGATTTTTGACAGGCTGTATTTCGGTGAAAAATGGTCGTATTGAGACTTTAAAAAAAGCATTTTGAAGCTTTAAGATTCTAATTTTCAGTTTTTTTGGCTAAAATTTTTTAGGAGCTACGGTTCTCATGCAATCTTAACAGATAGCGCGAAAAAATAATATCGTAAATATTTTGCTTTTTTTTTTTGGTCCACGGGCTTGAAAAAAAAATTTTCAGTTAGGCCGGTACATGGATCAGATAGCCTGTTTATTTAGCATTAATTTCCTTGTTTTAAAACCTCCCTTAATTTTTTCGAGTAGTGTATTTTAAGGTCAGCGACTGTTACTTGTAAAAACTTGCATATTCGATATTCAGTACAACGCGCGTCGAGACTTGCAAAGCGCTGACCGCCCGCCCGCAACGCAACCCGTTCAGACGTGCAAAGGGATGAAATACGACTTGTGCTGTGCTTGCAATCTTGCATGAACTTGTTTGATTCTTCACCATTATAAATACGAATGCCAAGGACAAACGTTACTCATTTGTTTCCGGAATTTTGAAAAGAAAAGTGTGAGTGAATCGATGTCAGTGTTTGCCAGTGCCGGAAAAAGTAAGTACCTGCCTATTTGTTATTCATACTTTTATTTTATATTGTAATAATATTATATTTGTTATGTTTGCGTGTAGTAGGTATGTAATAAAAATTAAATACTGAACAGGGCCATTATTCGATACTTCTATAAAAGAACAGAAAGCCGAGAAAGATTGAACTTTTAGTACTTTTCATTATATAATTATTTATTTACCCGACTGTGGTGATTCACTAAAGGAGAGATATATGATTGACCTGCATGTTTGTACATATTTCAGTTAGTTGCTAATGCTAAATGACTAAAAATATTTTCATAAATTGTATGTGTCTTTATGTACCACTCGAAACGTACATCAAAGTAATAAATAAATCATTAAAATCGCGGAGTTTTGATGTCAAAATATTCTTTAAGAGTATTTTCTCTCGAATTTACAGAAATGTATCAGAATATAATTAATCAAAAAATATTTTATATTACATTAAAATAGGTTCAGCCGTTTTGTGAAAACCTCTATATGGGTCTTAGCAGTTTATTGCTTTTAATAATTAAAATCAGTTTTGCCGCCGGCATTTTGGTTTTTTCATTGCAATAATTAATTAATCCTCTTTTATTCTGTTAAAATAGCCATATCCTGTTAAAGTCGCCTTATGATTACTAAACACTGATACGAAACATGGCTGAATCTAAGAAGAAATGTCGACAGTACAGTGTTGATTATTTGAAATTTGGTTTTCTTCCATCAAAGGCAAATGATTGCCCATATGCCTTTTAAGCAACAAAGTTTTGAGCAATGACTCTATAAAACCGTCAAAGCTCGAAGATCATCTAAGAAGGTGTCATCCTGATAAAATAGGTAAAGATTTAAAATATTTTCAAACATTGAAGGAAAAATATGAAAAGAGACCCCCGTGTACAGTATGTTCGCTTCAACGTCTCAAAGTAACGATGATGGCTTGCGGGCATCTTACAATATCTCACTGCTTATAGCGAAATCTGGAAAACCACACACCATCGGAGAACAGTTAATTTTACCCGCTGTAGAAGAGGTTTTAAAAACTGTTCTGCACAAACCTCCATTTGACGTACTCGAAAGAATTCCTTTGAGTAACAACACTGTACAAAGACGTATTGATGAAATGAGCTCTGATATTGAAAGCTTCTTGTGTAATTATCTGCAAACAACTCATTTTTCTATTCAACTGGACGAGTCAACTTTACCTGGTAATGAAGCATTATGATTGGCATATGTTCGATTTGTTATGGACGAAGAAATTCATGAAGAGCTGCTATTCGCGAAAACTTTGGAGACGGACACTAAAGGCGAATCAATATTTAATGTCCTGAGTGATTTTTTTTAACGAAAAATCGATTCCATTTACAAACATTATTTCGGTGGCAGCAGATGGAGCTCCTGCCATCTTCGGGCGATATCGGGGGTTTATAAGCCATCTTAAAAGAATTATACCAGGAGTAACTGCAATTCACTGTGTCATCCACCACCGACAACACCTGGTAGCGAAATATTTGAGTGATAGATTGCACCAATCGTTTCAATTTGTGATTAAAGCAGTTAACAAAATAAGAAGCAACGCGTTGAATACCCGTTTATTTGTAAAATTGTGCGACGAAAATGATGAAGATTTCCAACGATTGCTCTTACATACTGAAGTACGCTGGGTGTCGAAAGGTGCATGTTTAAGAAAATTTTACTCACTTTTTGAATCAGTTTTAGAGTGTTTGGAAAGTAAAGATCCAGATTTAAAAGAAAACCTGATCAAATTGAAAGCAGACATCGCGTATTTGACAGATTTGTTTAAAAAATTTAATGACATTAACTTGCAGTTACAAGGGGACAGCCTAAATTTATTAAAAACAAAAGGTGTAATTTCGGCTTTTCTTGGAAAATTGAAATTTATGAAGCAAAATATTAGTCGGCGCAAATTCTCCCAGTTTCCAAACTTGTCACAGGCAGAATGTCTTGATGAGGATATTCAGACATACGTTCAACATTTAAATGCCCTGCATGATGACTTCAAAAATAAATTTGAAGATATTCTGACAATGGAAATAGCACCATGGATCATAGATCCATTTGATGAAACGGAAGTGGCGAATGTGGTATTACAAGAGGAGCTACTCGAGCTTAGCACCAATGAGGAGCTGAAGGTGAAATTTAAAAAAGGCTATCAAACATTTTGGCTGCAGGCAGAAATACCCGAAAAATATCCTGGGCTGTGGGAAATTGCGAGAAAACTTTTGATAGCGTTTTCCTCGTCATACCTTGTCGAAAAAAGTTTTAGTGTCGTTACAAACCTATTAACAAAAAAAAGGGAGATTTGCAGTTATTCCTTACCAAACTGAAGCCCAATATTGATAATTTGCTGTCAATCCATCAAGTACATCCCTCCCATTAAAATTATGACTATTTTTTTTTAATTGTTGATTTGCATTGTTGAAGTTACGGTACGTTATTAATGTTTAATTTTAATTCTATTAAGTCTGTAATCATATTATTTTAATAAATAAAACACAAGAAAATATATTATTTTTCTTTTTACCACTCCGAATATAGGGTTGGAACTCAGCCACGACGCAAATTTCCATCGTTAGATCTAATCTTCACATTTTTTGACGAGTTTTGGGAATATGGTAGAAATGTAGCAGCAGGGGGTCCACCGAAACCAGTAAAATTTTGAAAGTGGTCTATGAGAAAAAAAAGTTTGGGAACCTCTGCTCTAGAGTATATTTATTTTTACTCAGAGATCTTGCAATAGTATGTTGAACTTGATCCTTAGGTGTATATATTTGAGGCTTTCCCATGTTGTATATGTGAGTATGGTGTGGAGCCAAGTGTTAATACTATGAGACTTCTGTTAACTGAAAACAGTCAGAATAATCTCTGTCCTCAACAACACAATATCGAATTATTTTGAACTTGACTGGACTAATCAAATTTGGGTTTGGTGCCATGATAATAAGAAAAATATGCCAAGTATTATTAACTACTGCATCAAAATATTGTTGTCCAAAAGATTATTCTTTACTTTTGTTATTAAAACTCTGTTGCTTGTTCAACACCAGTAGTATACCCCAGCATGTTAAATGATAAGATAGGAAAAGAAGAGTTGTAAAATATTAAATTACATTATATTAAAAGTAATAATGGTTGTTTTTATGAGAATAGTTTAAGAAAGTAATCATTAATACTAATTACTGAATAAATCATATAGCAAATTATTCGTGAACCAGTACTTTGCTTGATTCACCTGATGGCCACCTATCGGTGATAATATTAAAAATAATATTTTTGAATACAGAATATGCTAACATGGATATTTTTGGGGTGCTGCTCATGTGCCCTTTTTTGTGATGGATTGTATGGTTATCCTACTCTAAAATCATTCTTGTTTTAGTGGACTCATTTATTTGAATTACCACAATTCTTACATCCTGGTGAAGAAAAAATTATTGCAGTTGATTATCCAAATTGGTGTAGATTATCATAAAATAAATCTGTTTACAAATGAAGTATTAAATCAGAATTGTAATTTGAAAGGTTAGTAACTTTAGAGTAGTTAGCATTGTACTCTAATATATAGAATAATGCTATCCTTATACTTTAGGATTTAGTTGCCATATTTTGCAAGATTACACTAAACAGAAGGATGGCATATAGCATGGATGTAGTCGGCAGGGGGCGAGGGAGAGAGCTACCACCCCAAATCCTTGAGGGCTTAAGAAATTATAATTACTTTTTTTCTACATTAATGAAATTTTTAGTTTTGAGAAGCTGCCATCTATAGCTCAGAGGTTGGCTATGCCCATGGCATGTAGTGTTACGAGGTAATAGTGGTCACCTCAATTAATCAATGACAGTATGATGCAAGAAAAAAGAGAAGATTCTCAAGGCATATTTTACCATGTTCACTAAAAACTCTTTTTTCTCATACTCTTTTTAAAGGAACCACCAAAAACTATTTTCTAGATGGGACATCATATATATTTTTTATTTTAATAAATATAATGATTTATTATAAATTTAATAATATGAAATTGAGCCAAATTAAGACAATTCCTGTTAAAATTTTAATAAATAATTTGTCCAGTTCTGAACCAATTTTTTTTTAATTGTTGGGTATTTTGTAACTTTATGAAATGAACTGAACTTAAAAATACAAACAGTGTATTTAATAGGCTTGTAGTAAAAATTCTCGATAACATTTACAAATAAAACATTTTGTATTTTTATCTTATTCTCATTAAATAAAATCTTTTTAAAAATTCTCAGTATTATATTTAATAGTATGAAATGTTTATTTGCTGCTGTGTTACACTGCCAAGCAAGAATTTGCCATCCTTAATAAACTACTCCTCTCCCTCAGATAAGCATACAAAGTAGCAATTTGATGAAATAATACGAGAAAAGGTCAGTTATAATGAATAATAATTTTCTTTTTTTAGTTTTGCTATTTTTGGTTTACAAAGAATCTTTGCTGAATCTTCTATGTTTTCAAAAATCATTTTAAAATCTTGAAAATATATACAAACTTTAAATTTGACAAGAAGAGCTACTGTCGTACTAACTTTCTTTTAAATTGGGTCTAACAAATATTATAATTTCCTGTAATGAAGGTTTTAACTAATTTAAAACTGTCAAAGAAAAGCAAGAATACATATAAGGAAAGCAGGAAAAAATGCTTTAGTTAGAAAATAAATATAATGTTTTATAGTTTTTGCCCTGTATCACTAACTTACTCATAAGATGTGGTAAGGAATTGAGAGTATCTGGCTGTTCCTAATTGGCATAAAGCTAAACAGGACCTAGGTCTCAAGGGAGGTTAGGAAAAATCACAACCACCCAACGACTGTTGGATATTCCCGGTAAAGACTGGGAGTGTATGGTCTCGGACTCTTCCATTCACGCAGTGACCCTCTTGAGACTGAATCCAATGAATCAACACATGGATGTCAATAAAAATCTGCCAAAGCCAAGGTGTTGTGTAACCCGTGCTAAAGATTAAATGGTGACTTCCTGAAAAAACTTAGTCACAGCATGTGGGGCTCTGCTGTGCTGGACAACCGAGGCCCTAGCTTCTTTTAAGACCAAAAATGGTTAAATGGAAATATGAGAAGAGACCTGGGGAGTCAAGGACTGAACTTCTAACCTATAAGGAGGGTGCTTTAAGCCAGCCCTTACAAAATCTACCCAAAGAAATGCCAAGGAGCCCCCAGAGGAGCTAAACTGTGCAATCTTTAGCATTTTTCCAACCCTGTCCTCGGAAGGAACCCTCCGTGTGCATTCTAGTTCCAACAATCCAGAAAGTCCACAGACCCCAGTAGATGCCAATAATCATAATCAGGCATAATACACAACGAATATACAACATAGAAAGATCTCCACAAGCCCTTAGGTGTGTTACACAGGTTGATATAAACTTAGCCTGGATTTATCGGTAGTGGACCAGATATGCTCAGAATAACTTCAGGACAGTAAAAACAATGGAGGATATGCATAAAGACCTCATTATCAGATCACATGCATATCCTCTTTCAAATTCAGGCCAAGGGAGATATCGAGGCTTATAGTCTCGACACACTTTCCCGGCTCCAACTTTCGCGGTGATATGCCCGCTGGCGGCGGTGTAGTTTCAATCTCAAGGAGTAGTCTTTAGGACTGCCAGCAGGATGGTAACATCTGAGGGAGTCAAATGGATCGGTAGGATCATTTACTCCTTATAAGTTACTGACGGAATTTTCCCTGGCCTATTACAATGGAGACTGGGGGCGCTTCACCTGCACCTGGTGAGAATATTCAGAGCATGCTTGGCTATGAGTTATATACCAGAAGCTTGGGACTAACTAAAGTCCTCTTTATTTCTAGAGCATGAAAGGGTGACTATACCTAGCTTAAGATGTATCAGCCTACAAGCTTTCTTAAGGCAGACTAATGGACAGCCATATATGGAAGGAGGGTTGGAGGCACACCCGCTTCATCAGAAACAACACGCCTACCAGTCGAATAAGTCTATGGAAACGACGCTGCATCAAGTCACAAGTTAAAGTAAAGACCCTTTGTAACCCTGGAAGCATTCGATCGATAGACACAGCTGTCGAAAAAAGAGGGGTCGAGGTCGACATGATACGCTGGATAACCACTGTGCTTTCAGACATTGAGGGCCATGTCTGTATGTCTGCAGAGAGGTCTTACCTCCCCCTCTTGTGTTACCTGGATAAATGACTCATCATATGATGATGTGATAGCTCCTTGTAGAGGTGGACTTGAACCCAATTAAAGCCGACTAAGACTTACACCCCCTTATGAGATATGGTTAGACATAGGAATAAATGGCCTTTAGTCTGCAGCAGTCCTGAAACTCGCCAATACGGTAGCAGTCGATGTGGAGAGGGGACAAACGGTGCTAAGAATACCTGCGTGAGGAAAGGCTACCAAATGATAAGGTGGAAGAATCGGAAGAGGGAGTGAAAGGGGAGAACAGTGCATAACACTACATTCAGGAAATATATTACAAGGGAATAAAAATAGAAAGTGAGGACGAGAACATTGGAGGAGTAGGTTTTATAATAAATAGAAAAATAGCTCTAAACATAATAATATATAACGCAATATCAAAGGGTAGCCTATATTGTACAAGGCACTGTAAAATAAAAGCAATTTAACTGTATGCCCCAACAACATCACACGATGATGATTCAGTAGAAGATTTCTACGACGAAATAAGAAGTGCAACCGAACAGGATGGTTGTCATTATACATTGTTGATAGGCGATTTTAACGCCAAGATAGTCGGTTAGGTTGACGCAAGTGAAAACAAAATAGGTAAATTCGGTTTAGGTACAAGGAATGAATGTGGTCAAATGTTAATAAGCTTCTTAGAACAATAACAATTATTCACTATGAACACCTTTTACTACAAAAAAAACCACTTAGAAAATGGCCGTGGGTAAGTCCAAATGGAGTGGTTAAAAAACAAGATAGTAGACTATATATTATTATCAGAAAAAAAGATAATAAAGGAAGTAACATTTATAAATGGAATAAACACGGGAAGTGACCACAGAATAGTCTGAGGAAGAAACGAAAGGATTGATAAAAAAATTTTGAACAAATTCTGGAATATTCTCCACAGGGTGTAGATTGACCAAAAATTATCACCTTTAATAATTTATCTGGTATATAAAAAACAAAAATTTCAAGGTCATCGGTTTTCAACAAAGATGAGAAACAAACTTTGTTGAAAACTCATTTGGGGTATATTTTGTGAAGTCATTGGTCATTTTATACCTCCGTTGCAAAAATTTTTATTCTAAAAGCAATCAACATACGGAATACTAATGGCGCAAGTCCGATTTGCACTTGGCTGGTTATTACCTCTTTAATGTGAATATTAGTACCTAAAAAAATATATATCACATATATATTTCTTCTGCATACCAAATTTTATTAAAATTGGACTGGACCAATCAGTTTAGTCAATCTCCTTGCGAGCGGTCTGGGTTGATAGCAGTTCGACTAGGGATAGGCCATAGTTAATTGTACCTATCGATGGTCGATAGTTACCTATCTATAGATAATTTTAACTTATCGATATATTGATAGTCGTCAATATATTGATAATGTCCGGAGCAAGGGATGATTTCCAAAAAAAGGACTCCCCCTTTTAACAAAAAAGTTATCACCTTAAATTAATAGCCAGAAGTGGGGGAGATAAGTGATGACTATCGATATATGGATAACTGTAGATATATCAAAAAATCACATCACTAGATTTGACAATACAATATTCCGAGATCTTAGTCGAGATTAACTATAAAATTTCATTCAGTGCATACAGGGGTAACACTCTTAAAACCTAAATGCAGCTATTGTCTATAGCAGTAAACAAAACTATTGAGAGTTTGATATCGGCTTATAAAAATTAAAATATTTGCTATTTGTCGCCTCTAGGATCGATTTGGGTATTTTGACGTCTCTTCTGTTTAACCGGTATTCAGTTTTTTTAAAAGACAGCTTCTAACAATACTCTTTAATTTACTTTAACCGTTTTATTAATTTAAGACTAATACACTTATTTCATCGCCATTATCTCGTTTCCATGAGTGTTCGTAAGATCTGCAAAATACTCCTCTATAGGTAATTGATTCGAAGAAAACCGTTTTCCAGCGAGAAATTATTTGAGATTTGGTAAAAGACGAAACCCAGAAGAGATCCAATCCGGGGGGTAAATAGAGATGTTTCAGTCATTTATAGTACTGATCTCTTAATTTTCCCATTGCCAAAACATGTTCGTGGACGGGTGCATTAGTTTGATGAAAAATGTTTTTTTTTTATCTGCAAACTTGATATTTTCTTTCAAATTATTTCATATGGGTTGGTTAGAAGATTAGAATATTATTTTCCGATTATTGTTTTTCCTCTTTCAAACTAGCCAATAAACGAAATTTCTTTAGCGTCCCAAAACACCGACGCCGTGACTTTTCCGGAGGGCAGAACCGTCGAACTTTTTTCGTCTATCCACTGTTTTGACTATTATTGAGATTTTAGTATGTAGTAGTGAATTCAAAAATCATCAATAGTAATAAATTGACACCCAAAATCAGTTCTATTCTTGTCAAAACAATTGAAGCTTTTTTCAGAAATTTTTATGCAAATAGGAATTTGATCTACTGAAAGCAAGCATAGCATCCATCTTGCACAAAGCTCGTACATGTGCAAATCTTCATGCAAAGCATAACCTACACGATCGTTGGGAATGCCCATAATCTCAGCAATTTCAAGCAGGTTGATCCGGCGGTCATTTAATCCCATATCGTGTATTTATTCAACAACTTCTGATGTTGCACTTTTTGGACGTCCTTCACGTACGCAGCCCCTTTTCCTACTTATTAAAAATACTCCAAATGAATTTCATTTGGCGTGAAGCCTTTTGCGAAGAATTTTTTAACAGCACGATATTCCATTTTATTCACTTTAGGAAATACACACAACACTCCTACTTCAGACGGCTGTATAAAACAAACTACAGCACAGAATGACTTGCAAGACTACACAGACGCTTTTAATAGATATACCAACTTAAGGAAAAAGAATCTTGCAGATAATGCTGCCATTTCTGGTCGAAGCCGAGAACTTTTCACATTATTATTTAAACTTTTAATATAACGAGTGTTGAGGGATTTCTAAGAGAGGGTGTAATTTGTATTACGCATCTGGGCATACTGACTTTAATTTTTAGTATATGTTATTTTGCCGAAGTATAAATAACATATTTTTTTTGAGCATTGAATATGTCGAATTACATACCAACAAAAACACCATTTGCAGGAAGCGTTACTTTTCGAAGAAATGCGCTGCTGAAGATCATCGATTGCTGTCAGAAACCTATGGTGATCATATTCCATCGATAAAAACATGTGAGTATTGATTTCGACGCTTTAAAAGTGGTGATTTCGACACAGAAAACAAAGAACCTCCAGGCCAGCCGAGAAAATTTAAAGGTGAAGAATTGGAGACATTAGTTGATTAAGGCACGTGCCAAATGCAAAAGGAACTTGCAGAATCATTAGGAGTTGATCGCACAATCCTTTCCAAGCGCTTACATGCACTGGGAAAGATTCAAAAGCAAGGAAATTATGTGCCGTACGAATTGGAACCGAGAGACGTTGAAAGGCGATTTTTCACCTGTTAACAACTGCTTTAACGGCACAATCGGAAAGGTTTTTTGCATGATATCGTAACTGGTGATGAAAAATGGATATGCTACGATAATCCAAAGCGCAAAAAATCGTGGGTGAAGCCCGGTGAACCATCAACATCCTCACCAAAGCATGGCTCCAAGCTTATGCTGTGTATCTGGTGGGATCAGCTGGGTGTAGAGTATTATAAGCTGCTCCAATCCAACGAAACTATTATTGGGGAACGTTACCGACAACAATTGATGCAATAGAGCCGGGCGTTGAGGGAAAAACGACCACAATATGCCAAAAGACACCACAAAGTAATTTTTCAACGTGAGAATGCTCGGCCACATGTTGCAAAACCCGTAAAGGAAACGCTAGAAGCGCTTCGATGGGATATCCTACCTCACCCATCTTACTCACCAGACATTGCTCCTTCTGATTATATACTTGTCCCGATCGATGACGCACGGTCTGTTTGAACAGCGTGTCCATTCTTATCAGGATACCAAGAAATGAGTCGATTCGTGGATAGCCTCAAAAGATGAGTCGTTCTTTGAACGCGGTATTCATATGCTGCCAAAAAGATGGGAGGAACTAGTAGCTAGCGATGAACAATACTCCGAATAATCAATTTGTATCCATTTTTTACAATAAGGCAATATTTTTACCCAAAAAAATCCCTCAAAATTAATTCACACAATAACATTCTGTTTTTTAAAAAATATGTATATATAGAAAGAAATTACTAAAAAGTATACTTTATCTTTTAGCTGCTGAGGAACTACAAATACCAAATATACAAAATGGACTTTATCTGAAAGCATTTTGTAACGGTGTACGCCAAGTTCTTGAAGATTATCGCAAAGAAATTATACGACTGGAGGATAAGTTTTTGGAATATCCTCAGCTCTCCCTGACATACGTACTAAGTTCAATTGATAGATACCGTGGATTATTTGGTGTTTTAAAGTCTATGATAAATAAAATTCAAGTTGAAAATTTGCATGGTTGTTTGTTAATGACTGGTTTACATAAATATATTAGCTATGGTGTCGATCAAATTGAACAAGCTGCACACACGTAAGTTATTTTTATTTTTTGTTTTTTCCTGAAGCACAAAAATGTTAAACATTAAAAGAGCAAGACAAAGGTAAAAAATCGTTCTGCTAAAGTACAATCATGAAGTCTGATAACTGTATTATAGTAACACTATTAAAAAGAGAAAACATAAATTACAAGATCACAAAATTTATAGTTCAAAGGAATTCCAATGGTTAGAGATGAGGAGCACCCTTCTGCCTTGCTGGATATCTCATTAGCAAGGCTGAGGTGGCAAAAGGAAAGCAAAATTACTGGAAAAGTGTTAATCTTATTTTTTTTTTAATTTTATCAAAAATTATTTAAAATTATGTTTGATTTTACAAAGTTTTATTGTTTTTATATTTAATAAATACCTAAAAATAAATTTGTTTTAAATTTCCAGTATAATCAAATCAATAAACATGGTATTCTATCAACATTTATGTAATTGGATAGTCTATGGAGATTTGGTTGACCCTTACAATGAATTTTTTATATGTGATGGTAAAGTGTCGGATGAAAATTTTTTGTATCCAGAACAATTGGCAGAAAATGGTATTTCAACGTACTCCATGGTAAGTAACTAAAGAAGATGGCTCAGATCTTATGAAATTTGAGAACTGCTGAATTTTCTTTAAATATTAGCCAACTTTCACCTTGCTACTGTCATAGTAAAAATTGAATTATTGGGAAATTAAAATTCTGTAATGACAGAAAAAAAGAAAGTTTTTGCTTCACTCTGAGAAATTAATACAGTTCATCTTTTTATATTCCAAGTTGAGGTCAAATTTTGTGGTCGGATAAATTCCTTTTCACATGTAGTCCATTGTTTTGGCAGCGCCTTACTTTTAATGCATGATCTAAGGCTTCAGAACAAGTTTTCGTTCTCTTAGCCCTAAATATTTTTTACCTTAAAAAATAATATGGAAGATTCTTGCGATCTTCCGTTTCTTCGTCACACTCATCAACTGGAAATTTAAGACATTTCCACAAAATATATATAAACTAAACAGGTTAATTGTTAATAAACCATTACTAACGTCCGAACGATTTTTTTTTATAGAGTCGTATGCTATAAGCTTTCAATAAATTGGAGATATGATGTTTCAGAAATTTATCCATCTTACATATTCCCTGTTATTTAAAATTTTAAATACGTTATTTAAAAGCAACTGAAAATATTTTATTGTAAGTGAAAATATAATATCAAATATAAAATAAAAATGATTACGAAAAGAGTTCGGGACAAATGTGATGTTTTTATTATATTTTTATCAGTTTCTTGTTTTTGAGGGGTGGGTCTCGGTTAACCTTAACGTTCGAAATGGAATAGTATTTTTTCTGGGCAGTTTAATGTCAAAAGCTACGTGAATCTACGAAAAATAAAAAAAAATACTCAAGTTTTACCCAATTCTCTTTACTACTCCAAGCTACTGTTTACGAATATGTGCTATTCTATTCAAATTTTATTTATATCGAGAAGGAACACGCTTGATATTTAGAATTTTGACATGATGCATTTTAGAAACTTGTTAAACTGTATTAGATTTGAAGATAAGCTTTTTTTTGTTAAATACTTAGTAACTGTGCAACCAGTAAACAAATAATTTATCTTGTAAAAACTTATGTAACTTCTAAGGTTGATTAAATACACTGAACGTACAAACAGAAATTAGTAACTAGTTTCGACACTTGACTTTGGAGAGTTATTATTCTCAAACTGTTATTTTTTAAAATGATGACACCTAATTTGAAATATTGCTGCAAGGTCAGATGATATCGTCTAGAAAACTGTTGGTCTGAACGATCAAACCTAATCATTAAAGAGTACTTGATTTTACGTGTAAAAATATTTTTATTTTCCAAAATAGTACCACTGAACCCTGTCATTAACGTTGTTTTTTATGTGGTGAACGTTATTTTACTACCGAACTAGAAAATACACATATTTTTGTTAAGTCTTGTCGACATGTTTTACAAAAAATAAAATTATTTTTCTTCTATTTTCCAAAAAAAACCGGTCAAGTGCAAGTTGAACTTGCACAATTAGTGTTCCGTACGTTGATTGTTTTTAAAATAAAAATTTTTGTTAGGGTGGTATAAAATGATCAGTGACGTCACAAAACACACCCCAAATGAGTTTTCAACAAAGTTTGTTTCCAATCTTTACTGAAAACTGGTGACCTTGAAATTTTGTTTTTTTTTATATACCAAATAAATTATTAAAGGTAATGCACGCGTGATAATTTTCGTTCAATCTATACCCCGTGGAGAATATTCCAGAATTTTTTCAAAATTTTTTGATCAGTACTTTTCGAGATAAGGTAGGGGACAGCGATTTTTTAAAAGTAATACGAAGAAAAGTGTGCGCAAGTATTACATATATATATATATATATATATATATATATATATATATATATATATATATATATATATATATATTTTACTCGTGTTTTCACAAGCTTTCATTTGACACCACACTCGTTGACCTAGTAAAAAAATTTTTTTTTCACTTCCGATTTCACCCCTCAAAACGAACCCCTTAAGTCAAAATTTATGTTACGGTGGTATAAAATGATCAGTAACTTCACAAAACACACCCCAAATGAGTTTTCAACAAAGTTTGTTTCCAATCTTTACTGAAATATGATGACCTTGAAATTTTTGTTTTTTTTATATACCATATAAATTATTAAAGGTAATGCACTCGTGATAATTTTCGTTCAATCTACACCCCGTGGAGAATATTCCAGAGTTTTTTCGAAATTTTTTGAAAAGTACTTTTCGAGATAAGGCCCGGGACAGCGATTTTTCGCGAATTTTTAAAAATAATACAAAGAAAAGTGCGCGCAAGTATAATATTATATATATATATTTTACTCGTGTTTTCACAAGCTTTTATTTGACACCACACTCGATGACCTAGTAAAAAAATTTTTTTTTCACTTCCGACTTCACCCCCCAAAACTAACCCCTTAAGTCAAAATTTAATTCTCAAAACTACATGGCTCTGATGAGGCCATCAATTCCTATATTATTACCAAATTTCACCTTTCTATGTCAAATAGTTTCGGAGAAAATCGGGTGTGACAGACAGACAGACACCGAAGTTCTAGAAACACATTATATATTGAATTTATTATTTCTCTACAAAAAGAAGGCAAAAAATGAGTTTACATCAAATTATGTCAGTCCTTATGTTGTTAAATAGAGAAATGAACAAATTTTCTCAATTTTTTTCACTTCCCCCCCTAAGTCAAAATTTACCTTCCAAACTACACGACTCTGATTGGTCCATCAATTCCTATATTTAAGCCAAATTTCAACCGTATATGTCAAATAGTTCCGGAGAAAATCGGTTGTGACAGACGGACACTGAAGTCATCCCATAAAGGTTCCGTACGGAGCACTAAAAAACGACTACTTTTAAGCCTTAATAAAGATAGCTTAAAATATTATTATTTAGAAAAAGACAAAAATTCGACGCCCGCCTCCAGTAAGAAAGTTTTACATAAATTGGGATATGATTCCTATGTTTGTAAGTGAAGATTCAGCAGAAAGCATACTTTTTATGGGTAGAATAGTCTGGATTGTAAGAAACGATCCTAAAAGGGAGGAATGTTCAGGAGATTACCAAACTAAATTTAGAAGGGATATATGGGAAGGGAAAGATATTGAATATTATACTAAAATCCAGGCGCTTGGAAATCAAAGTTTTAACGGAGTGGAGTTTAGGAAAACCATTGAAGAATGTCGGGTCAAATTAACAAAGGTAAATTATTATTTCTTTGTGTCTTATGATACACATATTAGATTGCCAAGAAAGCTCTGTCGATTTTTTTGATGACGGCAGATCAGACGAACCCATCGGACTTATGTATACAATTTTGATCCACATCCTACTTAATTATATCCAGGTATGGTCTGTCTGCATTGTTGATTATCGAAAAACTTTCGATATGGTTAAATGGGATCACCTTTGGAATATCCTAGCTGAAATGAAAACAAATAAAAGATGCTTTATTTATTCGAAATATTGCGGAACAAATAAAGCATCTCTTATTTGCCGTCCTCATTCTCATGATCCTTTATCAGCTACCAGCTCGTTTCTTGCCACTCTTATCTATTTGCTTTTCATAATCTTTAAGATACTCATTCTTCGATAAAAATCAAAAAAAGACTTTCAAAAAAGACCGTCATTGGTGCAAATTGTCTACTGGTTTTCGCGATTTATAACCAGCTGAACTTCGGTACGAACGTTCTGCACTTTGACCGTAACTACGCCTAAAATCATGGCCAAGGTTCAACAAATCATTTGTGTTGGCCGTCGCTGAGCATCTCTGACGAACTTTTTATTGGTTATAGAACAAGTCGGCTGATTTTAACAGACGAATTAAGCATGCATCGAATGGTGGCGAAGTTGTTTCCACGTCTGTTGACAAGTGATCAAAAGCAGCAACGCATTGATTTTTGCACTGAACTGAAAAAAACTTGCTTTCAACGAGAATCCTTTTTGTCGGAAGTTATCGGGGATAGCAGGCTTATTTTTTTTTTTTCGATGGAAGAATTTTGCTCCACAGAGGCGGACATTGAATTCAGCATTTTATTGCTATGTTCTGAGACGCCTCCTCGAGGGTATTCAAAGAAAACAATCAAAGCTTTGGAGTGAGAAATGTGGTTTTTATGTACCAGGACAAAGCACCAGCCCATACTTCCTTCTGTACGCAACAGTTTTTGGCGAAGAATTGCATGACTGTCATATACCACCCCCTTTATTTGCCTTATTTGACACCCTATAACTTATACTGTTCCCCCATATGAAGATAAATTAAAGAGTCGCCGCTTCGAGACGGTAGAGGAGATACAACGCCAATTGCTTATAATAAAAAACTAAAAAATGTTCGACCGGTGGAAAAACGGTGGGAGAGGTGCATACAAGGGCAGGGGAACTACTTTGAAGGTGGCGACAGTCACGAAGGCTAAAAATAACTTCAGATTTTGTAGTGGTAGTCCGGGAACTTTTGGGTCGCACTACCTATACACACTTCTCGTCACGGTTCGCTTTCATGAGACCGAAAAGCTTACATTTTCGTACATTGGAATTTTCAAAATTTGATAGACTTCGTGATACGACCTCGTCGAGAACAAGTCTTCTAAAAAAAGCTTCGAGGGTAAGATGTCTATATCGCAAAGTCGTCTTTCTGAGTCACATAAATGTTTCTAAAAAACTTGATTTGTGGTGCGATCGTACTATGCAGAGATAATTCGAACAACAGTCCCGTGATGATGACGTTTGAGAGTGAAAATCTTACAAAACTTTCTTGGTTACCTAACATTTATCGAACAAAATAAATAACAGTACAAACTTTTGACACACGATTTCTAAAAAATATTTATACATATTTTTAGTATTTATGGTCAATAATGTTAGAAGAGGGCAACCTAATACAACATTTACATCTAATAAGGGATTATTACGCACTTGGAAGAGGAGAACTATTTCAACAGTTTCTTACAGTTTCAGATACTAATCTGAAAGATGTGCCAAATGACTCACTCTTACAACATATTAATTATATATTTCATGAAACGGCCCGTAAAATTTATGGAGAGAACGATAAAACGTATTTAAGATTTGAATTGATGTCATCTGGAGGAGAAATATCAAGTAAGTAAAATGATTTAAGATTGTCGTTGTGTTTCAACTTGCCACAAGTTTGAAAATGGCCTCTAATACTAATGAACTCATAAAGTACGTTGCCTTCAAAATAAGCCTCAGATTCGGCGATAACTTCTTCATTAGAGCCAAATTTTTTTCCCGCGAGCATTTTTTTGAGGTCTATATGAGGATAATAATCACTGAGGGCCAAATCTGGAGAATACGGTGAACGAGGAAGCAATTCATCATAACCATTGACTTGTGACAAAACCTTCCCAGCCGACTATTGTGTTTTTGGTCGCTTCGGGCGACTTTCACCAGCTGCTGTCCACGATTTGATTCCGGTGTGTAGTGGTGGATCCATGTTTCATCTATTGTCACATATCGCATAAAAAAGTCCTTTTATTGCGCTTAAACAGGTCCAAACAGCGCCCAGAATCATCAACACGTTGTTGTTTTTGGTCTACTGTGAGCAAACGCGGTCCCAATTTCGAACAGGGCTTTCTCATGCCCAAATGTTCATGCAAAATATGACTAACACGTTCTTTTGATATCTTTACGGTATCAGCTGTCTTACGCAATTTCACTTTACACAACAATTTTGTGGATTTTTTTATATTTTCCGGTGTAACCACCTCATTTAGGGGTCCAGAGCGTTCAGCATCATTTGTATCTGTACGATCGCATTTAAATTCAGCATACCAGTAAATGATGAGTAATTTTCCAGGGGCAGAGTCCCCGTAATACTTATCAAGCCATTGCTTTGCTTGAACGGTATTTTTTCCCATCAAAAAACAGTATTTAATCAACACACGACGGCATTGTTTTGAAAATATCAAAAGTAGCGGCACTCAAACCACTGTAACTTGTAAACTAATCGTCGAAATGTCATGAAATTTTGACACGTATCGTTTGAAGGTTAGCACTTCCTAAAAATCATATGGATTTTTTCAATTTCTAGACTAGAGTATCTCCTTTACCCCCCTTAAAGTACAAATTTTAATTTTAGTTTTTGTTTTTAGAAATTAACCCATGGCAACGTTTGCAGTTAAATTTTGAAATTGAGTGGCCCCTTCATATAATTTTTCATCCGGAAGTAATGGAATTTTATAACAAATTATTTTGTTATTTATTAAGACTGAAAAAAGACTCAAATTAATCTTTTCAAATTATGGTCGAATCATACGTTTAGCAAACATAAGATGTAAGTAACGGGTAGTTTTGTATTTTTACAGTAACGTTTTAAATTGTAATGTATGGTTATTGTAAAAGTGATGCACAATTGTCTCATAATGCCAATTTACACACAAGAAAAAGGGTTGTGTTTTTATTTATGTAGATGACAATAAAAGTGACATCTGAAGTTTTTTCACTAACAGGTTCTGTCAATTTAGTTTATGACAAAACTGAAATTGAAAAAAAACCTAGAACTCCATGACATAATTGTAGGTCACTCTTAAAAAAATTATAGCCAGTTCTTTTAAAAACTATATACTAGTTAATTTTTGTTATTGTTTGATTCTCTCACGACGTAGTTGGGAAATAAAACCTGCCAATTTGAATGTTTACAAAAATTTAACAACTAAATAAAATTATAATCAAAAATTATGATCATAAAAGGGAAATAGAATTTAAAGGAATTAAAAATACAAAATATTACTTTTTTGTTTGAAAAGATAACAAATCAGTAAGTAATAGCTAATAGTGGTTAAGCAAGTGAAATATGCTTTCTATAAATTTCACACCAAATATTCTTACATACGCTTTGATACCCTCAGCTTTTTCTACATAATCGCTTAACCTGTGGGAACGAGGGCCGACCTCGACAAACCTACTTTGCCGCAATGCTGTAAATTCTAGATTCGTGATATGCAGGAAGTGTAACAGATGATAAATAAATAGCCGTGCTAAGGGTACCACCACGATCATGTAATTCAGGTCTTAGACTGAACTGTAAGTCCAGCAGCAGTCCTGTTATTTATTTATTCTTATCCTACAGAAAAGGAATATTTTCTTTCTGCTGGAAAAGCGGCAAAAGCTCATGCCAAACAACTACCAGCCGGTGGCATTACTTTCAGTAATATCAACGGAATGGAAAAAGCTATTTAGTATTTTTTTTTAAATATCTAGAAAGATTTAATATTATTAGTGACCATTAATATGGCTTTCGACAGCAAAGATCAACAAAGAGTCTTGTAACTTATGTCACACATACTTGAAACAACGCATTTGCATACTTGAAACAACGCATTTGAACCTTATGTAGACACTCAAGCGGTTGCGCATCATATATCCAAGCCATTTGACCGGATTTGGCATCGCGTATTGTTGGTATGTTTGAGAAGTTTTCTTAATCACATACTCTAGTTTACTGAGAGATCGTTCTTTATGAGTGGCAATTGTATTTCTTTCCAACACATTCACTATCAACGTCGATGTGCCGCAGGGCTCCACACTGGCTTATCCTCTTTGTCATCGACGTTAACGATCTGCTAAAAGGACGAGGAATCCAATCTATAGCTTTAATGATGACAATACGTCTGTTTCTCCTTTTAGCTTGATTGCTCAAATATCAGCTGTCCACGCAAATATCCGTAGACAACAGAAAAGAAGTAGAATTTAACTCTACAAATATATCTATGCCGAAACATTTAAACTTCATTGCTGCCGATACTGTCACTCCAAATGTTTTTACGATGTTGTTAAATTCGTGAAATAACCTCTGAAGATTATTGCTATCAGCACAACATCGTCAGCATAGCATGGAATTTTAAATTTATTATCTCTCACTCTGCAACTCTTCAGTTTAGGAATTTTGTTATTTCATGCATGATTACATTGAAAAGTAGTAGACGCTAGGAGTCTCTTTGGCTATTGTCAATATAAAGAAGGATTTTGTTAATAGGTGAACTTCATATTGCATTCAAGATTTATTTCGAAATTTCTCAGAGAGGCTTAGACAACAATCCGTTATTCTAAATAATTCTAATTCTAAATCCTCAGATATATCAAGAGCAACCTACTTTGAACCATAAAATTAATAAAATGCTATCCAGCTGAATGAATTGCCTGAATCAATAAGCAGTTGTCAAGTTTAAGTTCACGTGTAGTTGTGCAGTGGAGGTGATGGTTGAATATTTTGGTACCATCAGTATTCTCGTACAACTTATTTTGATACAGGGATATACCAGTATACCTATAAATTAAATACTATTTCAGTAATGTTTAATTTGTATTTTCTTGTAAAAGATTTGTAAAAAATAAGATTTCTAAAATATTTTTCCTTGAAAATTGCACGATGTTTAAGGTGAGATCATTAAAGAAACCTCGAAACAAATTTTGCATACATGTCAAGAGTTGCAGCAGCTATGGGTTAATGTTATATATTTTATCTATACGTTTTAAGCTGTATGTGAACTACGGAATTTATCGCACAGATAATTAACCGATTTTATGTCAGTTGTCAAAATTATAATCATAGTTTGGTAAACTCGTTGCAATACCACACGAGGCCGACAAGAAAAATATATGTATGATATAGTACGTAGGTTACTATTTAATATTTAAAACTTAGAGAAATTTCTAGAATTGATCATTTAGAAACCCTAGAACACTATTTTTTCCATCTTAAACACAACGGCATATCTATAATATATATAAAATGCAACGTCTCTCTGTCTGTCTGTCTGTCCGTTAGTGCGCTTATCACTGGAGAACCACTTATCCGATTTACGTACTTTTTTAAAAAAAAATACATATGTTCTCTGGCCAGGTTATAGGCTATATTTTATTACGATAGGTAGCGTAAGGAATGAGCAGTGACGATAATAGTGAATGAAGTCTAAAAAAACGTTTGCCGCTAGCGCGTTCCCTTGCAATATACAGCCTAAACCATTAAATATGGGACAATATTATGTAGCAGAGAATATCTATAATCTATAATGTATATAAAAATGCAATGTGTCTGTCTGTCCATTAGTGCGTTTATCACGCGAGAACCACTTATCCGATTTACGTGTCTTTTTTTAAATTCATACATATATTCTTTGGCCAGGTTATATAATAATAATAATAATCTATATATATATATATATATATATATATATATATATATATATATATATATATAAAATGCAACGTTTCTCTGTCTGTTCGTTAGTGCGCTTATCCCTCGAGAACCACTTATCCGATTTACGTGCTTTTTTTTTAAAAAAAAACATATATATGTTCTCTGGCCAGGTTATAGGATATATTTTATTACGTTAGATAACATAGGGAATAAGCAGTGACGATAATGGTGTATCAAGTCGGAAAAAAGTTTGCGGCTAGCACGTTGTCTAGCAATACACTGCCTAAACCATCAAATATGGAACAATATCATGTAGCAAAGAATATAATATGCCACGTCTCTGTCTTTTTGTCTGTCTGTCCGTTAGTGCGCTTATGAATTGAGAACCACTTTTCCGATTTACATGTTTTTTTTTTAATTCATACATTCGTTCTCTGGCCAGGTTATCTATAATCTTCTATAATATATAAAATAAAACATCTGTCTGTTTGTCTCTCTGTCTGTCCGTATGTCGGTCCGCTATTGCGCCTATCCCTCAAGAACCACTTATTCTATTTACGTGCTTTTTTTTTTAAACATACATATGTTTTCTGGCCAGGTTGTATAATATTAATAACAATCTATATAATAATATATATAAAACGCAAGGTATCTCTGTCTGTCCGTTAATGTGTTTATCATTCGAGAACCACTTATCCGATTTACGTGTTTTTTTCAATTCTTAACTTAATATTTATCAAAAAAAATCTATTATATATATATATATATATATATATATATATATATATATATATATATATATATATATATAAATAAACGCAACGTCTGCCTGTCTGTTTGTCCGTTAGTGCGTGTAGCACTCAAGAACCACTTAGCCGATTTACGTGTTTTTTTTATAAAGTACATATGTTCTCTGGCCAAGTTATAGGATGTATTTTATTACGTAAGGTAACATAAGAAATATGCAGTGACGATAGTAGTGAATCAAGACCACGCGAGCGGAGCCGCGGGCACAGCTAGTAATAACTAAAAAAACGAATTTATTAGAAGATTTGAAAAAAATTCTAAAATATTTTTCATTTGATATAACTATTGAATCAGATGAAAAAAATTGCCATTTTTATAATGTTTTAAAATGTTTTATTTTGAAATAAATAAAAATAAAGAACTCTTTACAAGCTTCTAGAACATTCTATTTTTAAGATTCTAGGTAAAAATCAAAACTATCAGAATAAACGCTACACGCGGTAATAAATTAGATGAAATCAAATTTTTAGGACACTTATGAAATTAGTCAAAAATCACAATTTTTGGAAGTCAGACGAAATACTATGAACTTTCTTTTCTTTTGCGATTTTTAAAAAATCCTTCCTTGCGGAACACTTATATACTACGGTATCTATCTGTTCGTCTGTCACACCCGATTTTTTCCGAAACTATTTGATATAGAAAGTTGAAATTTGGCACTAATATAGGAATTGATGGCTTCGTCAGAGCCGTATAGTTTTGAAAGTTAAATTTTGACTTCAAAATATATATAATGTATTACTTGTACACACTTTTCTTTGTATTATTTTTAAAAAATGCAAAAATCGCTATCACCCTTTATCTCGAGAAGTCCTGATCAAAAATTTTTTTAAAAATTATGGAATATTCTCCACGGGGTGTAGATTGAACGAAAATTATCACGAGTACGTTACCTTTAATAATTTATCTGGTATATAAAAAAAAAAAAAAAATTCAAATTTAAGTAAAGATTGGAAAAAAACTTTGTTGAAAATTCATTTGGGGTGTGTTTTATGAAATCATTAATCATTTTATACCTCCGTAACAAAAATTTTTATTCTAAAAGCAGTCAATGTACGGAACACTAATTGCGCAAGTCCGACTGGCCGGTTATTTATGATTAATATCTTACCATAAAATTCATTTAAAATATCGACTCGTAGTGTTTGATTATGTTTCTAAGTCAAAAACAGCAAATGTACTGCAATCTCCCTAATAAGATGCACGTTAAGCTTCATGCCTTTGATCAGAAGTCTTTAAACTTAGAATCGAAACCTTGTTATTACTATCACCTGTATATTACAAAGGAAGAAAGGTCGCCAAAATATCATTTAAAAATACATTAGACAATTATAAATTAATTAGTATCTTATTATGTTTTCAGAGACCGGCGTGTTTGGACTCTTCGACAAAATTTAATGTTTTTAGTCAATAATTTACAGTATTATATGCAAGTAAATGTGATTGAAGCTCAGTTTTCAACGCTGCTAAAGGCTGTGGAAAATGCAAATGAATTTGAAGATATTATTAAAATACACCATGAATTCGTTACAAGTCTTTTAGCAAAAACTTTTGTTCTTACACCGGATGAAGTAAGAAAAGAAATTTATTTATATATACAAGAAAGGTTTACTATATGTAATAATTATATATTGAGTGAGGTTAGCTAATTGCGTTCTTTAGATACTTCTAAAAGACTTAGAGTTTTATGCAATTTGAATGTTTTTTTAACAATGTCTGACCTTTTTTGAAAAAATCATAACACCCGGAGAAGTCGTGGTTTATATTAGTTCGAAAATGTATGTACTCCATGTCTTTTGCCCTTTACATAAATCTCAGATACTAAAACTACAACCCTTTTCTATAAATCGGCCGGTTCTCCCCCGCTCGCAGATTTTTTTTCGCTCATTCTGGGCTGTGCGTCAGCAGATTGTCCGATTTCCTGGTAAAGAATATATATATATATATATATATATATATATATATATATATATATATATATATACACATACATACATACATACATACAATTTTACTTAAGCCAAATTTGACAATAAAAAACCATGGTAAGATACGATAAGTTTTTACAAAAACAATGAAAAAGAAAAAATGTTTCAAATCCTTTTATTGTTGCTCAAAATATTCGCCTTTAAGATTTATAAGCTTTTACATGCGTTCGAACTAATTCTCAAAATATTTTTTTTAACTTTGAATTTGGTACCTCAAAAACATGATTTTTGGAAGGATTCAACAGCTTCTTGAGGTGATGAAAATTGCTGTCTGCGATAAATGAGGTGAATACGGGCAATGACACATTAATTCGATGTTTTTCTTCGTCAAATAATAAATTGTTTGACAGGCTGTGTGAGAGCTGGCATTGTCATGATAAAGAATAATGCGACATTTTCGGTTGTTTTTTCTGAATCATTGATGACTTCTGGCAAACAAATTGTTATATACCATTCAGCATTAACTGTTCTTCGATCATCTAAAGCAGTGATTGCAAAATGTCCGGCATAACCAAAGAGACAAGCGATCATTTTCTTGAAAGTGCTTCACGAACGAACCACTTTTGTTGGATTCAGTTCATCTTGGAACACTCATACAGTTGATTGTTGCTTATTTTCCGGCTTGTACGAATATATCTAAGTTTCGTCTCCTATTACGATGTTGTATGCGGATTTTGCACGTCCTCTGTCGAATTTTTTTAACATTTCCTTACACCAATTGACACGAGCCTGTTTTTGAGTTTCGGTCAAATTATGCGGAATCCAACGGGAACAGATTGTACTGCAGTCTTCGATATGCCTAAGGATGCCTCTATCTCACGGTAAGTCACATGCCGATCCTCTTCAATCATGTTGCGCACATCATTGATATTTTTTGGAACAATAACCGATTTTGGTCGACCTTCACAAAATTCATCGCTGACGGAAACACGACCATGACGACATTCTGCAATTCTGCAAAGCAATTGTAAACAGTCTTTTCATTCACAAATTTGTTTTTTTTTAAACGCTCACTGTGAACAAACTACTCGGACAATTTCTGAGCTGCCACTGATTTAACAATAACAAATGTCAAATTTTACAACAATGGTAAGATCTCAATAGCGCCATCTAGTGGTCGTTTGTAAAAAATTAAAAGGCGGCCCTCCTAGAACGAATGGTACCAAATACACACACTTAATCCACTGTCCCAGCAGCCAAAAGCTGACGGAGTGTTTGACAAAGTCAACACTTCAACACGGGCGACGTGGTTTTTGTGGGATCCCTCAGGCATATGTGATTTAATGTAAAACTATTGAAAAGAGACAAAGTCCATATTTCAGCAATCTACCCTGAGGGGATTTTCTCGAAAACCGCGCCGTCTGCGTTGAAGTGTTGACTTTGTCAACTACTTTGTCGGCTTGTGGCTGCTGTGTCAGCCTACGATGGAGTATTAGGTATGCGTACTTCGTACAATTCATTGTATCTTACCATTACATCTAATTTAAAATCGATATCTCGTTTCTTTTGGGAGTCGAATACGCAATACATACACAACGACAGAGGGAAATAGAAAAACAATATTTTCGGTGATTTATTAATAGTACCCATGAGTTTCTGAGAATGATTTTTCCCTCAGTGAGGGAAATAAAACAAAACATCCACTGAATCTGTTATGTAATATATAAAAACTTTATCATGGAAAATTCGGACAAGTTGTTTTATTAGTCCAGAAGGCCGAACCCTTTTAGTATTTTGTAAAAACTGTACAAGTGGCTTTGTTTCTCTTGTTAAACTCTTCGCTTTATGTCTTATGTGTGTGTTTTAATTTGAAGTTAGAATGTCACTTTTTCTTTCTGAAAGCTCAAAATCAAGTTTTTTAAAAATTTTGAGTTGTGCAAAATGTGGAAACACCCATTGATCTGACTAGGATTTTATTGTTAATAAGCCATTATTTTAAATTGATGATAGACTGAAAATTTGTATATCGGTGTTCTCTTGATGGTAGAATTTATTTTTTCTACTTTAATATGGTGAGATGCTAGATTTATAGTTGTATTGTATTGTTATATTTAATATGTAGATTTCACGGTTCTTCTGAACCCACTTTAACAAAGTATTCGTTTTTTAGTCTCAAGAGGACAAGAGTAAGCATAGATTGTACCAAATGCCTGCTCTTCAGCACAATGTTCCGAGCAAGGTAAGTTTTGAGGCAATTTTTCCTCACTATGATACTGGTCTCATTCATAAATATAAATACACAAATAAAATCGCACCTTTTTAGCGATACTAACTTTTGGGAATTTATTAATGACTATAGATGTCCTTACAAAGCAAGATTTAACGAACCTTGATAATAATTACTTTTTTTTTTAATTTTACAATTATTGTAAAACTTAGGCTGCAAGTTTTGTTTATGGTCCACAAAAAAAAAACTTGACCTTTCATCACTTTAGATCCTGTAAGACTATTTTTGAGTGATCTCGATTTTTTTTTTACTTATTTAAAACAATTTAAGTGGTTTTTAAATAGTATTAAAAAATAAATGTAAACCCTTCTCATTTACAATTTTCGATGACGTTTCAATTTTAAAACAGATTTCTTGCATTGTTCTGTAAATTTAGATCAATTAGAAGAAAAATTTTATTCAAACGGGGTAAAAGTTAAAGGCTTGTGAATAATTGCAGAGATGTGTGGTATCAGAACTGCTCCCGCCAAAATAGAATTTTAAAAAATTTGTAAAGTGGTTTACCAGTACTTTCTTTGCAAACATGTAGTTCAAGAATAAATACTGAACTGAATCTCGTGTAAAGAGAAAATAAATTTCCATAATATAAATAAAATCATACAACATATCTACACCACACACTCTTTTCGTGAAACAATATTGAAAATTATAGGTTTTATCCCTATTTCAAATATTATAATATCATTCAAATCATCATCAAATGGGAATATATATTTTTTGCGATCTAAGAACACTCAAATGTAAAGAGAAGCAAAAATTGCAGGGGGTAATTCTTTCTCTTTAGGAAGGGACGTAAAAACAATAATTTCCTTACACACTTACACCTCTTTCATCCCTTTCCCTAATTTTCAGATTCCTCTACTTCACAAACCCGGAAAAAAACCTATAATACCATATATAGAAAACAACCCCATTAACCCCCTACCCTACTCTTTAATCCCCTACATATTTTTCTGTAAATAATATGCTCAATATTAAATTACCCGAGAAAAGGATATATAACATGATATATATGAAGCAGCCCCCTAATCTCTTCCTTTACCCCTTTCGCCCCTTATATGTTTTACTATAAATATTTATACGTAAAATTTGTTTATCCTTCAACAAAAAACCTTCCATTTTACTATTAAATCTTTTTAAAATTTATGAATCCCCACCCCTTTCACCCCCTCGGCCTGTAACAATATCGTTCAAAAAGTATAGAAAGGCCTTCATCTCCTTGTTAGATGTTTTCTATGTACCAAATTTGAAATTGATACCTCCTTTCGTTCGAAAGTTATTGTGCTAAGAGATTGACAGACAGACCGACGGAAATGATTGACTGTTGTTCGTGATTTAGAAGCCCCAAAACATGAAGAAAATACTTTCCTTTAGCAGGGAAAGTAAAAACAATACTGAGCCAGTGAAATTTTATAGGTTCTATGTAAAAATAACCGGTCAAGTGCAAGTTGAACTTGCACAATTAGTGTTCCGTACGTTGACTGCTTTTAAAATAAAAATTTTTGTTACGGAGGTATAAAATGATTAATGACTTCATAAAACACACTCCAAATGAATTTTCAGCAAAGTTTTTTTCCAATCTTTACTTAAATTTGAAGTTTTTGTGTTTTTTTATATACCAGATAAAGGTAATTTTGTTACGGTGGTATAAAATGATCAGTGACTTCACAAAACACGCCCCAAAGGAGTTTTCAACAAAGTTTGTTTCCAGTCTTTACTGAAAACTGATGACCTTGAAATTTTTATTTTTTTATATACCAAATAAATTATTAAAGGTAATTCACTCGTGATAATTTTCGTTCAATCTACACCACGTGGAGAGCATTCCAGAATTTTCTCAAAATTTTTTGATCAGTACTTTTCGAGATAAGGTGGGGGGACAGCGATTTTTTCGCGACCTTTTAAAAATAACACGAAGAAAGTGAGTCCAAGTACTATATTATACATATATATATATATATATATATATATATATATATATATATATATATATATATATATATATATATATATATATTTATATATATATATTTATTTATATATATATATATATATATATATATATATATATATATATATATATATATATATATATATATATATATATATTTATATATATATATTTATATATATATTTATATATATATTTATTTATATATATATATATATATATATATATATATATATATATAATATATTTTACTCGTGTTTTTACAAGCTTTCATTTAACACCACACTCGATGACCTAGTAAAAAAAATTTTGTTCACTTCCGATTCCACCTCCAAAAACTAACCCTTAAGTTAAAATTTAACTTTCAAAATTACACGGCTTTGATGAGGCCATCAATTCCTATATTATTACCACATTTTAACTTTCTATGACAAATAGTTTCGGAGAAAATCGGGTGTGACGGACAGACAGACAGACGGACAGACATACAGACACCGAAGTCATCTTACGTACGGAACACTAAAAAACTTTCTTTTATCGGCGTATTATTGCGTTCAATGATAAATTCATTTTAACATTATTTTTCCCTTCAAATAAATAGTAAATAAATAATAAATAGTAGTAAATATCGCAATTTATTGGCGCTAGCGCACAGTGCTGTGACCAGACAAAATTAATAAATTCAGTTTTACTTCCTTTGCTAAAGGGAAGTATTTTAGTAGTGAACAAATTACCTTCCAAGATATGTGCTTATCTGTTTCCTCACCAAAAACATTGTTTCCCATTTCCGTCGGTCTGTTGACATGCTGGAACGAAATAAGATATAAATTTAAATTTGATACACATATAATACTTGAAGTAGAGATGTAACCTATAGCTTTTAAGCTGTCACTACAGGAGAAGGGCGAAAAAGGGGTTGGTGCCGATAAATTTTGTATGGTTTTAATAGTACTCCTAATATGGGATTTTTGTTTGATATAATGGTAAATAGTAAAACATTTAAATTTAAAGGGATGAGAGAGGTCATAGTTTCAGGGTTCTTTGAGTCGATAAATCTAAAAAGTAAGTTATTTTTTCATTACTCTCAGTTTTTAGCAAGGAAAAGGTTGAAAGGGGCGGGGTCATTAAATATGTAGAGGTTAAAAAGGTGAGGGAAAGGGTTAGAGGGCTGTCTTCATATGACTTCATATGTGTCATATGGTTCTTTTCAGGATTCTTGTAGTCTAGGAATCTGAAAGTTTATTCTACTTTTCTTGCTAAGGAAAGTATTGTATTCGTGAAAAATCACAATCCGAGATTTTTGCTTTTTTTCACATTTTAGGGTTCCTAGATCACGAAAAACATAATTACTCATTTCCGTCGGCACGTTAACTCTTGAATGGTGGAGGTCGATAAATTTTGTATGGTTTAAATAATAATATGGCAGTTTTTCCTCTTTTTGTTGAGATAATAAACAAATTTTTTGCGCAAGTATTTATAGTAAAACAAAAAGGGTGGAGGAGAGGTATTTCGTTTATATAGCGTTATACTGTATGTCCTTTTCAAGATTTTTGGAGTTGAGAAATTCAAAAATTATGTTTTTTTTCATTTTCTTGATTTTAACCCAAATAGGGGCTAAAAGAGATGGGTATCGTTAAATATTAACGACGTTGTATATATATTATTTTTGTAAAAGAAAAATAATAAAGCAAACATTGTTTCCAAGATAACTTAAAAGTCCGATTATATTTTTTTAATGATCCTTTTCAAAAGTACGTCTGGAACTATCTTTGCGTTCTTTGCGACATATAGCTAGTCTGGTTTTAGAATAGTACTTTAAACTCCCTATTACTACTCTAGAGACTATAAGGTGTCTGCTTTTTACGCCGGAGACCTGAGTTGGAATCGACTCGAAAAATAATGAATTAAAAAGAAACTTTATAACGTCACGGTCACGTCACCTCTCTCGAGAAGGCAGTGACAAGCCACCCGTAGTTTCATGCTTAGTGAAACTCTCACTTTAGCCGTTTGAAACCAGCATTAAACTGTAGGTACCTATTCTCTGTAAAACACTTAAAAAGGCATCAACCACAGGTATCGGATATGGCACTTCAAGAAGAATTATTACTATACTATTATTTAAAAGAGAACCATAAAAGCTAGACCTATCCTTAAATTCATATTGAAAAACTTTATCTGATGCGATAAACCGCAGAGTGATCCAAGGTATCTTATTTTTATAAAGTTAATAGATTTTTTACAAACAATTTGAAAACACGACATTGTATGTTTTTCTTTATTCTAAACGAAAGAAATACTGGCGTGTTATTTTGACAACGCTGCTTCAATAATTAGTAAAATATTATTATTATATTTATAAATAAAATTACATGAGTAATCACTAATCTTTACATTTTTAATAATGACAATTTTACATTTATTACACAGATATATAAAAATGTAATTTTTGTCACGATAAAAATAGTTGGTTTCGAAGGATTTGTCTTTCACGCCATATTCTAGATATGCTCTAACCTAAAACAACAAAAATATTTTGGAACTCTTTGCACGGTGCTAATAATTCGCAAACATACAGTTTTCAAAGAAAAATTTTGACAATACTGTCTTGTACCTCTGGTTATGGGCAGCCAGCCTTTGTAATCATTATCCGGAAAAATCAACAGTATGTGTAACAATGAAGTAGAAACAAATAATCATTTTGTGGAGATTTTTTAGAAGTAAAATATATATTTGCGCAGGTCGTTATAAGAAATATGGTTGTCATTATTAGAATTTTGTTCTGTTTTTATAAGAAAAAGTAATTCAAAGTTTAAAATAAGTAAAGGTTATTAAAATTGTAATTAATGTTTGCATAACGTATTTCGAAATTTTTAGAAAAATAAAGTTAATCTTTTATCTTAACGAAACTCTTATGGGTTTAAACCATTTGCGATCTGTCACTGTGGTGACGGTTCGGAAATGCAGTTTTAAATTATAAATTTGTGGTTCGTATTTTTTACTAAACGAAAGAGAATAATATTTCTCTGGAAATATCAAAAATTGTCACTTATGTGCTACTACTGTGTGTCAGCGAATCAAATGTAAGGTCAAGTTGTCAGTCATAACTGTTGGGTTCTAGATATTAAATGTTTATTTTTAACAGGAATTAGATTTATTCATGTTAAATTTGATTTCACTCTGTTATTTATATACTTTTTTTTTTAATTGACCCTAAGAAAAATTATCTGCAGATGGTGGATCACCCTACATATTTGTGAATTTATATTATATGAATTTATATTATATGAATTTATATTATATTTCTATAACATCTTCATTTCAGAAAAACAGCAAATTAGATTCTGTACAGAGAGCATGTCCTGATATAAAAAAAAACATTTGTTAAAAGGATCAGCTATTTTCACACATGATGCCGTTTTTTAATCTAGATAAGAATTTTGATTTTTGGTTTTAAAAGCTCCCAAGTTATTAATTTTTTTTTCCAGGTGTATAACGTAGTAACCAAATTACTGGAATTATGTGATGAATTTTGTGTCATGGCGAACACCTGGGATGATACCCTGACAGAAGCTGATGTGGAAGAACTAGCAACATTTCAGAAACGATCTGATATTGCCATAGAATCTCTACTTTTTGTATTATACAGTCTACATGAAAAAGTTAGCGGAGGTCATTTACTTCAGTTGTTGTTGCATTTGGATTTCAATAGATATTTTAGTAAAAATAGGGCGGATTTAAATCTGACTGGTGCTTTTAATCTTTACTAATTATGATAAATTTTCATTTTCTAAAATGGTAAAATTATTATTTATAATAAATGTTTCGTTAAAAAACTCTTTTTTTATAATGTTTTGAAATTACCTTTACTTTATTACTAGACAGATTATCATGTTTTCTTAGCAGTGTTCCAGTTATGACATTTGACATCCTTGACTCCCGAAAATACAGTATACGAAAAATATGGAATCTGACGGAACGTTATCAACTCCATCTAATCAATATGTCATACGTAAATAAAATGAGTTTCGTGTTGGAAACAATATGTTCAAGAGCATGCTGCTGTTATTCTTTTATGAAAAGGTCATGGGAAATAAACCTAAAATAATTATGTCACTATTTTAACATTTTGCGTTACTTTATCATTATCAGGTTTTAAAATTAAGATAGGTTTTACTATTATGATAACTATACTATAACAACACAACGAATCAAAAACTGAATGTAGAATCAGTGTTTGAACATAAAAATAAATAATAAGAATAAAAAAAATTTTCGCAGGATATACACTTATTTAGCTTGTAGGTGTTCACGTGATCAATGAACGATGCGAAGCGTACCTTTTTTTGCCCTTCTAAATGACGTGGAGTATCAGCGGTATTACAACAATCAAAGATGTTAGACAGCCATGAGTATTGATTTCAAGCTACATACCTCTTCCCTTCGAGCTCCCCATGAGTTTGGTCCTAAGAAGATTGTATCTAAATAATAATATGGCAGTTTTTCCTCTTTTTGTTGAGATAATAAACAAATTTTTTGCGCAAGTATTTATAGTAAAACAAAAAGGGTGGAGGAGAGGTGTTTCGTTTATATAGCGTTATACTGTATATCCTTTTCAAGATTTTTGGAGTTGAGAAATTCAAAAATTATGTTTTTTTTTCATTTTCTTAATTTTAACCCAAATAGGGGCTAAAAGAGATGGGGATCGTTAAATATTAACGACGTTGTATATAAATTATTTTTGTAGAAGAAAAATAATAAAGCAAACATTGTTTCCAAGATAACTTAAAAGTCCGATTATATTTTTTAATGATCCTTTTCAAAAGTACGTCTGGAACTATCTTTGCGTTCTTTGCGACATATAGCTTGTCTGGTTTTAGAATAGTACTTTAAACTCCCTATTACTACTGTAGACACTATAAGGTGTCCGCTTTTTACGCCGGAGACCTGAGTTGGAATCGGCTCGAAAAATAATGAATTAAAAAGAAACTTTATGAGTTTCGTGTTGGAAACAATATGTTCAAGAGCATGCTGTTATTCTTTTATGAAAGGGTCATGGGATATAAACCTAAAATAATTATGTCACTATTTTAACATTTTGCGTTACTTTATCATTATCAGGTTTTAAAATTAAGATAGGTTTTACTATTATGAAAACTATACTATAACAACACAACGAATCAAAAACTGAATGTAGAATCAGTATTTGAACATAAAAATAAATAATAAGAATAAAAAAATTTTCGCAGGATATACACTTATTTAGCTTGTAGGTGTTCACGTAATCAATGAACGATGCGAAGCGTACCTTTTTTTGCCCTTCCAAATGACGTGGAGTATCAGCGGTATTACAACAATCAAAGATGTTACACAGCCATGAGTATTGATTTCAAGCTACATACCTCTTCCCTTCGAGCTCCTCATGAGTTTGGTCCTAAGAAGATTATATCTAAGACTTTACAATATGTGGCCCAGATAAGGCACTTTCAGATGTTTTGCAACATCAGTAAGATGCTTTTTGGTATTTGTCCTTTGCAAAACCAGTTCGTTGGTTATGTCGTCGATTCAGAGTATTTTCACTAGTTTTCTTAGGATCCACATTTGAAATGTTCCTATTCTAGTGAGCATCTTGACTCTTAAGTGGCCAGGTCTCTGGTTTAGAGAATAATCCCGACCACATGTAATAGTTGGTTACTCGAAGTCTAAGGAGGTTTTTTCTGGTAGTAAATAGTGTGATTTTAATTGCTTGGCCTTCAGGATTAGTTTACGCGTATGCTTGGACAAGTCTGAATTCAAATAAATGTTGTGTTTAATATCAGATACACTTTCACACATCTCTGTGTTTAGACGAATGGACACGCGCTGTTTTAACACTCTGCCTCTCAAATCTTGGTTTATAAAAGTGACAAGTACTAGTTTCACATTTTTTTCACTTGGCAGAACTCTAAATGCAAAATCATCTTAAGATACATTGACTTTAAGCCCATTAAATGCTTTCATAATGTCATAACGACAGCTTGATTCACCATAATAACAATATTCTTGCTTTTAGTATTAGGGGGTCTTTTAGATGTACTTTTACATAGTTCTTCATCCAGCTCTACTCTTCTGGACTTCATCTGGTTTTGATCCCTTTTAAGACTCTTGTTTTCATTTGTAAGAGTTTGTATTGTATCTTTGATTTGTTCCATCATTGTACCATAAAAAGGAACTGAACGCTTTAAATCTTCAAACACTTTTTTCATGACTATCAATATATCATGGTTAGATCGATTGGAGACGTCACAATCAGATGTACTACTGAACTATCATCATCAGAATTATTGCAATTTTATTACAAGGAAATGGAGCTGAATAGCAAACATGTCTACGTCTTCACGTCATAAACAACTTTGTTTACTTTTTCATCTTGTTTAACACCTACGAAGAGTTTCGATCCTAAATTTGTCGGCCATAAATCTTTAGTTTCATTTTGCTTATGTTAATATTAAGGTCATATTATTTTCCTATTCCTATATATTGTTTATAGTTTCTTTTAACTTCCAGGTCTTCTTAAACAGTATTTTTATAGCATCGTACCACATTTATGCGTATACCATTAACATTTATTTATTTTGGATTATTTGCAAAAGCCAGTTGAAATATCTTCTCGTTAATAATGTTAAATAAATGTTGTGCCAACATATATCCCTGTCAGACTTCTTATCAATCTTAATGTTTTCTGTATACAGTGACACTGTTTGAGTCTTATGTTATTTTCATGTTGTTTCTTTTCTAAGAGTTAGAGCGACATGGCTTACAATTGTAGAATACTATTTCGTATTCTGTGGAGCACCCAAATACATCTTTTCTTTATCGTGATATTTCTATACCAGCACCTTTATGCAGTAGAGGGCGTCTCGTGTACTTAAACTGGATTTCGCTTATTTTCTCTTGAGATTTTTAATATATTTTATCAGTTATTTTTTAGAAAGGCTTTTAATATGTGACTCATCAACTGATAAATTGATGTACTTTACGTACTTTTACACGAGGCTTTTTTGGAATCGCGACAGAGAGAAACGTTAGCCAGGCAATAGGTATATCGCCTGTGTTATGTATTGCGTGAATTGACATCATGGCCATTAGTTTTAGTAATTCCCTGTGTATATAGTCATGACCAGGTTTTTCTTGTTCTTAAGTTGTTCGAAAAGACATATACTACTTATGATTCTATCTATTTTGACTGCGATGATTCTTCCAACATATTTCTGTAAGGACTTGATGTAATTGCCACAGATTTTTGTACAGTATTTTTTGTAATATTGAGCATAAAGATTTTACATTTTTTGAAGCTTTAGCGTTAAATCCCGAAGTGGACGGTTCACTATTTAAATGTGGTAATTTAGTCGGAGATTTGCTTGTTTTCATTATTGATAAAAATAGAAGCGTCTTATAATATCTTATAAGATCAATTTGCTTTCATTTCTTAAGTTTGTTTGAGAGAGAGAGCGCGTTTATATTTTCAGCTGCTTTAAACAAATGTTCGGGAAATACTTTTTTGGCCACGGGCCAAACTCCAGCCAATTTAAATCCCTTCACAATGGTGCCAATGATACGAGCTCTTGACTAAGCTTCTCTAGATAAACTTGCAACTTGATATTGCGTTACTTGTCGACCTTGATTTGTCCTCAGCTATTTTTCTGTTGCTTGAATATAATAACTGCTCATAGATTTAAAAAAGAGACGTCTAGTGGCTGAAGCCGGTGAGTAGTAGGGCCTGATAGAAGCCTCGTTTTGATTATCAAGTGCTGTGGTTTGAATGCCTTTAAATAGTATTGATATATTTTTCTCAGCTTTTACTGAGGTCTGAAGAATTTGCCAAAATCTGGATGTTTTTCTAACTTGGTAATCGTTTTTTTTATGAAAGTACCAAGCGTTATATTTTACATGAAGCAGCTTTTCTACACTGTTCTGATATCCTAGAGTGGTTTGCTTTCCTAGTTCGTTTTTCCATTATACAGTTATCCCAACTTTCTTTGCATTTTTTCTTGCTTTGCACTGCCATTGCAGCTCTCTATATACGGGTTTTAATATTATTGGTCCGACAAGAAATGCAAAACAAAAGAAATAAAAATCGTATCACAAGTAAAGATATATTTGATATTTTTATCTTCTTATCGAATAAATTTATAATATATGACATCACAGTTCTAAAATTTACATCGACACCTTCAGTAATTGATAGTTCTGTAAAAGAAATTATTATAATATATAATATATTATTATCATCAAAATTGTAGATTTTAGCCAAATCAAGTAAGCACATATTCTCGAAAAAATGTGTTTCGAGAACATTTTTTTGCCATCAATTTATTCTTTGGTGTGCTAACAACGGCCGAATTACCTCAGTAAGTTGCCAATCGCCGCCTGCATCAATAATCGCCTGGAATCTTCGAGACATGCTGTCAACGAGATTTCCTGCATACTCTGCAAATTTTTCGAATTTCGCGAGACAACCGAGTCAAAGTCCTCAGAGTCTTTCCTCCGAGTTTTCTCTTTAGAAGGGGCCAAACGTTTTCACTAGGGTAGGGGTCCGGCGAGTGTAAGGGCCACTTTAGTATCTTATCGCTTCGCAACGTGATTTTTGCCCAGGAAAGGTTTCTTCGACTTTCGGACTGACTGCCTATCGAAGCACGTTTTGGCAAGTCGTCGACATTTCTCGTCTCGTTAAAATGATTTACCCACTTCACAAACGATACCGACCTTTTAATATATTTAGCGACCGAGGAATGTGTCATTTTAGGCCCCTTTGGATGGGAACAAAGAAAGACTGCCCCGAACCGACGCGCAAACAAGTGACTCATTTTGAATGTTATGTGATATTTTTACTAAAATGCGTCGTAGACAAAGATTCCCTCTACCGATTTTTTGTTGAATCGCTAAAATGGTATCTACCAAAAATGAGTTATCGTGGACGACATCAATAGGCTTCACCAACTAGTACTTTATGAAGCTGTTTTGCAAAATCTTTTTTGGAGAAAGTTCTTTGATACCATTGGATTGTACATCTTTATGATCTTGTAAAAACACAATCTTTTTGTCCACGAAAATAAGATTGAGTCGTGGCTCGTATGTTGGATGCTGCGCAACAAACCTAGTACGAATTGAGTAAATTAGAGACGGTTTCCAAAATATGAACATTTTTCTTTGGTGTAACATAAAGTTGGCAGGGGTCTTTAAATCGAGCTCCGCAAATATGCTTTATTATATTGTTTATTTAAAATAAACAGCCAATTTGTCAATCTACTACTCTCTGTTCCCCAAAATAACTCCATTAATACATTTTTAGCTACTTGCATAAACTGTTCCTGAGCAGTAATTCTTGCAGAAGAATGCCTTTAGATAACTATTTGCTGAACCTAACTATGTGTTTAAGATCTTTATCTATAACTAAACAAAGAAGCTTAGAGTTCTTCTGATTACTTAAGCCGCACAATTTTCACTTATTTATTTTTTTTCCACATTACGAGATAAAAATAGATTCAGAAAAGTGAATTTACATCAATAAATATGATATTTTTATTTCCACTCTATTAGCGTTTACACGTTAACTGACAACGTGAACCGCAATAACCATAGTAATGTTTAAATCATCAAATTTAAAAATTAGTATTAATTTAAATTTTAAAGGAAGAAAAAAAGATATAATTTTTGTTTCAACAGCTATTTGCACTAACTGTCGCTAACAGTATGTAAAAAATAAAAAAAGGCCTTTACATAATTAAACATGAAATAATAGTTTATAAATCAACATTTATGTATCTGATATTCTCAAGGATCGATGCACTACCCTTCAACTTTACGTTGATGACACGGCCATCTTTACTACCTCTAACGGGATCGACCATATCACAGCCCGACTTCAACGTCAACTGGCGCGCCTTTCACATTGGTTTTGACCGATGGAGGAGTAAGGTCAATCCAGGAGAATCCCAGGCCATCATCTTCGAAAAAAAAAAACACTCGTACCAGACAACCTCAACTCTCACTCAATGGAACTAGGCTTGGATGGACGAACAGCATTAGGTACCTGGGCCTTCTATATGACAAACGGCTCGTATGGAAGGACCAAGTGACAGCGGCCGTGCGTAAGGCAAATCAGCTCCTAGGGAAGCTGTACCCGCTTGTGAACCTTTGAGGTAAATTATCAACTCGTAATAAGTTGCCAATTTACAAAACGATTATGAAGGCCGGGCTTACATACGGCTGCCAGACATGGTGCCAGATGTCTTGATATCGAGCCACAGTCCAGAGAGTTCAAAACAAAACCCTACGTATCATAGCGGGAGCTCCTTGTTTTGTCTGCCACAACCCATGGCACAGGGAGTTTCAAATGTCCAGAATAAAAAAATTCACACGAAATATCCAGCTTCACTCAAATTTTAACTTTATCGGAAGATATGTAATATTCTTATGGTTGTATATATTGAACATAATAATCGTCAGTATTACTATGGTAAATTAACACAAAAGATAAACTGCAAATAAACAAATTGTCTAAAGGTGTCTACCAAGCTCATTACATTAAAACACTATCATACATCTAACATTTCTTGAAAATTAATGGACTTCATTGACTACTAACGCATCGGTCTAATATATAGTGTTGTCAAATTTTAAAAATTTAAAATTCATTAGTTTACCAGTTTGCACAGTATCAATTAAAGTCCAATTTAATGAAATTTATAATTAACAGCTTAATACTTTCTAAATTTGTATTTTATTAAGTTTCGTATAGCATATAATCAGCTATTAAAATTAATAGAGATGACAACACCAGTACGTAACTAAGACGGGTTGTACGATAAAATAACAGGCGACCAATTCCCTTTCTTAGCGGTATTGCACGGAAGGGCATAAGACAAAGTTGCACTATTTTCTACTTTTCTTACCACACTTATTTAAATTTTAAATTTAAATTGGGTGAGAGACATGATTTGTCTATCCTTGGGTATAAACTGCCTTTGGTGTTCACGACTTAATCTCGTGGTTAAAATTTGAGTCAAAATAACCTAAACTAAAAAATTTTGAAATTTTACATTTTATGAGTATCTTTTCACTTATATTTGTTTCTGAATTGCATTTTATATTTTTGAATATTCGTAAAAATGTATAACTTGTTATGTAGTTATATAAAAAGATTAAGACACTCCCACCGTTAGAGTGCACCGGTCGGTACACAAGGTCCCTTAGGTAATTTGCCGTAAAAAAAGGGGATGAAATAAAAATAGGCAGATACCTTTATCTCAGAGTAACAGATCAACGTCAAACCTTCGAGTTACTTTTCAATTATCAAGAAAAGTAATATTTTTTTTATGGACGTTGTACCCGTGCTGCAAGGAAATTCGTAAAGCGCCACAGGAGCGACGCGTGTGTGAAAACAGCAATTCACATTGGCCTTGAATCGCCGTAAATTGTACTCGATGGAAAACATACACATCCTGGGTAAATCATTCTAAAGGGACGAGGTCCTTCATATAAAAGACTGCTTGAAAAGGGTTGTACGAGGAATGACAAGCTGAACTTCATACGGAAGTGAAGTTTTAGCGCGACGTGTATTCCTAGCATGCACCGTTCTGGGAGGATTTAAGCGAGCTACGTCCATAGAACACTTTTCATGTAAATACTAGTAGAATAAGCTCAAGTCGCCAATCGTTCTCCGATGCTCCAAGAAATCAAGGTTGCTCGTGAATTCTGAGTATCCAATCAGGTGATCAGCTCTCTTAATACAACCCAACACATGCAGTGTATGTTTGGGAGCAGAGCCTCAAGAACCTTTTAAGAGGCTCTCTTTTCTAGGCATGCAACATGTTCATCCCAAGCCATATTTGCGTCCAAATTAATCCCAGCAAATTGGGTGACGATGCTAGACGAATGGAGTGTCCCGACGTAACTTTGTTGGGTTCGGCAACGCTAACTTTTTTAGGAAAAATTACTGCCCGAGTTATGGTAGTGTTAAATTCTACTTGGTTACTGTCACCCCAAGATATAATATCTTCCAGGTCTTTGTTAAGTCGAGCGACTTCCTGCTGTCTGCGGATATTTGCACGAGTCGCCGATGTTCGAGCGTTCAAAGTGAATGACGAAATATGAGTATTGTAATCTGCCAAGCTGGAAATTGGATTTCAGGTTCTTTCCAGTAGATCGTTAATATACATGAAAAAGAGAGTAGGAGACAGTAAGGAGGCTTTTGGCACACCAGTGTTGATAGTGAAGGTATTAGAAAGAAGTCCGTCGACAGCTACTCGTAAAGAACGCTTTCTAAGGAAACACGAGAGCCAAAAAGAAAACGTTTTAGAGATACCATAAGAGCGTTGCTTAGCCAACAATCTGTCATGCCAAACATGGTTGAATACCTTGGATATATCAAGTGCAACCCGAGATTCTCTAAAGTGTTCAATTGCATTGTTACAAACATCTAAATTAGAAGATCTGTTGCTCTTTGCTTATGAGAACCATATTGATGGTCGCTAATATGATTGAATCCTTCTTGCCTCTTTTAGGTATCGGCTGAACTGTAAAGCATTTCCCGCAGGAAGGAAATATTTCTTTTTTGTAGGGTATATTGAAATCGTTGGCGTCCCAGCGCTTCTTTGAGTGGCTCAAAGAGGTGAAAATCGCAGGGCTGTAGCGAGGGTGATCAAGTGTTGTCCAACTCATTTTCTCCAATTTTTCGCGAGTGAGAGTTGCAGTGTGGGGTCGAGCTTTGTCATGGAGAAGAATCACGTCTCTTATCGGTTAGTCACGTCTTTTGCGGCGATAAGCAAGTTTAACCTCATCCAAAAAGTTGCAGTAGTACGCCGCATTGATGGCGCGACGTTCGTACAATGGGCAAAACGCCATACCGGTCTAAGAAAACAGTTGCAAGCACCTTGCCAGCTGGGGCTACCTCATTCTTCTTTCGCCACTCCATACTGGCTTGTTTTGACTAGAGCGTATAGTCATGAACTCAAGTTTCGTTACAGATTACGATGCAATTTAAAAATGCTTTCCTTTCTTCTGCAAACCATGCCGAGAGTCTCTCCCAGATCCGCAAACATGCCAATTTCTGTTCCGCAGTCAAAAGACGAGGCACCCATCGGGCAAACACTACAGAATCCTAGGTCCCTGGTGATAATGGCTTGAGTGTTCCCATAACTTATTCCAACTTCAGAAGACATTTCGGAAACCGTCAAATGCCGGTCGTCCTCAATAAGGTTACGAATGGTGCGAATGTTCTTCTCGGTAATGCTCGTCCGTGGACGACGATCATGGCCCTCATTTTCGACCTCTTCACGGCCTCCCATGAATTCCTTATGCCAGGCGAACACGTGAAGCCTTGACAGTGTTTGATCCCCGAACTGAGCCGTCACTCTCCACAGAATTTCGGTCGATTTCACGCCTTGACGAGCGAGAAATTAATAATGATGCGTTGCGCAATCGAAAGGGTACACATCTCGCTCCGACATTATGAGCTGTACTACTGAATGCATCTGGCGAGGCCAACCGATCATTCTCCCTCCTCCCAACAAACCGAACCAACATTCGTTGGTAAATTTATGATAAACTTAAGAGATTAATTAAATTGAGAAATTTTTTTTAAGCTCAGTAGCTTTAGCTATTTGCATGAAATTTATTAAAACCTAAAAACTAAACCAATATACAAAATACACCATTTATTTTAGATAACATTTTATATTTATAATTTTTATAGTCTACAATCACAATAACAAATGCAACAATTTTATGAAATGTGATTTAAGATTTTTAGTTGTAATAAATTAATAAAAAAATAAATAAGAGTTACGCCTCGATATTACTTAGTTTCTGCTATTTTTGAATAGTTTATTCTTAAACTTATATGGCAGTAAATAATCTCATAAAAATCATAGATAATAAACATATACCACTGGGTTTCCAAGGATTGGTAAAAAAATCCCCGATTTTCCCTACATTTTGTATAGAAATTACCTAACTTGGCAACAGAGCATGATGCATAATTTTTTAGATCATATATTGTTTGGTTCGTATACGCCGAATTTTGTCGTTAAAGACATTTACAAGAATTTTTTTGGGAGGAGTAGATAAAAAGCTCCAATTTTGGAGATATTTTGCAGGAAATTTAGCTTTTAGATTACATTTCCAAAATGCTCTATCGAAACAAAGATTGACAAAAAATCGGGACTTATTCACTTACTACCGTATATAAAATCAATGTCATTGTCTTAAAAATAGTACTGTCGGGCAATATGCGCACTGTTTATTCCCGGTATCAGTATGGATTTCAATTAAACAAAATTTGAGAAAAAGGGCCGTTCAAGTATTACGTAAGCAGAATTTTAGCCAATTTTAACCCCTCCCTCACCCTTGTCAAGTAAGCTTAGCGAAAGTAGCTCTTACCCCCCTCATACGCTTACTTGATATAATTTTATATAAATTTTGTCAAATACTGGTATTTCATAAACAAGTAATCATTGTTATTAATTTAAGTTTATTACAATGAAACAAGCAATTTACAAGGTAATTTTATTTATTTTTAATAGTACGAAATATGTTTTAAAATATGTGGGTTCTTCCCCTTAATCCTCACTTATCCATAAAATACCGCATTAAGAGCAAGAAGGCAATATAAACCAAACAAAAGTTGCTTATAAACGGGGAATCCCCTACCATCCGTTCCGATTTCGAGCAGTCATGTTGAGTTGCCATATATTCGATTCAGGATCTACCAAATCTTTCGGGGAAAATGTGAAACTTGGGCAAATACCAAAATCTATCAAGGCCGAGTAAAAGTTAAATTATAAAACACTTATTATACTGCTAATCACTGTTGACGTAATCACCATTCAAAACTTCCCCGCCTCCGATATCATTAAAAATAACCAAAGCAAAAATCTCCTACCCCCCTTTGATGCTTACGTAATACTTGAACGGCCCCAAAGAACTAAATTTGATGGATAATGATTAGATCCACCATCAAACTCTGGCATGCATATCAGAAATTTGTAGTTTATTAAATGTGAAGCACTATTAAAATAATTGGAAATTGCCCTATGTCCCCTACTGCTGAGTTTTAAGACTCCTCGTAGACATCAAATACGTAGTGGAGGAATTAAATTTAGATCTAGCCATTGATAGTTAATAACATTTTTTTCCAAGTCTACATTGCACCATAATTATTATTTAGGATTGTTTATTATTTTATGACTTTGCTAAGTAATAAGAAAACACGCGTTAACCACATTTAGAACGGTAATTGGACAAAATTATGAAGCGAAATCATGGTTTGATGCAAATACAGAATAATAATCGCAAATGGTTTTTGTCTTTTTCAAATAAATATAAAAAATGTCGCATCTTTAAACCGCTATCTATGTTCATTGTTGTTCTAGCAATGCTGAATTCGATGGATTAAAAAAAAACCTACACAAGATTGTTGGGAATGCCGGTTTTTATTTTTTTATTAAATACACTTATAAAAACGTATTTCTCTAAAAAATGAAACCATATTATACGAGACCAATTTTATAAGATTTATTCCGGGCGCTAAAAAACCAAAACAGTATAATTTTTTTTAAATTTAACTACTTGGGACCAAGTGGAGTTTACATACTTTGGTTTCAATTTTATGTTGAAAATATGAAACAAGAATAAGTTCTGAAGCCTGAATAGCTCGATATATCGATGGGTCGGAAAGCCAATTATATATCATTATTCTGCCTTTTTTGTAGTTATGCCTTTACATTTAGCCGTTACTGCTGCACGCTCTATCTGCTGAATGTCTTTATCTAGTAATTAATAACTTTTAGATTTCACGTACTGTAAAGTTGCCTTTTCCGAGATATACCCTTCTGGGATGGTTGTACTCGATATTCACTAAATACAGACGCTAAAACTCACTGTACATAAGTTAGGTTTGTGGTAGAACACTAAAAGAGTATAAGTTGACTTACATATTTTCAATTCTACTTTAGGACAGCGAGACAACGTAAATCTTTTCAACTTTATCTTCGAGCCTTCATACATTCTTATAACTGAAAGTTTCTTTATTGAAAAGAATACAGACATACTTCGCCTCCAAAATACAGACTGCAGATTTTTGAATTTTCTGATTTAAGCATTTTTATAGCTAATTAAAAAAAAACTATCTGTACACTGATGTTAAATCCTATACCGCCCGTCTCCTTATTTTTAGCAGTCTACCTTTCGAGTTTTTTTTTTGACAACTTACTAATACATCCTGTATATCACAATTCTATAACATAGAAGTAAGTGGATGAAACTGAGTATTTCTTGTAAAACTTGCGAATAAGTTTTTAAATTTTCTGCCACGGGTATTACTTTATGGTAAAATTCAAAAATATAGAAACTGTGCAAAATAATCTAGACTGTCATGAAGTGTTTTAAAGTTTTCACCACAACCAAGAACTTTTTAATTACTTGCTTTTCTTCATTACCTTCATAAACATTACCATATCTAAAACAAAAAAATATGCATTACAAAATCGCTTCTCACTATTGTATCTTCCAAAGCTTACATGATACAAGCAAAACTGTCGTCAATTACTTTAAAAAGTAGTTCAATTACAATTATCAGTTACTTCCAAAAATTATTTGAAGTTACTAGTAATTTGAAAAAAGTAGTTCCATATCCTAGTACTCGCATAACGTAATTCAGTCAATAATAAATTACTGTAGTTGAATTAACTCTTGCTGTACTTCAATAAATTTATGACAACACAATTACTTTTATTGTAATCCAATTACTCTTTATTTTAATTCAGTTACCTTTATAGTACTACAACAATATAGCATCTGAAGTTAGGGTAATTTAATTGCTCTATATTTCTCCAAAATTTTTTATTATTTCCATTATTTTATGGTAGTTGAATTAGACAGGCAGAGGTCAGCTACTTTGGGCAAATTATAATTTTTCTTTAAAAATATATTACCCTCATTGTTTATATAATAATCGAATAGAGTATTTTTAATTTTTTTTTAAAAATCGCAATTATTTAAAAATACAGCTTGAAATCAAATATATTTTGAAACCGTCAAAGTGCGGTTATTTTTGATAAAGTAAGACAGATAATTTAAAATATAATAAAAGGACATTTATGTTTTGTTAGTCTAAATTAATTTTATGGTAATATATATACATCTGTTACTATAAAATAGTTTAATTACAGTTTTGTTGGCTGTAGTAATTCCAGTATACTCACAGTAATTCACTTACTATAGAAGTAATTGAATTATCGCTCTAATAATTTAATTAATCTGAAAGTACCAACTTTAATCTTAGTTGATGGAAATAAATAACAATTAACCTTTAAAAAGTGTAACTGACTTAAAATAACTGGTCAGAAATGGCCGTAAATTAAAAATGGAGTGTCACAACTATTGTGTAAAATTGATTGTCCCAAAGGCGAGAACAAAAATGATAAAGCTATTTATTGTTTCAATCAAGATGTTTACAACATTGAAAACGGTGCTAAAAATTGTATTCGTAACTAAATTAATTAAATAAGTTCATTTTATTTATAAAGATTTATTATTTCATACTGTTCTCTGCTAACAATATAATAATGTAGTTTATGATAACATTTTTAAAACATACCTATTTAGTATTTTAAAAATTATAAAATAATATAAACAAACAGAAAAACACACTTACTTATAATAAATAAGTTTAATTTTTCTGTGTGGACAGTTTTCAATACTTTATAAGTACATCCATCCAAAGTGGCTAAAAATCTGACCATAACTTGGAAACTTCTTCTTTATATTAGGCATTCCTGCCCGTTTTTCTTTAATGTATCGCCGTTACAGGTCATCGTTCCATCTTTTTCGTGGGCGTCCTATACTTCTTCGGCCCACTGGTGATTTATTTCGAGCTATTTTCACTAATCATCGTTCGGACATTCTATTTATGTGTTAGTTCCATTCTTATTTTCTGTTTTTTATCCACGTGTTATTGTCCTCTATTTCATATATGTGCCTTATGTTGTCATTTGTTTCTCTATCCCAAAGTGTTCTTCCTGCAATTCTTCTTAATGTTTTCATTTCATTTGTTTGTAAGTATCTCTGAGTTTTGCGTGTTTCTGGTCTTGTATCTGCTGTGTAGATCATAACTTGTAGAACTACAGATTTATATATACGAGATTTTGCTTCTGTTCTCAAGTATTTATTTTTCCAAATAGTGTCATTCAAGCATCCTGCTATTCTATTGGATTTTACTATTTGTTCTTTTATTTCTTCTTCTATGTTGTTGTTATATGATAATTTAATTCTTAAATATTTAATTGTCATCACCTGCTCTATAATCCGATTATCGATTTGGTTTTTTCAGCCGATATTTTCATATTAAATTTCTTTACTGTTGTATTAAACTGATGTAATAAATATCTGCAAGTCATCTTCATTCTCCGCGACTAGGACAGTATTGTTGTCCTCAGTTTTAAAGTTGTGCACAAGAGGTTATTTCCTCGATAATTATTCGGATCGGTTTTTTCTCCTTTTTTAAAAAGTGGTATCATTATGCTTTTTCTCCATTCTTCTGGTATTCGCGATCCCTGTATTATTTTGTTTATGAGCTTTATCAATTCTTTAGTCAGTTTCACTCCTCCATACTCATTTTCTTACCAGTCCTTACCAGCTGATTTTCGGTTTTTTAAATTTTTTGAGAGCTTCTTCCACCTGTTTCTCATCTATTTCTGATGTTTCGTTGATTACTATTTCTGGTGTTTCGGGTGCCAAATTTTCTGTTGTAGTATACTATTGCTTTATATAGTTTATCCATGTATCTTTTTCGATGTATCTTACTTCTAATAATTCTTTCATTTCCTTTCGCTGTCCACCTATCATTCTCCAAATCTCCTCTTGCATACCATAAAAGTCATGTTCCATTTCTTTAGAGAATTTTTCCCAGTGTTCCATTTTCTTTTTTCTCGCTAGTACGTTTGTTTCATTGCGGACTGTCTTATATTCTTCATGTTTCTCTGGTTTTTCTTGATCTATATTTAAGAGAAGCTTTTGGTTTTTCTTGGCATTTTAATTTCACTTCCTCGCAGAACCAAAGTGTATTATTCGGTCTTCTTGATGTTCTGTTTATTTTACGTTCCCCGAGTGCTTCCTTTGCTACGTTTATAATGTTATCCTTGATCTTTCTCCAACTGTCTTCTATGTCTTCTTCCTCTACCACTGGGTTTTTATTTATTTCGTTCTCCAATCTTGTTTGGTAGAGATTTCTTATTGATTCGTCTTGTAGGCTTTCTATCTTTGTCTTTGTTTCATAAACTGTTCGGCTTGTTTTTTGAGGTTTTTTTTATTGTTATTCTGATTTTTCCTAATACAAGAGTGTCATCACTTCCTACATCTGCAGAAACATAAACATTATAAACATTTTATGTCTAATATTTATGTATAATGTATTTCTGTATTTGTTAGAATGTAATCTATGAGAGATCTATCTCCTCTCGTATTTTG
>CM032446.1:152290815-152358315 GCA_019049505.1 Pachyrhynchus sulphureomaculatus | reverse complement strand
TTTGTAACATTTTTAAATACTGGACGCCCCAAGCTTGAGCACAATTTTCTTGCAGCCCCGCTTTTAATTTCTGATAATGAATTGAGTGAGACCTGATTTTAAAAGAACTAAAGAAATTAAAGAAATACTAGCTCAGTTTTCCTTGGTAGAGAGATATGGGTAAGAGATAATTTTTGTACGTCTTTTTGGAATTTAATTCTATTTTTAAAGAAACCTCAGTTGTACGACTTTTTTTTTGGGCACCACTCATTTTGAAATAGAAACGGTTTAACTTCAGCTAAGAAAAATGAGAAAAAACTGAAGTGTTTTATGGATATTACTAAAAAGAAATTAGTCTAGCACAACTGATCCTGAAAAGAAAAATAAATATTCAGTGAGACACTAGCTTTAATCAACAAAAAAAGAATTTATTCATATTTTTAAAATGAAAATAAAAAGTTCTAACCTTTACAGTTATACCAAAAAATTCTAGCCTAAATAGTAGTTGTTACTTTTAAACTTTAAACTTTTACAACCCCCCGAAGGCGAGACATCGTGTTTTACACTTCACTTTTTTGTCTGTTATACATTGCTGTTAATGCACTGCTCTTCAATAAGTCTATTGGAGGGAGTTTTGTTGACTTACTCTTTTTCAGTCCTGCTGTGATGGACTTCGCCCGATTTCACACTTTTTCTTAACACTTAGAAAGCTCACTACAGCTTTTATTGTCGAAACTGGTACTTTTACTTAGCGGCTTCTGAAGAAAATTAGCCTACTTCGGCTAGATGGAAAATAGCCTCTCGGCTAGACGGTACTGCCTGGTCTGCGGCTCGATCGAAAAAAGCCTCGCTGGTAGTTTCTCAGGCCCTTAAATAATCGTGCGATTTTTACCGGTAATATCCGGACGCTCCAATCAAAACTCCGGGTCAAACATTTCGCCAATCGCGGCCTGGCGGTAGGTTCGATCAGCAACCCGCACCACACAGTATATACTGAATGTCCTGAAACTTTTGTTTAATATACCGGTCGATATTTTAAAATAAAAATAAATACAATTTGAAGTGAAGAATCAGTAACATTGCATGGTCTTAAAATCCAGGAAAAAAATGAATGTTACATTTACCCCCTTCCAAAAAGAAATAGACTACACTAGTCTATTAAACTAAGGCTACTGATGAAAAGGTACAAAGTGGTACACTATCACTTAATACTAAGGTCAGAACTTAAAACAAAATTACAAACTTCGGTCCTTACTACTAGACTTAATTCTATTAAGCACTAATATTAAGTACAATGACAACCAAATGAAAATTTTTGCATGTACACAAGAATCTTATAACTAGACTTAACTTAATTAAGCACTAAGGTTAAGTACATCAAAAAGCAAATAAAAATCCTTGCATGAACATAAGAAATACCTGTTCAAAGTAACAATCGCGGTCTTCTTATATAAAAGAATCAGCTCTGTTATTGTTACCAAAACAAAAAAATAACTGTCTAGACTCTTGTCTAAATCAAAAAAAAATGAACTGAAATAAAATATGAAACACCCCCCTTAAAATCTTTTAAGGATTGTCTGAAAATTTTTTTTTATTTCAGCCAAAGAAATTTATAAAATTCTTAAATAAAGAAAAAAAATAAAAAAATGATTCTAGTGCAAACACTTACACTAAAAAGAAAAAGTCTTGTCAGACCATTTAGCACTAGGCAAAAAAAAAAAATATCTGGATAAATATCCAGACAAACGCTCGGGAAAAATCGCTATCCATGCTCTAGCTCATCGCTAAGAGAACATTCTAAATCTAGTATCACTACTAGTCGCACTCAGAAAATAATCGCACTCCATATCGCAATGTCGACGTCCTAAGACATCTAGACATGCTAAAATCGCTAGGGAAAACGCTCTGGTTGATCGCCAGAAAACACGTCAGCTCATCGCCAACAAAACACTCTGGTATCGCCAAAAAAAACTCGGCTCCTCGCCAAGAAAACACTCTGTAAATAGTCCTCGACTACACAAAGTCTGCGTTCTAAAAGAACAAACTCGCCATGAACATAGTGAGCAGCTATAAAAGCTAACTAAATCACTATAAGCGCAGTGAATAGCTACAAAAGCTAAAATTCACTCTAAACACCGTGAATAGCTATAAAAGCTAAAATTCACTAAACTGAATGATCCTGCTTCAAAAAGCAATGTTCACTAAGAACAGAATGATTAGTCCGCGCGCAACTAACATTCTAGGAAACATTCCCAACATAACTATATGAGACAGCAAGTCTCGAAATAGGACCTCCCTAAAGTCATAATCCTATATAGGAGTCCATAAGCAAAACGACTCAAAATCTCGCGTTTTGAGCACATGCCCTCAGGCAACCAACATACACCGAAATATATACAGAAATATGTACAGTAATATATACAGAAATATATACAGGAGTTCAAATCCCTAACTCTAGGTGATGATTACTCCATACTGAGCTTGGTGAAAGCTCTTAGCAAAGCTAATCAAATCTTCGGCACATCGCACCAAAGTGACAAATCTGCCTAGAAACATGAGCCAGAAAAAAACGCTCTCCGTCATTCTTCAGGGTGGCTACCCAGAGAAATAAAACTTAACCAGCATTGCGCCTCTTCAAGTTGTATGAAGAACCCTCGTGTACTGGTCTCGCCCTAGAACAACAACGAAAAACATTCAATCCATCCCACATAACAGGAGACAAACACTTCACCACGATATACTGAAAGGTGGAGACAAAAAAAAATACAGAATTGGTGACCCTGGAGTCCACCAACAAAAGGGAGTAGATTATAGCATCCACTAAACTAAAACGGTGTCTACCACACCACCATAAGTCAAAAAAAATTAATCAATAGGGTGTTCCGAAATACACTACTGCCAACAGCCTGTCACCACTAATAGGCTAATTGGAGCTGAGGTCGACTACAGTAGTTAGGCTCTCCTTTGGTTCAAATAGAAATAACCATTGGGTAACAAAACCTTTAAAGGTCCCAAAGGTCAAACGTTCACCCCCCATAGACTACCCTTCCAATCAGTCTGTTCCTCAGGAAGACTAACTCCCTGCCAAACGTCGTAACGGCATCTGTTAGCACCCGGTGCATCACAGCCTGTAAAAACAGATAACTCATGGGATACAACCTAAAAGGTTTACAAGGTTGACTTAACCAAGCTTCTAACGAAATTTTAAAAAACGAAAATGAGCTTAAAAAGGCTACATGAAACAAAAATTGCTCTATTTTCCGGTGGCAACGCAACAAAACTTTTGAAGACGACAAGAGCTTTCCCAGCTTAATCAGAAACAAGAAGAAAACATCGTTGACAGCTAAAATATTCGATCATGGTGTTAATCGTCTCCCTAAACAATAGCCTCTAGAAGAAACTGCTACAGGTATCAGGCATAACCGTTTTCTGTCAGCCCAAACTTCTAGATTGCCTCTTGGAAATCTAAAAATTCGGTTAGGAATCTTCCTTCACTGCGCTTAGCCTCTCTTGACAAGGTTCTCATCTCGGTATCAGATTTTGATCATTTCTTTGTGAAACGACTGTCTTACTCTGCTCTCATCTCCTGTAAATGATCAGCCTTTAGTTCTCCTGCAGAACTTCAATTTTCTATCAATCTGATAGTAAACCGAAAAAAACTCATCAGACGCCTATGAGCCTATGCAAAAAAAATTTTAAAAAAATTTGTGACTCAAAGGTAACGTTTAAACGGCTCTGAAAAAAAAAAAAAAAATACCCTTAGTTTGTCAATTCAGAAGAAGATCTAAATCAAAATAATCCAAGTCTTAGACTTACTGGATAAACCAAAATCAATTTACTCTTAATTGCACCCAAAATATACCACTAAGGTAATAAAAATACACCCTCTCGGGTAGCAAACTTTGAAATTGCTCTTATTACATTTTGACTCTACATCATACAACACGAGCTTCATCCTGCGCTCGTCCTAACTCAAGATCACCTTGGATTGCCTCTAATCAAAATTTCGCTTCCAAGTGTCAAGAACTGGATATTATTTGGGGTCATAAGCAAATCAAATCCCGCGACCACCGACATACCAGTCTTATGATATATCCTGAGTGTGACTCTTTCGCAAGCTCGCAACAGCTGAGTCGATGCTAAACATCAACTACAATCAACCTAGGTTTGGGATATGGCCAATACCCAAAACCTTAGCAAAAACTATAAAAGTAAGCTATCCTCAGCTCAACTTTTATAACAGTCAAAAAAGACGAGGTCGTCACCTCTACAGAGCAACATCAAAAAAAATAAACTAAAGCAATTAAGATAGTGTAAACATAAATTATTCTTCTTCTGACAAACTTTCATTAGGGTTAGGTTCATTGAATGGTTTTAAGTCTTTAATATGCCATCGTCCTACTTTAGTCCCATCTAAATTAACTAAACCATAAACTAAATCCGAAATCTTTTCTCTAATCACGCAATGCACATACTTAGGTACCAACTTAGATGTGAATTTATCAGCTGCACTGGAAAGAATTTTATTTTTTCGCCAAACGTGATCACCTATCTTAAAGGAAAAATCCCTTTTTCTAAGGTTGTAAGACTTACTGTTCCGCTCATAAGCCTTATGTATCCTACTACGCACGTCGGTGAAAATATCTTTTAAACCCTTTAAATTTTCGGCGTACGCGCCCCTGTTACCCGGAATTATTTCGCTGTCAGCATTGACATCCAAGTCTAAGTTTTTATAATATGATCCAGATAGAGGTATATGTCTGCCGTAAACTAAGAAAGACGGTGTGAACCCTGTTACTTCGTGTCTCGCGGTATTTATCGCTTGTTGGATTTTGGAAATATTGCTATCCCAAGTGTCATGTGAATCCACGTAACTTCTTAAAGCGGTCCCGACTGTTCGGTTATTACGTTCCACAAAATTACATTGGGGAGAGTACACGGGATTAAAACGGATGTTAAAACCATAAGTTTCACTTAAGCTCTTAAAACTCTTAGAGGTAAACTGAGTACCGTTATCGCATATCAAGAGCGATGGAACACCGTGGATTAGAAAGACATTATTTTCCAAAATTCTCTCTATATATCCAGCTTTAGAGCTTTTCAAAGGAAATAGCATGGTATACTTTGTAAACCAGCAAGAAACCACGAGAAGCCATTTATTTCCCTTTTTTGAACGTGGGAATGGGCCTACTAGATCAGCTGCTATGACTTGAAAAGGGTAATTAACCGTTTTCTCTTTTCCCATCAGTCCCATAGGTAGTGTATTTGGAGATTTCTGCGCTCCACATACTTCACAAGTCCTCACAAACTTTACGATGTCAAAACGCATTTTTGGCCAATAATACTGTTCCTGAACCCTGTGAAGAGTTTTATAAAAGCCAAAATGACCAGAAGTAGGAGGAGTGTGACACATGTCTATAACTTCCTCTCTCTGTGGTTTAGGAACTAGTATTTTCCACTCGGGTACATTAATTTTTAAAGGCAACTGGTTTGGGATAAATTTGTACACGAAATCATTTTCCACCTTCCACTGTGGAAAATTTTGAGGAGATTCTTTAATTTGCTGCCGTAAATTGTCGTACCATGGGTCAATGCGATCTACATCTACTGTATCAATTCTTACGCCAAACTGTGCATTAAGACTGTTTTCGTCCGCTGTATGATCTGGGATTCTTGACAAAGCGTCAGGAATAACATTGTGGACTCCTTTTCTATGAATTAAAGTAAACGTGTGTTGTCTCAGCCTAATCGCCCAACGCGCTAGTTTGCCACTAGGGTTTTTAATAGAATTAAGCCACAATAAGCTATAATGATCTGTTATGACCGTGAAAGGAACACCTTCTATGTAAGGTCGAAACTTTTCGATGTTAAAGAGTACTGCTAAACATTCTTTTTCAACAACCGAATAGTTACGTTCAGCCTTTGATAAAGTTCTACTGGCATACGCTATCACCCTTTCCTCACCATTGATTTTCTGTGTTAGGACGCCCCCTAAACCAGTATTAGAAGCATCACTAGAAATATAAAACTGTTGGGAAAAGTCTGGTTGGGATAAAATGGGAGCTGAAACCAATATTTCCGTTCTTTAATCTTTATAAAAGATTCTTCGGCTGCCTTTGTCCAATCTATCGATTGTCCTTTTTTCCGTCCTTTCAAAAGATCATTAATAGGTGACAACAAGGTAGAAAAATTCTCGATAAAACGTCTATACCATGAACACATTCCTACGAAGCGCTTAACTTCCGTAGTATTAGTAGGTCTCGCATAATTAACCATGCTTGCTACTTTATCCGGATCGGTACGCAAGGAATTTGAGCCTACAATATAGCCTAAAAACTTTAGAGAAGTTTTGAAAAAATCACATTTGCTCAAATTTATCGTCAGTCCGGCCTCTTTCAATTTATCTTTTACTTCCTTAAGTAAGCGAATATGCGATTCGAAGTCTTCCGATGTTACTAAAATATCATCGAGATAGGTAAAAATATGTGGCTCATATTTCGGACCAAATATAGCGTCCACTAAACGTTGCTGAGTTTGAGCAGCGTTCGAATATGCGATTCGAAGTCTTCCGATGTTACTAAAATATCATCGAGATAGGTAAAAATATGTGGCTCATATTTCGGACCAAATATAGCGTCTACTAAACGTTGCTGAGTTTGAGCAGCGTTCTTTAGACCAAACGGCATAGTGACGAACTGAAATAGACCTCGGCCTACTACTGCAAAAGCGGTCTTTTCCTTAGAGGATTTGTCTAAAGGAATTTGCCAGAAAGCCTTTCTAAGGTCTATCGAAGATACATACTTAGCATTCCTGAGTGATATCAAAATTCTGTCGATGTTCGGTAATGGGTAGTTATCAAATTTGCTGACCTCGTTGAGCTTTCTTCCGTCAAAGCACAGACGATACTGTCCATCGGCCTTTTTCACCAATAAGATTGGAGAACACCAAGGACTGTTTGATTCTTCAATCACTCCGAGTTTCAACATTTCGTCTAACTCTTTATTTAATACTTTTGACATATAAGGAGACATGGCGAAGGGCCTTGTCTTTACAGGACTGGCATCAGCCGTATCTATAGACATCTTGATTTTATTCGTTCGGCCTAACCTATCTTTACTACTTATTTCATTGAAAGAGCTTATTACTTTTTCTGCTTTTAAGCGTTCCGTCCGCGAGAGATCATCTAAGGTACATAGACGCGAGAAAAGGTTTTCTAAGGAACTTTCTGAATAACTATCTTTAAAACTTGTTTGAGAATTGACTTCTAGGGACTGTGGATACCACGAATTATTTTTAAAGTTTACTAGAATTCCGAATTTTTGTGCAAAATCACATCCTAAAACCAAAGTATGTGATAGAGAAGGTACTATTAGAGCAGAAATTACTCAACAATGACCATTGCAGACTAGCGGCAACTCAACCGTACCTAAAACTTTTAGACGGCTGCCATCTGCAGTGGTAACACTTCTATTTTTGACGTGGCATATTTTTATACTTAAACGACTTAAAATTCTTATACCATTCTGACCTAAAACGGAGGCACTTGCACCAGAGTCAAGTAAAGCTGAAAAATGGGCACCTAATAGATATATCTTTATATGCGGTCCATTATCTAAATATTTATGCACGAATAAAGGAGACATGTGACCATTTGGAGAAGCAGGAGTTTTAACTTGAGAAGGAGGATTTTTATTAGACTTAAAAATCAGAAACTTTTTGTAACTATTTAGTCCTACCTGATCTATTGGAATATTTCTTTACTTAAGATTCTCGTTAGAATCTTTTCTTTTATCCGCGACCGGACGTTCTGAGAAAGTACGACGGATTTTCAGTTCATAGTCTAACTCATATTCCAGTAGGTGATTGACTTTAAAATCGAAGGCTTCCATGATAAATGTATAAAATTTAAAAGAATTGTTTAAAAAGTCGTAAAAATATTTCTCCTGTGCTCCAATAGTCAAAATAAAATCATATAAAGGCACTTAAAATATGTAAACTTCTTTACTAAACATCAAAAAAAACTTCGACAATTTCAAAAAAAAATTTCTAAGTATCGCCTTGTATTAAGATTCTTTTACTAAGATATCTTAAGAATTTTCAACAAAAAAATCTCCAAATACCGTTTCGTCTATCAGCAAAGTATTTATAATATTCATGCAAAACATCGGTGAGAAAAAAACAGTTTTTTGTTCGGTTAACCGCAAAATAAACAGTGCAAAATTAAAGTCGACCAACACATCTGCTAATCTGGACTATAAAGCTAGCTGTTAAGAAAAAAGTAGGAATCTCTTATCTTAGAGTCAACAACAAAATTCAAATATCTATATCAGATAAATTGAAATAAAAAAATTCTACAAATTTCCTGCTTTTGTCTTACTGCTATAGTGTAGTTTCGTTTAATAAGTATTATGAAATAAAAATATCTGCAAAGTTAGAGCTTTTATTTTGTTCGAAAGCTAGTACACTGAACCCTTTTTTTAAAAAATAAAATTCCAAAAGCCCCGCGTTGACAGCGCTATTTTTAGGTGACGTCCTTTTATGACATGCTAAACTGTCCTCAGTTTGAGGCATCTTTTTCCGTACCCTGTGAGAAGTTGTTTGTCCCACGCTTGAGCGCAATTTTGTAAGGTGTGCTAATTTTGCTTTATTTTTCGCCCCATGTAGACTGCGTCATTTTGTAACATTTTTAAATACTGGACGCCCCAAGCTTGAGCACAATTTTCTTGCAGCCCCGCTTTAATTTCTGATAATGAATTGAGTGAGACCTGATTTTAAAAGAACTAAAGAAATTAAAGAAATACTAGCTCAGTTTTCCTTGGTAGAGAGATATGGGTAAGAGATAATTTTTGTACGTCTTTTTGGAATTTAATTCTATTTTTAAAGAAACCTCAGTTGTACGACTTTTTTTTGGGCACCACTCATTTTGAAATAGAAACGGTTTAACTTCAGCTAAGAAAAATGAGAAAAAACTGAAGTGTTTTATGGATATTACTAAAAAGAAATTAGTCTAGCACAACTGATCCTGAAAAGAAAAATAAATATTCAGTGAGACACTAGCTTTAATCAACAAAAAAAGAATTTATTCATATTTTTAAAATGAAAATAAAAAGTTCTAACCTTTACAGTTATACCAAAAAATTCTAGCCTAAATAGTAGTTGTTACTTTTAAACTTTAAACTTTTACAACCCCCCGAAGGCGAGACATCGTGTTTTACACTTCACTTTTTTGTCTGTTATACATTGCTGTTAATGCACTGCTCTTCAATAAGTCTATTGGAGGGAGTTTTGTTGACTTACTCTTTTTCAGTCCTGCTGTGATGGACTTCGCCCGATTTCACACTTTTTCTTAACACTTAGAAAGCTCACTACAGCTTTTATTGTCGAAACTGGTACTTTTACTTAGCGGCTTCTGAAGAAAATTAGCCTACTTCGGCTAGATGGAAAATAGCCTCTCGGCTAGACGGTACTGCCTGGTCTGCGGCTCGATCGAAAAAAGCCTCGCTGGTAGTTTCTCAGGCCCTTAAATAATCGTGCGATTTTTACCGGTAATATCCGGACGCTCCAATCAAAACTCCGGGTCAAACATTTCGCCAATCGCGGCCTGGCGGTAGGTTCGATCAGCAACCCGCACCACACAGTATATACTGAATGTCCTGAAACTTTTGTTTAATATACCGGTCGATATTTTAAAATAAAAATAAGTACAATTTGAAGTGAAGAATCAGTAACATTGCATGGTCTTAAAATCCAGGAAAAAATGAATGTTACAATATATATATATATATATATATATATATATATATATATATATATATATATATATATATATGTATTATAGATATAGATATATATATATATATATATATATATATATATATATATATATATATATATATATATATATATTATAGATATAGATATATATATATATATATATATATATATATATATATATATATATCTATATATATATATATATATATATATACATATATCTATAATATATATATATATATATATATATATATATATATATATATATATATATATATATATATATATATGTATATATATATATATATAATATATATATATATATATATATATATATATATAAATATATATATATATATATATATATATATATATATATATATATATATATATATATATATATATATATATATATATATATATATATATATATATATATATATATATATATATATATATATATATATATATATATATATATATATATATATATATATATATATATATACATATATATATATATATATATATATATATATATATATATATATATATATATATATATATATATATATATATATATACATATAAAGATGTTTTCTTAACAGTTTCTGAAATCACCCTTCATCCAGTTTTTTGAAACTTTTATATAAATTATGAAGTAACTTATTTTGTAGAAAATACCATAACCTGTTAAAAAATCCCGTAACATAGAAAACGCCTTGTATATTTTTTTGTATATTCTGAATTACTTCAACAGGCAATTGCCCTACGTAAGGAAATGTTTTTTTCTAACATAATGACCGTATACTTACTTATAAAAACTATTAAAACAATAGCTAACATTATCCACATCCAACATTTCCATGCTCTTTTCGTATGTTCAGCTAATTTTGAAGATTCCACCATAAGTTTTCCGGAATTTTGATCTGTAAGCTGTGCTGACTTAGATACAATCTGAAAATATAAAATACCGCAAATAATGATTATTACAGAATGGAAGAAGTTACATCTCGGACATATTGCTTATCTATTGCTGAATTTTTTTCAAGCAGGTCTTCGAACGCATCTGGCTAGTAATTTTTCATTATTATGGTTTTCTCCGGAAAATTAAATGTTATTACTTAGAGTTTACTCAAAATCTTTGACATTATCTGCAGTGTGGCCTGTTAATATGGTCCACTATTGATAAATCTGGTTCGTGGCGCTGACCTTCCACAAAACTTGTTAAACTAAAATTTTCCTTGACAGATCTGTTGGCGTTTATGACATAAAATTTAAACAGATTAGAAATGACCAATTGCCCTAAATCCAATAAAATATTTTTGACCAAATATTCTAGTTTTACTTTAATTAAGAATCAAGTCTATCTTAGGTTGCTTTTACTTAAGAATACTCGCGCGGTACTAACAAAGGATATCCTCAGGAAACTGCTACTGACTCTTGGGTGTAGCCATTATCTGTTAGACCACCAGTCTAATTCTCAAAAAACCCGATCGCACCGACGTTATAGAATCCTTCCCTCACAGGGCCCGGCAACCTATCGTGCTTAGATCCCTTTCTAGGCGGATTGTGGACCATCACAACACTGAGCTCACGGAAGATGTTCATAACAACCAGAATTTGCCGGTATTAACAATACCAATCAAAATAGACAATTAATCCCGCCAAATTCTGGTTGCTTAAACATCTCTGCACTCTTTTGTTTACAGTATTGTAAAATGGGGCCACCTTAATTCTAAATGCGAATATGTTTCTTTGTTATCTTTAATTTTTGTAGGGACACCAATAGTATACTTATAATAAAATGGATTGACAAAAAGTTGCTAGCTGTCATATAGGACATAACGTGAACAATAATGGACAAAAAATATAAAAATCAGTTATTACTAAGCACACTTCTTGATTAGTTAACTAAATTCTTCAAGATATTACGTGACAATAAAATTAACAGTTGAAATGATGATGAAACAACAAACATTAAAAGAAAAAAAATAATATGTTCCTTAACAACTGATTTTAACTGCCTAATGTTAAAGATGCATAGTCTCAATTTTATAAATTTATTATTTTAAGTTTTTGGCCGTAGTTTTAAAAGTATTGTAAAGACATGCCACAATGTAATATTAAATTGCACTTATACAATTAACATTCTTGTCTCAGCTTAACCATATGATCAAGATCTACCATTTACTAATTATTTTAATCATTCAAAGCCTATATATTTTAATATTTCAGATGTATATATAATTATTTGAATTTTGAATTCCAAAAACGAGTAAAACTCATTCAATTTCCTATGAGATTACGTTGTTATTGAAATCACTAATTTCTTTTTTTTGATTACCTCTGTATCCTTCTTGATTATTTTATTAGCTAATTCGGATTGTTCCTTTAAGGTCCTAGTAAAATTTAACATTTCTTCAGTGATTTTGTTTTGCACCTCCTCTTGATATTTAATAACTTGATCTAACTCATCTGAGTTTAGAGAACTCTGTGTAACGTTTCTATGCCTTAAACCTACAATCATTATAAATTTATTGAATATATAATAAATTCATGGTAGAGAGAATATTTATGAATGTTTTCATATAATTTTTATTTCAACTGATTTAAAAAACCTTTAAAAGTGTTTTATTTGTTGTAATTATTAAAGCCTTTTAATAATTATTAACAATACAGAAGAAATTATTTTAGGATCGCTGTTCCCAAACTTTCGTATTGCGCGCTCCCGTTTTTTTACTTTGGATAGGTCTGTTTCCCCTGCTGTAACGTTAGATAGAGGATAATCCAATACTTAGGAAATTCATTTCAAACTGGGGAGGTCGCGTCAGTATTCTTCGCGTCTTTACGAATGGATACCGAGCTGTCTCGAAGTTCCGGATTAAAATTGCGCGACTATAAATTATAAGATATATTAGTATAGAGCCTGCTGTAACCGAAAGCGTGGCGTCGTTAAATAATATAAGTCATTAGGTCTCGCTTATCAGAGCGAGTAAAGAATACGAATAACATTCTCGCACGGGTAAACACTCTAACTTAGTGTTATGGGCGTGCGCCGACTAAGAGACAAAAATTACATATTATTTCTTTTTTTTCCTATGAACGCCACGTTTCTCGCGAGAACTTACTTCCCTCTGTTCTAATATCTCTATGATATAAATGCTGGGTTAACTGTTAGTTCAGCAGTGTGCACGAGAGTTGTAGTTCAAAGGCCCGATCAAATTACTGTTTATATTTACGTACAGTCGCAGCATGAATAGGTTTTTAATTGGAGGCAAAAGTAAGCGTGATGACACTGACGTTTCAATTTCATCAGACACTCCCAGTATTAGTACTAATCCTGTTATCAAATAAATAACCGGCCAAGTGCAAGTCGGACTTGCGCAATTAGTGCTTCGTACATTGATTGCTTTTAAAATCAAAAATTTTGTTACAGAGGTATAAAATGATTAGTGACTTCACGGAACACACCCCAAATGAGTTTTCAACAAAGTTTTTTTTCCGATCTTTACTAAAAACTGATAACCTTGAAATTTTTTTTTTATATACCAGATAAATTATTAAAGGTAATGTATTCGTGATAATTTTTGTTCAATCTACACCCTGTGGAGAATATTCCAAAAATTTTTTATCAGTACTTTTTGAGATAAGGGGGGCAGCGAAATTCGCAATTTTTTAAAAATAATACAAAGAAAAGAATGCGCCAGCATTACATTATATATATTTTTGTAACCTTGTTTTTACAAGCTTTTTTTTGACATCTTACTCGATGAAAATTTTTTTCACTTCCGATTTCGTCCCCTAAAACTAACCCTTTAGTCAAAATTTAACTTTCAAAACTACACGGCTTTGATGAGGCCATCAATTCCTATATAAGTGCCAAATTTTAACTATCTATATCAAATAGTTTCGGAGTAAATCGGGTGCGACAGACGGACGGATGGACGGAAACACAGACACCGAAGTGATCTTATAAGTGTTCCGTACGGAACATTAAAAATATGGCCAATCGTACTTAAATTTCCATTTTACAAGTACTGAAGAAAGACCCCAATGAGTTATTCGCTTTAAAATTTTGACTGAAGGTTGCATAAAATTCAACAAATTTAAAAAGCATTTATAAAGCCTTCATAAATAATATATTGACAAGTCCCGTAATTTTTTGCGGATAATAGAAATCCTGTTTGATGTAAGCTATGCCAAACTACCACAAACATTCCTTTGCCAAACGATACAATTTATCGAAAAATTAATGATATATGAATATATATGATGAATCTGAGCTAGTTCGAAAATTCTGTGCCATACAACTGTAGCGACAGTAGTAGTTATCCCCAATTGACTTGTTTATAACAGATTCCGTCACTCTTTACAATTACATGGGAGCCGATATAATATGTATTTCTCAGGGCTCATGGATTCGCGTTATCTGCAAATTATGTTATTTTATCACTATTTTCAATCTGAAGTAAAATAGCCTGTAGACGTTACCGAGATCTGGCAAACAGAGCGACCTAAAAAAACCAATAAATTAATTATTGGTATTTGACATTTAATTATAAAAAATTAATACAAGCTCAATTTTTAAAATAATCTTTGTTTTCTTTTTCTCAGTCCGATTCCAGATCGGAAAACTGATGCGAGTTTCGATATGATGAAGTCATTAAAGCTATTTTCGATGTATTCCCATGATAATCACCAGATAAAGTCGCAGAGATCAAAATAGGTGGTAAACCTATTAATAAATCTTGAGATTACGCCGCATGAAGGAGAATACCCCAGACCAAATTTGAGATTGTTGTCAGTGTTATGATTGTCATGTGAGACCGGGCGTTATTGTGCAGTAGGATCACCATACTTCCCCAGTAAACAGTCTTTTTTTCATATACATCACTTACACAGATCAGGTGTTATTGGCAGAGCTTAGAAGTGACGATCTGACCCGGACGGTGTATCTCACAGTAGTCGCAGCCCTCTGAACCTATCAAATGTATTTTTGCATAGATGTTAAGTTTTTTCGCCATTAAAATTACCGTAAAATATTCACTTTTTATTACAAGTAACAAATTTGTAACAAAGCTCTATTCCTTAAATCTGGAGAGGAAAGAGAGTAGTGTGTCCTAGAGTCTGCTTTTGTTTTCGAGAATGAGCTCATAAAGGACCCATCAGGACCTCTTGAGAATAATCCTCAGCTTCTAGGCGCAAAGAAGTAGCTTGTTGGAGACACGTTTCACTTGTATCACGGCTCATCGGTCGGACTAGGATTGATAAACGAGAGAATAGGATTTACCGGTACTTATCCAGGTACTTACGGAACATAATGGTAAGATACAACGTATACCTAATACTCCATAGGAGGCTGATACAGCTGCCACAAGCTGACAGAGTGGTTGACAAGGTCAACACTTCAACGCAGGCAGCGCGTTGTAAAACAACTAAAAACGCACAAGACACATACTTCAACAGTCTACCCACTCAATCTCTCATTTGCCAATCCATTCTGAGACACGTTTCACTGTATCACGGTTCATTAGTCGGGCTAGGATCGACAAACAAAAGAACAGAATTTACCAGTACTTATCCAGATACTCCGATGGAGTATTGGGTATTAGATTTATAAGTGCTTCAATGAATAACTGAGCTTTTACATTCTGGGCTATATCCGTTCTATTTTATAATTAATTCAAAATATATTTGCCCCATGATACAATTTACTTCTTGTAAACATTCTGACATTCAGGAAATTCCTAAATTTACAGATATTTTATTAGATATATATTTGGATTAAATAAGATATTAAAATTATTAGTAATGTTTGTTTTATCTTTATTCCATTACAGAAAATTGATCTCGCTATGAAGATGTTATAAATACGAAATACATTCAATATGTAGTGTTGAGCAGTAAAATTTGTTATTATTATCTATCTACTTAATATATTTTTTCCTTTATTCAATAATAATCATCAACCAAAATGTATTTCATTTGAGTCAAAACGAGTTCCTATTCAATCTAAGTCAACTTACAGTACAGCTTTAAAAAAATTCTATAGGATTCTTTAAAGGACCCATTTTTTAATGTCCGTTTTAATCTTGATTGACTGACTCTTGCGTATTCTTGTATATTCCTTACTATATTCATAATGCGGTACACATTTCTATATTTTTTTATATGGCTATTATTTAATATTTGTATTACTTTTATTTACATATATATATATATATATATATATATATATATATATATATATATATATATATATATGTATATATATATATGTATATATATATATATATATATATATATATATATATATATATATATATATATATGTATGTATGTATGTATGTATGTATGTATGTATGTATGTATGTATGTATGTATGTATGTATGTATGTATGTATGTATGTATATATGTATGTATGTATGTATATATGTATATGTATATGTATATATGTATATGTACTTTTTTTTTTTATTGGTCTAGCACACGTGCTGCAGGGAAGTCCCTAAAGCGCTCCAGGAGCGGCACGAGTGCGGAAAAAGCGATTCACGTTGTTCTTGAATCGCTGTAAATTGTACTCGGTGGGAAACACAGCGCTGGGCAAATTATTCCAAAGGTATGACGTTCTCCATATAAAAGATTGCTTGAAAAGCGTCGTACGCGGAGTAACAAGCTGAACCTCATACGGATGCGAAGCACCAGCGCGACGTGTATTTCTAACATGCACCGCTTTGGGAGGAATTAAGCGGGCTACATCCTTCGAACATTTTCCATGAAAATACTTGTAGAACAGACTCAAGTCGCCAACCGTTCTTCGATGTTCCAGCGAATCAAGGCCGCCGGTCAATTCCGGGTCCCCAATCAGACAGACCGCTCTTCTCTGAACAGAATCCAACAAATGCAGTCTATGTTTGGGAGCGGAGCCCCAAACGTGGGACCAGTATTCCATAGTTGGTCGAATTTGGGCTTTGTAAAGAATTAACAGTTGCTGTGGGGTGTAAAGCTTTCTGGTTCTAAATAATATTCTCAACTTTTGAGAAGCTCTCCTTGCTATGCCTGCAACATGTTCATGCCAAGACATATTTGCTCCCAAACTAACGCCCAACAAATTGAGCGACGATGCTAGGGGAATGGAGTGCCCCGACATAACTATGTCGGGTTCAGCAACGTTAACTTTTTTAGAAAAAAACTGCAGCTTGGGTTTTTGTAGCGTTAAATTCCACTTGGTTACTGTCACCCCAAGATAGAATTTCTTCCAGGTCTTTGTTAAGTTGAACGACCTCCTGCTGTCTGCGGATATTCGCCTGAGCAGCCGATGTCCGAGCGTTCAAGGTGAATGAAGAGACAAGCGTACTGTCATCTGCAAAGCTATAGATTGGATTCCCGGTCTTTTCCAGCAGATCGTTAATGTAAATGATAAAGAGAGTAGGAGACAGTATGGAGCCCTGGGGCACACCGGCGTTGATAGTGAGGGTGTTAGAAAGAAATCCGTCGACCGCCACTCGTAAAGAACGCTCTCTGAGGAAACATGAGAGCCACAAACAGAACCTTTCAGACATACCATAAGAGCGCAACTTAGCCAACAGTCCATCGTGCCAAACACGGTCGAATGCCTTGGATATGTCAAGAGCAACCGCTCGAGATTCTCCAAAGTGTTCAATTGCGTTGTTCCAAACATGTGTTACATAAGTCAGAAGATCTCCTGTTGATCTATGTTTACGAAAACCATATTGGTGATCGCTAATAATATTGAATCGTTCAAGATATTTTAGAAGATGCTCATTGATAACCTTTTCCATGACTTTCGATAGTATTGAAAGCAGTGCAACTGGTCGGTAGTTATTTGGCAAGGTCTTCTTACCTTTTTTAGGTATCGGCTGAACCGTGGCACATTTCCAGCAGGACGGAAATATTCCCTTTCTGTAGGATAGGTTAAAAAGTCTACAAAAAACTGGTGTTAGTTCCCTTGCACAGTTTTTGAGAACTATGGCAGGTATTCCGTCAGCGCCAGAAGCCTTCTTGGTGTCTAGCTTCATTAAAATACGCTTTATGATACGCTGTCTGAAGACAACATCGGGCATCCTTGACTGCAATATGAAAATAGTAGGTGGTGTTTTTCCTTGGAAATCAACAGTAGAATGTGAAGCAAAGAGTTCAGCCAACAAGTTCGCTCTCTCAACAGGTGTGGTTGCAATGGAATTATCTGGCCGTGTGAGTGGTGGTATGGTGGATTTGGTAAAATTTTGACTAACTGCCTTAGCGACTGCCCAAAAGGACCTGGAATTGTTGGGACAAGCGAGAAGTTTGTTTCTAATTCGTTGATTGTGTGCCTCCTTGGTTTCGTCGATAATTCCCTTGCATCTGTTCCGGGCATGAACAAAGATGTTTCGATTTAAGGTGTTAGGATTTTCACGCCATTGTCGGTAGGCAATATGTTTAGAAGTAACAGCTTCTTTGCATTTTCGGTCGAACCAAGGCTTGCCGTTGGAGGAGCATTTCTTCGAAAAAGGGATGTAAGCTTCCATACCAGCCAAAATAACATCGGAGACCTCCCTGGCGCAGTCAGATGGGTTATCGGATCGAAAACAAACGTCCATCCAAGGGAAAGTTCGAAAGTATTCCATGAGATCTTCCCATTTAGCAGATTTGTAGTGCCAAATCTTGCGCGGCCTAAGCGCCTCTCTGTCACTGATTGGCAGGATACTCGATGTCGAAAGCAGTTTATGGTCGGAAGAACCTAACGGCGGATTTACGGTGACCGTGTAAATCTCCGGATTGGTGGTTGAAAACAGATCAAGAAGACTGGCGAACTCCCCGTCTCGATCAGGGATCCGTGTTGGTTCGTCAATAAGCTGAGTTAAGCCATAACTGATTGAGAATGATTCAGCTTCACGACCTTGTTCGTCGGTAGTATTTGAATATTTGAGCCAGTTGATATTGTGGACATTAAAGTCGCCCAGGATGGCAATTTCGGCACTTGGATAGTTACTTTGTAAATGATCGATGGTGTCTGCAAGAGAAGCGAAAAGTGTTTGAAAATTGGTATCACTTGGTGGTCGATACAGGATACAGATGAACCTTGTGGTTTGTTGTATTTCTGTATATGTATATATGTATGTATGTATATGTATATATGTATGTATGTATATGTATATATGTATGTATGTATATGTATATATGTATGTATGTATATGTGTATGTATATGTGTGTATATATATATATATATATATATATATATATATATATATATATATATATATATATATATATATATATATATATATATATATATATATATATATATGCATTTTAGATGTTGTTATGTATGCTTAAATTTTAAGTTTTATATTCCTCCATTTATTTTCTGTACAAATTAAGATTACATATTCTAAGTCTATGTACAGTGCTGAATTTACCAAGTCAAAAATACAAAAATAGACCTTTTCTTACTATTATTATTAAGTAGGAGAATATAACAGCAACATTTACTGTTATTCTACTTTACTTTAGAAGGGTTGCCAGGATTATCGACTTATCAGTAGATCTGCCATTTATTCTTTAAGCCAATAAATACCGACCTACCGGTTTGGTCATAAAGTCTACTGATACTTTAAAAGAAATATATTTTATTAAAAACAAACCCTTAAAGGGTACCCTATATAGTATATAGAATTTTATGGGTGACTTGATTGAATTTGTAAAAATCTTTTCCCTTAGAAAGCATTATTAAGGTTAATTTTGATAGGAAACTCCACAAGTTACAGAGCTTATAGGTATAATTCTGCTGGATTTATCCTGTGTGGATTGATAAACTAATGTTGAGGTTTTGCCTATCATCCTGCCGGCTTACTCAGAGCCATGAAAGTTTCATGCTAGATTTCAAAGAAGTTAATTCTCCGAACAGGCTTTGAAGAAGCCGCCAGAATAATCGGCGAAACGTCAGCATTACTTTGCCAATCGACACAGGAGAAATACAGAAAAATTATACCTATTGTTAAGCTTACACATTATAAAGTAAAATATTTTAATATTGGAAACCTTACATATATACAATTGCTTCAACATAAAAGAACATGAGAAATATTGTTTCTTGGGATTACACATCAATTTGGAGTAACTTTGCCTATGATTGCACAATGTATCTTCGCGATTGAAATGAGTTCAAGGAAGCACAAGTCGAGCATTTATATTTGACCTGTGTTTATCGAGTGAAATGGACGTTTTCTACATGTGATGCAGACCATCACCCAGATCCCTATTAATATTGTCAGGGTCATTGCAAATTTCGTTTATTCGATTGCAACTTTTGTTTATAAAATTTGCAGATTGCCCAGGACTGTATTTCCCACCAAATATAATTTACAGTGATTCAAGACCAACGTGAATAGCTCTTTCCGCACACGCGTCGCTCCTGTAGCGCTTTAGGGATTTCTCTGCAGCATGTGTGCTATGTTCACAAAAATACAGACTAAATAACTAACTTATTTAAAATATTTGCACAATCTTCAGCATTTGTAAAAAAACTGGCCAATAGGTCAACAATAGAATTAAGGAACATGAAACATGTATTAAAAAAAAAACAAACTGTACAACTAGCTATATCTGAACATCAACACTCTAGAGGTCATACCATTAATATAGAAGAAACCAAAGTTGTGGCTTCTATCTTCAATTTATATAAACGAAAGCTTAGTGAATTAGACAAAACTCACAATTGTCTTAACAACAATAATAAAAACTCAGGTTACGTTCTGCATCACACGAGGTCATGTTTCGGTCAACACCAGTCAAGTATAAATTCTTAACTTGTGCTTCTTTGAGCTAATTCAACGTTCCTATCTAGAAGAGTAGAGATACCGAAAAATACCTTGGTCAATTGTATTCGAAGTGTCGGAAAGCTATTCCAATTTGAGACAGTCTAATCACAAGAACTAAAACTGAAAAAGTTTCAGTCAAATATTATACAAGAACATATTATCCAAAAGGTTTTGTATTTTGTAAACAAATTTCATTTCATTTTATGGGGCAGAATCTGTCTTCTCCTGCGACAGTCACAAAAAGAGCTGCAAGAAGTTTATTATCTTTAAAGTAAGAAGAAATCAAATGCTAATTTACTTTTTCTTATTAATGAAACCGACTGAAAAATTTAAAAAAACTAGCAAATGTGAAATATTGCCTATCATACCAATAACTGGGTAAATTTCCTGTTAAAAAAAGCTATTTGACCATTTTATGAATTGATCTTTGGAAACTAAACTTTTTATTAGATTAGACAATCTATAGTTATATTGGAGACAACATTCAAATTTGTCGTTGAACTATTAACAATATTCCTGACAATGTTCTGAATATAATATATATATAATATACCTAATAAATCTTCTCTCATCGTAACTGGATCATTAAACTCTTCATACTTGCTAGTGGTTGTTATTCCCAGTGTTGTTTTGATGTTCATAATTCTCTTTTGGTAATTTTTTATTGATTCAATAGATGTTCTAAATAAAATAAGGATAGGATATTATATTAATTTTTTTTTTTTCCATTTCTCTCTTGTTATTTTCTACTTTAAGGCAAAAAAAAATGTTTTTCTCAAACGATTCCATTGATCCTAGTGATGAAATTAAAATAAAACACATAAACACATAAAAATTAATAATTAGAAGGTAATAGAAATCCAATTTCAATAAAATTTGTTATCCTTAAATGTTAAAGAGTATATTAGGAAGGTATTAATATGCAATTATATAATATAATTATAATTTACATAAAATATACAAAATCCATCATGAACTGCATAACAAAAATTACTAAAAAAGAGAACTTTTTGGTCTATTACTAAATTTAGTAAGTATGTTATCAATGCTAAAAAAATAATTTTTTCATCATATAATTAAAGCCAGAAATCTTAAAAAACTACTCTGATCGTTGATGTGTTGACTTACTCTGCATTTTTTTTAATTTCCTGAACCATATCCTCCAGTGTTTCTATATATTTCTCAAATCTATCGTCGTCTTTTTGATTTTTGCACATCAGTTCACATTTTGCAAGCAACCTTCTTAGGTTTATTTCATGTCTTGAAAGCCCCATCACCTAAAAAAGTAAAATATGAAAAACTTGATCCAGGTAAATGTGATACAGTTACAAATAGTTTTCACATACCGTCATGAATAAATCTTTACTTTTTACTTGTGCTTTTAAGATAAACTGTAAATTACTGACGTGTTCCGGTTGTATCAAAAGTCAAATAATCTAGAATGGAGAAATTAAACAACTCCAAATAGCTACATACACCATATGTACACGCATACATGAACAGTACTTTATGTACACCACAAACCGTTCATAAAATGCAAATTTTTTGGACAAAAACTTGACTTGAGGGTAACTACCCCAAGTCTTTAAATTAAGTTATGGAATCTATTCCTCCATACCTCATTGTTTGATACACTCATTAATTGAAAAATTTCTGCCTTGGCTTAATATAATCCAGTAGCACCACAATTTATTATGTTCACGATTTAGTTTAAAAAAAAAGAAGAGACTAATTATAACCAGCACGAAACTTACTTTCTTTGACAGCATTCAGTTAACTGACCTCGTTAATTGAAAGTGACAGTAGTGACAAAGACAATGTGACCACACCAAAAAAATTATAAAAGCACACCATGTGATGCCTGCCATTCTTGTCAACTTCGTTCACACGATTCGATTAATAAACGTTGTGGCATTCTAACCTCCTGACTTTTATTATGACAGTAGCGGTGTTTTGAAATCGAGCAATAATGATGATTAAGGCCAAATTAATTTATTTAAAAGTATCTTGACCATTTTCCCTCTCTAAAAATGTTTTCAGTGTTTAAATATATCAAAGTTTCTCCATTTAAACCAAAAATTTTAACAAGTGTGAGAACCTTTGCTCGAACTATTACAGGAGACCGCCTTGAGCCTCTAACTCAGGATACACTTACTGGCAGATTTTTACTTTATTTAGATAATATTAAACCATGTGATACTGTAGGCAATGTAGACAAGTATGACCTGGTAACTTTATTAAAATCGCGTCCTACAGAAATTGAGAATTTTGAAACCAGCCATGTTGTTACAGTATTGAGCACTTTAAATGATAAAGAAATAATACAAAATAAGCATGAATTTTACAAATTACTCAATATCATTGATACAGAATGTTGTAAGAGATTTAGAAAAATGGATATTGATATTACAATTAATTTGTTACATTCATTCATGTTCTCTGTTCCACATCGTATAAAAGAGTGCCAATATTTTCATTTAGCCTTAGATGATCTAATGAGTCAGAGACAAAGACTGAATAAAAATCAATTAATACAATTAATATTTTTTGTAGGATTATTTAAAAAAACTGGAACTGGTAATGCACAGAATATGCTTAGGGAATGTATAAAGTTATTTAATAAGGAATCTATTAATAATTTAACCAAAGAAGACCTCTGTATTATATGTAATTCTACATTTAAAACCAGCACAAAAATAAAAAATAACTTATTATTGAATAAAATAAAATTATACATTAATGATAATTTAGTTCTGTTGAATGATCCAGCAGGTTTTGTTACCCTCATTAAAACTCTTAGACATAATCGTTACCAAGATGAGGATATTTTAGCTACAGTTACTTGCACAATGTTTTTTAACAAATCGATCCAATATTATTCATTTCCAGCAATGTGTCATATTCTAGCATTATATGCTGATTACCTGTATTATGATGAGAAAATATTAGAAACATTTTCAAAAAGATGCCTCGAACAATTAACAAATAGTACATATCAGTCAAAAGATGCCTATTTAGAAGTTCAACCTAGGTCAAAAGATATTAAAAGGTTTTTATGGGCATTAAGCAATTTAAACTATAAATTAAACAAAGAAGATATTGAAAGAGTAATAATTCCACAAATTTTAAGTAGAATAAAAGCTGGAGAATTTACAAATGATTCTGGGACCTTGATTGATATTATTTTGTATTTGTGGATGATGCAGTACAAAGCTTATGCATTAATTAAAGAGAATGTAACAGCAGATAATGTACAGTTTCTTAGAGGTATGTTTTTATTATCAAAAATGAATTTCTAATGTAATTTAACTAGTTAGCCATTTTACTTAATCTTAAAATATAGGAAATAAACATTCTTTTCTGTTTTTAATATAATAATAAAAGAAATTGGCCCTTACAGGATGACAATTTTTAGAGGTAAATATGACATAAATGAAAAATTTGTTTACACAGCTTGATAACTATATATGAGCATTTTATGACCAGATTAATAACTATAACAAACTCGGAACTGAAAAAATGTTTTTAAAAAAATTGGTAAAGTTATTTACCGTTGGAAATAGAAATAAAATAAATATAGAATTTGAATTTCTAACCCACAAAAATAATCATTACAACCTGATATTTTAAAAAGAATTTAATACCTTATTTTGAGATATTAATTACAAAATAATAGAAACTTTCATCATGTAAATTACCTATTCTTTCTAATCAAAGGTAAATAAAAAATGGAATAATACTAATGATTTTTTGAGGTCACTTGTTATCACATTTATCTTCTCTTTATATTATTTCTATTAAAATTGAAAATCATGAAAAAATAATCAAATTTTCAAATTCCTGAGCTCCAAGAACCCAGAAGAGGATATGTAACATGAAATATACTGACTAGCTTTCTTCTCTATTACCTTTAATCTTTCATGTGTTTTTACTCAAAATTATTAACAGTAATGAAATAATATCAGTTTTTAGATCCCTTGATTCTAAGAAACCTGAAAAAGATATATAACACAATATATAAGGAGCAATTTCTTTAACTTCTTTCCCCACCTTTTTGACCCTTTATATGTTTGACTACTGAGGGGGTGGGGGAGGGGAGGGGAGGGGAGGCGTGGGAATGGGGGAGAGAGAGAGCACCTCTAATTCCCCTCCCCACCCCTTTAGATGCTTAAATAAACAATTGAAAATAATGGAAAAATAACACAAATTTGAAGATTTTAAGAATCCTGAAAATGATGTACCACATATGTAGGCACTTACTCTAACTACCATCCCTTTAACTGTTTGACTATCAATAATAAAAAATCTAATTTGACTATCAATAATAAAAAAATATATCTTAAATTATTTAACTCCAAAAATCATGAAATAGATGTGTGAGACAATATTACCTTTTCTTCTCCACCCTTTATAGGTTGTGATTATAAAAAGTTTGTAAAAATAATGTTAAAAATAATACAATGTTCCGATTTTTCAACTTCAGGAACCCCAAAAAGAATTTATAACACGATATGTAAGAAGAAACCCCTCTAACCCCCTCCACTCAACATTTAACTACAAATAATTGTGCTAAAAATTGTTCATTATCCAATCAAAAACCAGGAAAAGTTGTTATATTATGGTAAAAAATTACAAAATTTTTTATTTTCACCTTCTACCCTTCCAGCTATATTGCTGATAAACTATAGGGTTACATATGTACCAAATTTAAAAACGATATCACATTTCATTTGAGAGTTATCGCGCCAATAGACAGACAGACTGATGGAAATGAGGGACTATGTTTTTCATGATGTAGGGATTTTGAAATGTGACGAAGTGCAAAAACTTCAGAATGTGATTTTCTTACGAATCCCTTTAGGTATATATATACACTCCTGGACAAAATTAACGCAACAATATAATAAATCATACAAATCTCTATAATGAATTAATTTTAATAATTTTTTATGAACATTGGTTACACTAAAAGTTAGAAAAAACTTATTCGGATACTTTAAAAGTGAATTAGCTACCAAATTTCTTTATAAGATTCGAATTAAAATTATTCTTAAGACCTAATAACAAAATCGTTGAAATTATCTAATAATGAAAAAAATTAACTGGGATACTAGTAGCAAAATTAATGGTGTAACTGGGACACTAGTAGCGTGTGTTGCCTCCTCTACTTCAGATGACAGCGTTTATGCGCCTAGGCATGCTTCTAATTAAATTTTGGATAAAATCTTGAGGAATTTGCTCCCGTCCTGTGATAACTGCATTTTCAAGTTCCCTCAGGTTTCTAGGTGCAGGTATATGACGTTTCACATTTTTCTTAACGTGATCCCATACATGTTTTATCGGATTCAGATCCGGGCTTTTTGGTGGCCATTGCATAATCGGTATATCAAATCAAATCAAAATCAAATCAAATAAAGCTTTATTGTAAAAAAAGATTGTTCTTTTGTCTACAAAGCTATCTATATTATATGTATATACATTATTTCTAAGGTTAAAATTTATTCATAATCAGTGACATGTACACATTTGCTTAATAAATAAAAGGAAAAAAGAAAAAGACATACACCTACACGCCAGATACACACTTGGTAATCAAAGAGTGTCATCAAAAAACTCCTTAACTGAATAGTAGGCCCTCCCAATTAAGAGCTTCCGAACCTCCCGCCTAAATCGGTTATTATTTAAAATTTTCCTGACGTTGAAAGGCAAGTGGTTGAATATTTTCTTACTCATAAATATTATAGAGTCCCTTATTAAAGCTGAAGAGGGAATGGGTAGTGAGGCTACATAAGATGAACGCGTCGTGGACGCACAAGAAGCCCCTATTTCTCCCTCAAACTTACTATGTATAAGACAGGCTGTTTCAATAATAAATATACAAGGCAATGTTAGAATTCTCTTAGTAATAAACACACTCCTGCAGGATTGCCGAGAACTCAACTGGAACATATAACGCAGTGCTCGCTTTTGTAGCATAAAGACCTTATTCAATAATTGGTTAGAGCAGGAACCCCAGAAACATACCCCATAACGGAGGTGCGATTCAATCAGAGATAGAAACATCGCTAATTCCCGAGACACTACTCTCAAGGCAAAACATCCCCTGGCAATCCTCTTACAAAGCTGCAAAATGTGAGTAGAGAATCTCAATTTAGTGTCTATAAACAAACCCAAAAATTTGTTACAAGTCAAGCCTTCAATAATTTGCGAATCAAGTGAGATATCGTTCAATTGACATTCATATGAAACAATGTTAGTTTTAGAAATATTCAGGGTTAGATAATTTGAATGACACCAATCTACGATTTTCACTATATCCCCACTGATGTCGCATTCCAACTGTACCACGTCTCTATTGTGCCACATCACAGTTGTGTCATCGGCAAACATCGTAAATACCCCTTTGACATTAAGTTTTGAAAGGTCATTAATATAAAGCAGAAATAACAGAGGCCCCAAAACAGAGCCTTGTGGAACTCCACAAGTGACACTCAATTCACGCGACTCATTACCGTTAAAAAAGACAGATTGACAGCGCGATGATAAGTAAGATGCCAACCAGGCCAACGCCACACCTCTGAATCCGTAGATTTCAAGCTTACTCAGCAATATCCTATAATTCACACAATCAAAAGCTTTTGCGAGGTCACAGAACACCGCCGCAGCAACCTCTCCATCATTTAACTTGCCATATAGGTTTTCTAGAAACGAAAAAATTGCGTCATTAGTGTTTCTGCCAGCCCGAAAGCCAAACTGAGAGGTGCTCAACAAGTTATACTTAAGGACGAAATTGAGAATACGACCCCTCACGAGCCTCTCGACCACCTTAGCCAACGTAGGAAGCAATGAGATTGGTCTGTAGTTAGAGGGTAAGCTAGTTTCGCCCCCTTTAAAGAGTGGAATAACTCGTGCCCGCTTCAAAGATGAAGGGAAATGTCCTACAAGAAATGATTGATTGATTGCCTCAACAAGCATATGCAATGCTGCGTCAGGCAAAGCAGAAATAACCTTCATTGAAATATTATCCCAACCTGAGGCATTCCTATTTTTCACTTCAGCAAATATGCTCTTCATTTCGCAAATATCCGTAGGATAAAAATAAAACATGTCATCCACCCGTAGATCATCGAGATAGCGCAAAGCATCCGATTTAGGATTTAAGTTAGAGGTTAAGTCCGCCGCTATCGTGCAATAAAAAGAGTTTAAGATATCAGACGTTAAACCAGAACTATTGGACAGAGTGCTGTGCTTATTACTATTAAGCTCATTCACAATTTTCCAACTCTCCTTCTGTCTGTTATTAGAGTCATGTAGTCGGTCATTATAGTACAGTTGCTTTGCGGATTTAATTGTCCTTCTATAAATGCCACGATATTTGTTAAAATAACGAACAAAATCAGAGTTGTCGGCAAAATATTTTCTTAGCCAATGCATAGAACGCATGTTTCGCGAGGATATTATAATTACCTTAGTAAGCCATGGTTTTTTCTTTTTTATTTTCAATGTTTTAACAAGAAAGGATCGGTTGAAAGAATAATATAGTAATTCGTGAAAGTATGCTAGTGGGTCATCCGAGTGCATAATTATGCCCCACTCACACTCGGCACATAATTGAGAAAACCTACTATAATTCTTCCTTGTATAAAGCCTACCTCTGCGTTTCCCATTATTATATTTTTTCATTAACAATTTAAAATTACATAAAATTGAATCATGGTCTGAAAGACCCGCATTTATTACTGAACACTTCACAAGGTTCCCATCGCGATTTGTACAAACATAATCAATTAAGGACGAAGAATACTTCGTAACTCGCGTCGGCTCCTGAACAAGCATATTTAAATTTAAAGAGTCCAGTAAATTAGACACCAGATGAAAGTTAACATGCGACTGGTCATTAAAATCTATGTTAAGATCTCCCGCCAAGATTATCCATGCGTGCCAAGGCAAGGCCAAAATGAGAGTTTCCAATTTAGATATAAATAAAGGATTGTCATTATTTGGTGGTCTATACAAACAAACAATAAATAAATTTAATTTAGGAACATAAACCACAGAAAATTCAAACTCTTTCGACAATCATGTAGTTGTTCTTCTCAAAATCAACAAAAGTATATGTATCCAAAAAAGAATTATTCACCATTATCATAGTACCCCCGTGGATACAAGTATGCCTTGAATACTTCGACACTATAGAGTAGCCCCCCTGGAAAGGTACCGATTCATCATTATGCAGCCAGTGCTCTGTTAAGAACAATATATCTGGGCAATCTACAATATTTAGAAAAAGTTGGAGCTCATCAGTTTTATGCCTTATTGATTGAATATTTAACAACAGAAGTGAGACACCGTCAGTATTGCTTACGCTAAAAAATTATCATTATTGACCACACTCTGTTCACTGTTAACCTGAGAGATACAAATACTCTTATCTACAGCCAACCCGGGCTCAGATTCACTAAAGTTTACAGTAACCCCCCAAGTGTTGCGGCTTCCCATGCATTTTCATTAAAATAATCTGATTAGCGATAAATCCACACAGGAGTCTCTTGCCAGGATATGACGGTCGACAATGCCAAGACCTTTCCTCAAACTGCATGAAGCCATCCATAGGCACGAACATCAAATCATCAGTTCTGTTTTTATGTATAAAAGAGTGTATGCCCATGTTATTTTCATATATCAAACCATTTAATACCTTTCTTCCAGCAGCATAAGCAGCACCAACCACAATCACATTAGTTTTCATCGAAATACACAATATCTTGGTTAAGCTGTCAGGTGATATCGGTTTATCCCTGAGAGCGTTTTCGCCGCCAGCAAACACTATCACATAGTCGTTCTTTGATAGGGTACCACTAAGTTTAATGGAATTCTCAACCACCTCTTCAAACAGTAGACCACTGGCGTACTGACAGTTAATATCAAAACCTGCTTTAGTATGTTTTTTAAAGATAGCAGAACAACCAATAACATCATCCCTGTTTCCAACCAGTAATAGTTGAGGTTTTCGGTGACGAGCCGAAATTTTTTGGTCTACCTTGTTGACAAAAGGCATACTTGACTGTTTGTTTTCCAGATTAAATACTATGTTACGAAGTTGCTTGATTTCGTGAAAGTAAGTTTCATTGTCCTTTTCTAGTGTTTCCACTGAAACCAGTAAACTTTTATTTAAATCTGTTAGTTCATTTATTTTCATCTCAAGATCGTGCTTTGTTTTAGTAAACGATTCTAACTTGGAAACAGTCTCCACCTCTTTCCTCTTTAATTCTTGAACCTCGCTAGTCAGGGACGAGTTTCGTTTATTCAATTGATCTAATTGCAATGAATATGACCCTTCTGCATCAGACACAACATCTTCAAACACCTGACTGCCTCTCTTTAATCTCTGAATGCAGTCATCTCCTTGCAAAATTTCTCTATTCAAGGTCTCAATGTTTAATTTAAGTATTTTTTCCTGATTGTCCTTGTCGTTATAAGTGGATTGACAATCACTGGAACAAAAAATCTTATAACCGCTGATTTTAATGATCTCGGAGCAACGATCCATGCAGCTCGGATGGAATACACCGCAGCACACCACACAGCAAAAATTGGAGAATTCCTTATTCTTGCAACATTTAAATGAGCGTTGCATTTTTAAATCTGGTATCAACTTGATTAAGGTAATCGAGTACCTCCCTAGCCACGTGAGGTCAAGCGTTGTCTTGCATAAACAGGAAATTGGGCCCCACAAAATGACCGAAAGGCATCACATGTTCTATTACAAAATTCTCAAGATAGTAGTCAGCATTCATGGATCTCGTACGGACAGGAACTAACTCTGTGCGAGCATCAAAGCAGATGCCACCCCAGAACATAACAGCCACCATCGAATGGAATCCTTGCAGAGATATTGCAAGGAGCGAACCTCTCTCCTGGTCTTCGCCATACTCGCTCACGACCATCTGGATGTTTCAGACTAACCCTAGTTTCATCTGTGAAGAAAACTTGTTTCCAATGATCCACAGACCAGTTTTCGTGATTTCGAGCAAAACGTAACCTGGTAACTCTCTAGTAAGCAAGGGCGCAGTGGCTGGTCTCCTACTGTTTAATCCAGCTTCATTTAACCGTCTTCTAACTGTTTTAGAAGAAATTGTGACATTGCGAACAGCTTCAAGTTCGTTTCTTATTATAGAACTAGTGACAGTCCTGTTTCTTAAAGCATATTGTCTTATAAAACGTTCATCTAGGTCGCTAGTGCATTGTTTTCGGCCTTGCCCTAGCCTTCTAGAATAAGTTCCTACTTCATTAAGCGTCTTACCATACGACTTATTGTGGAACGATGTTTGCCTAACAAATTGGCAACATAACTCTGACAATATCCCTCGTCCAATAAAACGGAGGCTCGCACTACCTCGTGTTCAGTTAAATTCCTTGTTTGATTCATTTTTCTAATTCTTCGGGGTCAAAAATAAAACAGTCTACCACAAAAACGTATTACTTTAAAAAAGGGAACAATTTATAAGCTTACTTTTAAAGAAAATGTATCGCATTATTACAGAAAATTGTTTATCTTCTAAAAAAATTTTTAAAACTGTAAATCTAAACGAATTGTTTTGATTTCTGTCTGAACAACGAAACAAAATATGCATAGCCTACTATTCAAATACTCGATAAACTTTAAAACTGACATAAGAAAAAGATAAATTAATTTTCAGATTGTTGCGTTAATTTTGTCCAGGAGTTTATATATATATATATATATATATATATATATATATATATATATATATATATATATATATATATATATATATCATATATATCAAGTTATAAGTGCTTTTCAGGGTTCTTGGAGTCGACGAATGTGACAATTATACAATTTTTTCAATATTCCCAATCTTAACAGAACACTTATGTAAATATGTAAAAGAATGCGAGTGTGACTTCAAAAAAATATATATCGACTTCATGATTTGTGAGAAAACCAAAAAAAATATATATCGATTTCACGAACATGAGAAGAATTACTATGTAAATAACTATCTCCATTTTTTATGAATGTATTTTAACAAAATTACAGCTATCTATGTCATGTATTTGTCTTTATTGAACTGAATTAAAATAAAAAAATTAAACTACAAGGCATTAAACAACTTGTTATAGCTTAGGTTCTTAAAATTTTGTATTGTTAAAACTGTAATAAAATATTAATTTCATATTTTAGCCAAAAACTCGCCAAGCCTAAAAAGTTTAAATCTCCTATTTACCTGCATTTATTATGAAAATAATGATTTCTTTAATTCTCTAAAACTACAACCAGAAAAAGTAAATAATTACAACTTAAACATACAATTACAGAAAAGACCTATTTTGAAAAAAATTGTTGAAAATTTAAAACAAATTGCGATGGAAAATGATATAGATAAATATGATATTGGTTGTCAAGTGCCTTATATAAACATCATTGGAATTAGGGGATTCCAAAAGAAAATTTATAAAACTGTTAATATTGAAGTAATAGATGATTATACTTCTCTTAAAAATACAGATTATTTACCAACTGGACTAATGCAATTGAAACTAAGGATACTGGACAAATGTGATGAAGGATTATTAGTTGTAAGTTTTATTTATTTTAGATTTCAACTGAATTTTTCACTAAGAATACTTTAAAGGTAGTCTAATTTGATAATCAGGAATTTAAATGGGTAAATGAAATAGCAAGCCAACTAAGTTTTTGTAATGTAAGATTGGGAATTTGGCAATACATGATTTATGTTTTGAGTATTTTTATTTAGGTGCGAATTGAATATTATCTTTAACTGTTTAATTGATTAGTAATATTTAAAAAAAATTCAATATTAAATTAGCATAAACTTGACATGCTTTTCAATTTTTATTGTAGTAAGTGTTTAATTTTCTTTATCACTGCTTATGTCTAATGCACAAAAGCACTTCAAGCACTATAAAGATAATGTCATATGAGGGCAGTAAAAGAAGAAGATAAATCGCCGAACATTGGTTGAGGTCTCAAAGTTAGGTGCGGTCTCAAAATAGGTAAATATCCTTTAAGTGGTTTCTTAAGAAGGCAGTTGTATTATAATTTTAAAAGTAAAGTAAAAGGCAGAAAATTTAAAAAATATAAAAAATGTTTCTCAAATTTCCATTTAATAGAAAATTTCTTAAAATTCTTAAGATCTTATTTCCAGAAATATTGTAAATATCTTACTTTTTACAAAACGGAATAATTTTTATATTATTGCAATAAATTCCAAATAAGCTATTTCATTTCTATAAATTGTTTTTAGATACAACAGGAGTTTTAACACAATAAAAATAAATCAAAAATCGAATTTTAGTGATGTCTTTTTCTTCTTCAGCTTTCATCGATCCATTGCCTCTCACATATCTTTCCACCTTTGACGGTCCTGTGCCTGTCTCATACACACAAGCTGGCCGATTATTTGATGTCATCAATCCAACGTTTGGGAGGGCGTGCTTTCGATCGCTTACCCATGTAAGGTCTCCATTTCAATATAGATTGGGACCATCTGTCATCTGTATATCTAGCAACATGGCCAGGCCAGCTCCATTTGAGTTCAGCCACCATCTCTGTTACATCTCTGACCTTAGGGATCGACCTAATATAAGTGTTGCTTTTACAATCTTTCAAAAATATACTCAGCATTTTTCGTTCCATAGCACGTTGTGTTGTCTTCAGTTGATTCATAGAGTGCTTAATAAGTGTTCATGTTTAGGCCCTGTAAGTTAGGACTGGCAAGATGCACTGGTCGAAGAGCTGTGTCCGCAGGTATATAGGGATATTTTTGTTTGTCCGCGTTTTACTTGTTTTACCAATTGCTACCCAAGCCAATCTTTTTCTTTTATAAATCTCGATTGTTTGATTTTCGTAGCCCAGTTTTATTCTATTCATTAACGTTTTCCAGAGTAGTGTTTTCAACCGTGACGTTCGTGCCTTCTCTACACATTACCTTGGTTTTTTGCAAATTCATCTTCAATCCGACAGTCGATAATTCTCCCTCTAAGTCCGTCAACACTGCTTGCAATTCAGCGACATTCTCTGCAATTAAGATAATATCATCTGCGTACCTAAAATGATTCAATCTTTTCCCATTAATCAAGATGCCTCAATTATTCCAGTCCAAGTTCTCGAGTACGTCTTCTAAAGTTAATGTAAGGAGCTGTGGCGAGAGAGTATCGCCCTGCATTATGCCTCTTTTTATGGGAATAGACTTCGTAGATTTTTCAGATTGAACAGTAGAAGCAGCATTGTCATATATACTTAAGTATCTGGGTATGCCTATAATCGATTGTGGCATGATTAAGTGCATTCCTTAGCTCAGTGTTCCACAGTGTCAAATGCTTTGTGGAAATCCACAGAAGCCAGGCAGATGTCTAAATGGTATTCCACTGACTTTTCCAGCAACACTCTCATGGTCACTAGGTGTTCGCATGTACCATAATCTTTCCTAAACCCAGCCTGCTTAGGAAGTTGGTAGCAATCCAGTTTGAGAATCAGTCTATTTGTTAAGGTCTTTGTTAACAATTTTTTAGATTTGCGAAAGTAGACTGATCGGTCGGTAATTTTCTAAATTAGCTTTATCTCCTTTTTGTGTAGCAAGATAACGATTGCATTGTTCCCGTTATTTAAGATTTTACTTTCAATCAAACACAACTTCAAAAGATCGCAGAGTTTCTTCATTACTTATGGACCCCCCTCCTTCAACATTTCCACCAAAACTGTATCCTCTCCAAGCCATTTATTATTTTTAAGTGTTTTCAGTGCATTAAATACCTCCTCTTCGGTAATTTCAGGCAGGTCTTCTGAGCCAACATTAATAACTTTTTCGATGTTTGCTGGGGTTCCTTCTTGTATGTGTCATTCAATTTATGATAGAACTGTTCCACAGTAGCAGCAATTTCATCCCTGTCCCTTATCTCTTGTCCTATATCGTCTTTCAAATATACGATATGTTGTTTCCCGGTTGGTCTTAAACTTTTTATTCCTAGTCAGTTAATTTCAGTGATGTATCAATATCAATTATTAGGGATTCTATCATAACAAGAAACTATATCCCTAAAAATTGACCTTTTCATGATTGTACAAAAAAAAAGGGACTTAATGTTTTACAAAAGTATTCTTTAGTCTGTTTTATATCTATTTTATTGACTTCTCTAAAGCCTTCGACAATGTCAAACATGAAAAATTCATACAGCTCCTGAAAGCAACAAATATAGATGAAAAGGACATAAGAATCATTACAAAGTTATATTAAGGGCAAAGGGTGACAATAAAAATTAGGGAGCACTTTTCAGAGGAAATCAAGATATGTTGCGGAGTGCGCCAGGGCTCTATCCTCTCTCTCTTAGTTAATCTTTATTCTAAGGAAATATTCCGCGAAGCTCTAGAAGGCTAAACAGGTATAAGGATTAATGGAGTACCTATAAATAGTATAAGATATGCTGATGATTCTGCCATTGTTGCCAACAACTGAACAGACTTGCAACAGTTAGTAACAATAGTTAAAGAACACTCTGAACAATTCGGATCAAATCTAAGCATTTCAAAAACAAAGTACATAGTGGTGGCGAAACAGGGACATTTGCAGGGATCGCTTATTGTAAATAGTGACATAGTATAACGGGTCCAAGCATTTCATTATTTGGGTACTACGGTCTATGACACGTGGGATTGCAAAGGAGAAGTGCCATGTAGAATTGAGGAGGCTAAACAACACACACACACAACAAATATTACATACTACAACTAGGACTCCAAGGAAAACTACAAGCAAAAAGAGGACCCGGTCGACGATGCTATTCGGGATTAAAAAACTTGCGCGATCGGTTCGGACCAAGTTCAATTCGGCGGTTTTGAACTGCCGTTAACAAAGTGAGAATCGCCATGCTGATAGCCAATGTCCGTAACGGATAAGGCACAGTTAGAAGATTCTTTACAATTTAAAACAACTGTTAGTAATTGTGTGTAACAGAACTATTGGGCAGTATAAAAATAATATTTCTATAAAGAATGTTTGCAAAAATATTTTCGGATATTTACTATTCATACTTATTAAATGTTAAATATTGTATCAGATTTGTAACTTATGACTGAATTAATTCATGCTATGTTTAGACGTTTTTAGATTATTAAAATCGATAAATTACATGTAAAAAATTTTACGAAAATTTCGAGTAATTTTTTTTTACAGGTTTAATGTTATAACCGGATCTAAATTGGACAACTTTTGTGTAAGCTTTACTAAATTTTTGATGTTATTCTTCATGCTTTGCTTATTATCTTGGCTAGTTTGTGATATGTCTGTATTAATTTGAAGAATTAAATGTTTGCATTTGTGTCATGTTTATTAAGTAATCTTATAAAATAATACAGTGAAGTCTGCTTATAACGAACCCGTTTATGGCGAATTTCCGGTTAAAACGAACTATTTTATAATGCACGAAGATACTTCCATAAGACCAATGCAAATTTTTATCGCTTATAACGAACCCGGTTATAACGAACTTCCGGATAAAGCGAACCGAATTTGGATGTTGTGTGTCCGTTTATAACGAGCTTGCCACTCCCTGTGCTCGATGTCGCGCGACTTGATTTAAGGAATTCACTGAAACTCGCTAGGAACCCCTATTCTACTTGTTTTCGCCGCGTCGCTACTTCGAGCAGTATTATTTTCAATTCACTTGTGGTATGCAGTTCTAATGCATATTTGATTAAAGTAGCAAAATGAATGTTTAAGTTTTTATTTTAAAATGAGTACACAAAAACGTAAAGCGTTTACTTTAAAAGACAAACACGATATTATAGGGAAGATAGAAAATGGAGTTAAACAAAGTGATATTTGCAAACAGTTGAATTTGACTAAATCTACGGTTTCTACCATATGGAAGAAGAGGCAAAAAATCTTATCAATCTATGATCTAGTTGTAAAAAAGTAAAAAAATCTACACGTGACCAAGTCGATAAAGGAATCCTTAAATGGTTTAGTCAAAAACGACATGAACATGTTCCTATTACCAGCTATACGTTACAAGAGAAAGGTAGTGAATTGGGAAGGAAAATAGAGAACACCGAGTTTAACTGTTCTAGAAGTTAGATTGAACCATTTAAAAACCTACATAATATTAGTGGGGTTAAGATAGTAGGAGAAACTGCAGGATATGACTGTTGTTGATCAGCGGTTAGCCAATGTATGGCTGGAAATTCGAGAAAGTTATGAATATGTGGACATTTTTAATGCGGATGAACGGATTTCTTTTACAAGATGACGCCTGATAAGACATTAAAGTTTGTCGGAGAGAATTGTGCTGGTGTAAAATTATCAAAAGTAAGAATTACTGCATTGGTAACTGCAAATATGTCTGGAACAGAGAAAGGAAAATTGTTGTGATAGGAAAGTCCGCCAATCCCAGGTGTTTTAAAAACGAACATTTACCAGTAAAGTGCAAATCAAACAGTAAAGCCTTTTTAAAAACCAATTGATCGAATTAAAATTGACAAACAGAAAAATATTACTTTTGATTGACAACTGTCCAGCGAACCCTGAAGTTGATCTACAGCAAATAAAATTGGTTTTTATGCCTCCAAACACAAATGCAAAGCCCCTCTATGGATTCAGGTGTGATACATTCTTTAAAATGTCATTATAGAAAGATTTTACTTATGAAAATGTTAGAGACGATCGATAAAGGTAACATTTTTTTTCTGTAACTCTCTTGGACGCTATAAACTTTATCCATATGGCTTTGCAAAGAGTCGGTAGAGAAACCATTGTAAACTGTTTTAAGCATGGCAGATTTTTAAGGAAGGAATGTAGATATGATTCAGATAATGAGCTAGCATTAACTCAGTGGATTGAAAAACATCGAAAAGATCCTACTGATTGTCTAGAATTTGTTTACGATGTTGACATTCAACAAAGTACAGTGGAAATCGAGATTAAAAAGATATTTAATTACTTTAATTTTGAAGAATATGGATGTGCTGATAATGAATTAATGACGAGAGAAATATTAACTGATGATCAAATTGTGACATCAGTGACTTCTGGAAAGATTTTAAGCTATAATGACGACGAAGACGAACTTGGAGAGGGAGATAATATTTATGTTCCATTCATTTCAGAAATGACTAAGAAAATGACTGAAACTCGCAATTTTTTTGAATCTCGTGAAGTTCATGAACATATATGGAGTAGTTTTTGTGACCTTGATAATTATATAAACACCATTTCTTTTTCAAGTAAAATTGTACAAACGAAAATTACTGATTTTATGGTGTAAACTACGTATTTTAATGTTTTCGTTTATACGCCTATATGTACCAAAATACATAATAATAACTTTAGTGTGACTTGTTTTATTTTCCTTTGAACGTTTTCTTTTAAGTTAATAATTATTATTATTCATTTTCTAAGCATTAGTGCCTAATCTAAATAAAAAAGTAGTGAAAAATGATACTAGATTTTGTTTACTGTTTGTAACGAACTTCGGATATAGCGAACCATTTTTAGTGATTTTTCGTTATAAACGGACTTCACTGTAATTGTTGGGTACATCAGTAGAATTACAATTAAAATTCAACCTCATCATTTTATATAATGTCTGGTCTTATTTCTATGGACGTTCGTAAATAACTCTTTGCAAAAATACCTTACATGTTTAAATCTAACCAAAAATGTATGTCTATTCATACGAAAATCTCAATAAAAATAAAGTTGTCATCTTTTTAGCAGGCTATTTTTATTATTATTTTAATTAGTTTTATTTTTTTTTATTATTTTTTTAATGCTTATGCTTTTATTAAAGTGAATTTCAAATATATAGTTTATTTATGTAAAATATTTAAATTTAGCAATGCAATATTGGTTTATTTAAATCATTAGAGAGATCTTGCAACCCTTATTTTTCACATGCCTTTGTCCGTATCTTTATCTCAAGCATGCGCAGTATTAACGCGAAGGAATTGCGCTTTCACACTACGGCAGAATTGCAATAAAATAAAGTAAAAGTAAGGTTAGATTAGTACTCATCCATAGAGATATTAGAATAGAGGAGGTAAAGTATATAGCCTACTTTAAGCGAAAGCGTGGCGTCTTTAAAAAAAGAGAAAGAGATGATATAAGTTATTCTGTCTCTCCTATCAGAGCGAGCGAAGAAGAATACGAATAACATTCTCGCACGGGGGCGCATTCTAACTTAGTATTGTGGGTATGCGCCGAGTAAGAGAGACAGAATAACTACTATTATTTCTTTCTCTTTCTAGGAGCCCCACGCTTCTCGGGAGACTTCAGGGATTTTTTTCATTCATTTCATGGTTAAGCACACCGGTTATTAGTATTTGATGGGTCAACATAAGTTTCTAAATTAAAGTTGTGTCTATCAGGTTTCTATCACTTTCTTCAATATTTCTAAGTTAATACGATATGAAATTTTATTTCAACACTACACAACAGTTATCACTACTGCATCAAACACTTTATTTTTTCACTTGAAACGTGTTACACTAATCAGGGGGCGATTAGTAGGTCGACAGTCAATAATCACTTGTGTTGATGCTCACATGGTTAGAGAAATGCGTGTTAGGTGCAAAATAGAGTGTTTGTTGTAGTAGTGATAAAGTGCTAAAGATTGCAAAATCCCAACAATTATGATAGGACCTGTTTTCTTCTCCTAACACACACAAACCACTAAGAAAATACAGTAAAATTGAAATTATAATCTTTTATTGTAAATAATACTAACAAAAGTTAATTAGTGTTCAGATTACTGAACACTAATTAACTTTTGTTAGTATTATTTACAATAAAAGATTATAATTTCAATTTTACTGTATTTTCTTAGTGGTTTGTGTGTGTTAGGAGAAGAAAACAGGTCCTATCATAATAGCGATAAGAATAACGGAACTTGTTATCCTTATCGGTATTCTTAATAAAGGTTTCTCATATTTTGTTTCAATACTACGCCAGCTCCAAACGGTGGGCGCATGTTTCAAATAATGATAACACCCGAGTCCTTATATTTAATTTCTTCCCTTTACTATTGCGCATGCTTCAAATAAAGATAAAGATAGTGGCCTGCCAAAATAAGCGTTGCAAAATCTCTCTATTATCAGTAGTTGATAATTTGCTTTGGCTGGATAATCCTACAAATTCCTAATCTTATTAACAGTAACAATAAAATTTTATTTTTATTATTTATTATGGTGAAGGGTAGTTATATACACTTGGCTGAAATCAAAGATTTTTTTATTATTTGGTAGTGGAGATAATGAAAACTGTTTTTGACAGGATAAATTGTTAGAGAGAATGTTTATTAAAACTTAACATTTTAGGTCCTTTCAAAAATTGTTTTATAATTAAAAAACTAACTATTCCAAAAAACATTTTTTTAAAATCTCATCGTTTTTATGACTATTTAAAAAATTTACGAGCAGTGTTTAGTATATTTCATGTAAAATAACCGGTCAAGTGCAAGTTGAACTTGCGCAATTAGTGTTCCGTACGTGGATTGCTTTTAAAATAAAAATTTTTGTTACGGAGGTAAAAAATAATCAATGACTTCATAAAACATACCCCAAATGAGTTTTCAACAAAGTTTTTTACTGAAAACTGATGACCTTGAAATTTTTGTTTTATTTATATACCAGATTAAAGGTAATGCACTCGTGATAATTTTCGTTCAATCTACACCCGTAGAGAATATTTCAGAATTTTTCAAAATTTTTTGATCAGTACTTTTCGAGTTAAAGGGGGGACAGCGATTTTTCGCGATTTTTTAAAAATAATACAAAAAAAGTGTGCGCAAGTATTACATTATATATATTTTTGAACTCTTCATTTCACACCCCACTCGATGACCAAGTAAAAAATTTTTTTTCACTTCCGATTTCATCCCCAAAAACTAACCCTTTAAGTCAAAATTTAACTTTCAAAACTACACGACTCTGATGAGGCCATCAATTCCTATATTAGTACCAAATTTCAACTTTCTATGTCAAATATTTTCGGAGAAAATTGGATGTGAGAGACGGACAGACACTGAAGTGATCTTATAAGTGTTCCGTACGGAACACTAAAAATGATTTTGGTATATTAATAATTTTCTATGAGCTTCTTAAATAAGCCTATCGAGAATAGCATAAAAGTTATCGCGGGAAATATTAGAGAATAAAAGTTCTTTTTGTTGAATTTGGCCTGTGTTAATTAAGAGACTATAATAATAAATAATAAACTACTGTAAAGACTTTATGTCTGCCTCCACTCTTGGCGACGGTGCCCCTTGTCGCCTAATTTCGAACTGTAATCTTGAAAATTAGGGTAATTTTTCATAATACCTAACCGTTTAGATGAGATGAGGTGATTGATTGCATTATTTTTTCTTAACAATTACATATATTTGTAAAATTTTACCGAAAAAGGCCCAAAATTTGATGGCTGATCCTAAGTAATTGAAGACACGAGTGGAAGACGGTGTATGTAACAAAAATTATATATCGAGAAATTTGAATACTTTTGTTGTAAATTTCTTTCATTTATTTTCTTCTTGCTAGCATATGTTTCAAATGTTAAGGTTGGTGGTACTCAACTCTCTCAGCAAAATTTTTTCATCTCAACTTAAAGCGGTATTCCTTGAATTATCTTCATAACACTTTCATAAATCAAGAAATAGTGCACAGGTGGAAATACTGGTAAATGAAAGATAAGCATGTACTTATGATTTATTATTTAGTCTTGGTTCATAAAAGAATCTATATTCTTCTTTAACAAATTTTAGCAGTTCTTCCAGGTTTTTCCGTTTTTCTTCCAAGATTGACCCATATTTTTCCCGGAATCTCTCGACTTCTATATCTGGTGGAGTGTTTTTGAGGATATTTACCTTCTTGAAAGGCACGATCCCGTCATAGGACTCTATATAAATAGGATCCATATTCTTCGACTCGGATCTAGTTTATTCCATCTCTAAATTTAACCGTCTCGTTAAGCTCATTTTTCTCCCTATTTACTTAGTATTTCTTAGGAAGCTCAGAAATTTTCCGAAAATGCGCAGTTTGTGTTCCGTAAGACTTTTAAATTTAAATCGCCTGTGCATTTCCAAATCGGATTAATTTTTTTTTCGTTAGATTGGTAGGACCTTAACTGCCATTTGTGTCAAATTTTAAGACCATAGCGTCAGCAGTTAATAAGATTCGCTTGCATTCGTTCAACAATAAAAGTGCGTTTTTCGATTTTTAACATGAATGAAAAAAATTCAGCAAAGAAGTTGCATTAAATTTTGTTTTAAAAATGGTTTTTCGGCTTCCCAAACGTTCGAAATGAATGGAATTATGGGCCGATAACTCTTGGTTTTTTCATCACGATAATGCGCCTTCTCACACAGCATTGGTTCTTCGCGAGTTTTTCATCAAAAATTCAGCTCATATCATTCTGCAATCGCCCTATTCGACTGATTTAGCTCCGGCGGACTTCTGGCTATTCGCTAAACTCAAAAAAAACCGCTTCGAAGACACCGTTTTGAGTCGATTGAGGAGATTAAAACCGAATCGAAGAAGGCTTTAGGCCATTCCAGAAATCAAATTCAACAACTGTTTCGAAGACTGGAAAAAACGTTGGCATAAATGCATTTTATCCAAGGGGGTTACTTTGAAGGGGACGAAATAAATTTGGAAAAATAAATAACTCTTTTGCGTTTTATTTCAAAAGTCTTACTATTTTTTTTTATCACAGTAGTATATATTTTAAGATCCAATATGTATTTTCACGTTTTTTCTTTGTCAATAATGTATAATAGTTATAGCATTTTAGCTACCTAATAGCTCAATCTAAAATCTAGTAATAAAAGTGTAAAACAAATATTTACTACCTAAATATTCATTTAATTATAAATAAATAAAATAAAATTATTTTGTCTCGGTACCTATCCGTCGGCCACCAGTATGTGTGTGTACCGAGAAGTATATTTAAAAACCTCTACCAGATTGTCAAGCCAAGCACTCGTGATAATTTTCGCTCAATCTATACTTCATGGAAAATATTTCATAATTTTTTCAAAATTTTCTGATCAGTAAATTTTCGAGATAAGGGGAGGACAGCGATCTTTGGCAATTTTTTTAAAATAATACAAAAAGAAGTGTGCGCAAGTATTCACAAGCGTTCATTTGACACCCCACTCCATGACCTGAAATTTTTTTTTCACTTCCGATTTCACTCCCAAAATTAACCCCTTAAGTGAAAATTTAACTTTCAAAACTCGACTCTCACTGGGTCATAAATTTGGGCCAAATTTCAACTTTCTACGTCAAATAGTCTCGGAGAGAATCGGGAGTGATAGACAGACAGACGAACACCGAAGTGATTCCTCAAGTCTTCCGTACGGAACACCAAAAACACCCTCGTACCTCACAAGATATAATATTTTTAGTCATTAGTTTACAATAAAGTTAAACGCATCGTTCCATTAAATATTTGGGTTTTCTTTGATAATAATGATACAAACCAAAATACTGTACAAAATTGCTTCTAAATTTTTTGTCCTTTTCATTAAATTTATCTAAGCCTGCTCCTTAATATTTTTTCAGCTGGAAGCTCGAGATATTGAAGATTGCTCCGACTTAGAACTACAAGAAATTTTACGAGATGAAGTTTCATTGGTCTGCTAATGATGGATACTAATTTGTGATTTGTTAAAGTGGTTTGGTAAACCCTTGGATAAATGTTAGTTTTCGTTTGTTTGGTTGTGAGTAAATTTTCTTGCTGATACAAATAAAACCATAAAATCTGAATGACTGTGATATTTGAATTCATATTTTATTTTTTCAGTGTAATAATGATGTCAGTATCGAAATAGTCATTCGATTTCAATTTTAGTATACTCACGGTTGTCTAGTGGGAGTGGGGGCAGAACCTAGACTGACATTTCTGGGCTTTGGCTGGTATTTTTTTTCGCTCATAAATTTTTCTCTGCTTTAATAATGGAAATACATTATTTCAAACGTACAAATAGACTTGACGTAGAAAACAATAATTTGAATATGTATTAAATAAAAATTCTGCGATGATGAAAATAAGTATTTTGCAAAAATGGTATAATATTGAATACCTATAGCTATCTTCTAAAAAATGAACTGTTTATAATTTACACAAAATAGTAGTAGTAAAGTAATAACAATAAAGTGACCGGCTATTACAACTATTGTTTATTATACTATAGTTATTGTTTTAGTCGGCAAGTGCCCATATTGCGAACTATAGACACTCATGAGTATATTATAGTCAAAAATATGTTTTTCCTAATATTATGACTAAAACTAGGTTTAAAAGTTTGGGCTTATCGTATCTTATGTTGTTTAATAATATATTAGAAGATAAAATTTTATTAAAAAGTATTATTTGGTTTGTGATGCGAAAACTTTCAGTAAGGTTAATATTTTAGAATTAATAATAAATTCATTTGTACAGGGAGTTTTACTTAAAACTTCTTAACGTGATTTTCAAAAATCATTGTTTTTTCTTGGCGCGATAAAGTTTATGCTATAAACAACTTTTATTATTGCCGCCATTTCAACGTCTTTATTTTCCTTTATGGAGAATTTTACATTACTTGATTAATTTTTAATTAATCGAAGTGATTGAAGAATTTGAAGTTTTAAGAGAAACACTCTGTGAACACTGATTTCGTTCATGTTTTATTATTTTATTAAGTCATAATTTAGATTGAGTGGCCCTCGTCTATAACTGATTTTATTTATTATATATGTAAAGGGCGACTTAAGCTAAACGAAAAAGTATTTTTTCGTGGTAATTCAAATGGAACGTATCTCAAAAATTAAATAAAAAAAGAGAGATTGAGGCATGATTTTCCGTTATAATTCTGATAAAATTGTGATTAATGCAACTCGATTAGTTGCATCAACTGCTTTTAACATCTGCAGACTGACAAAACACACGTAAAGCAATAAAACTAGTACATCATTTTATCATAGTAACGAACGATACGTTTAATGTTTTATAGATAAAAATCTCACATGGTCACAATGCGTTACTGGCTGCAATTGAACGCGCTCAAATTATTACATGAAAAAGTTGCGTTAATGTGAGAAAGCCTTAAAATCTTCGTTTGTTTTTACTTATCGCCTATTTGAAGAGCAAAAAACTTAAAATGTCCCCAGCGTATGGCTTACGGATTTTAGGCGTTGTAAGATACTGTGTTTGTCATCATTTTATAAATTTCGGAAACTGATTTTGGCAGGGATATTTGTGATTACTGTGAGCTTCATAGTAATATGAACAGAAAATATTTCAAAAACATTTAATTTTTTTGTATAAATTATTAGTCTGTTATCTAGCTCCATAAATCTTTTTGACACTTTACACTCATAGCTGTGCAATAAAGCTTATATAGTTATCACTAATAACCCGGCGAACACACCTTACATTTAGGTGAATAAATCTTCCTATCATATATATATATATATATATATATATATATATATATATATATATATATATATATATATATATATATATATATATATATATATATATATATATATATATATATATAGTAAGTATGTATTTTATTATGAAGTGTAACATGTTTGGTAGGGAAAGTTTAGATCAGATGTCATTTATGTTAAAGGAAAACTTTTAACCTTTTTTTGTAAAAGAAATGAAGACGTGTCAGCGATAAATATTAAGATTTTACTTGTTTCTTTTTCTAAATCTTTCAGTTGCTTGCTTATTACACTGTGCCTTCTATAGAAGGCCAACAGTAGTTCATAAAAACTTATTCATAAGTAAGAATAAGATTGGTAATCAATAATCAACATTGATGTTCTATTATTGTAGAGGCCGTACACCTAAATATCTATAGTTCCTTTTATTTAATTTAAATTTATTTAGTTTCATCCAGTACTATTAGTTCGCTAGTTTAGTATAATAATTTTTCGGTTGATTTTTTTAGTAAGATAAAAATGTTTTATAGTATTTGAAATCTCATAATAACATTAATTTTTATAGGAGATATTATTACGAATTTATGTTACTTTATAGGAAAAACACAGACGTGAAAGTATACCACCCATTCCGTTAATTGCTCAATTTTTTTACATATTAAAGATTCAAATGGAAAGTGTTTAGTAAACTTTTCGTATTATGAGACTGTTGTAATACATTAATACTAACAACAAATTTAAATAACATTCAACAAGAAATGTGGAGGCTTTCAGTGATCGTCGAGTAATTTCGACTGATTGTCGAGGCCAGAATAAAGTAAATTTTTGGTGTTTTATTTACTCTTGCCTGCTGACGTTACTTCAGAAAAGTTGGTATTTGTACACGAAATAAACGAAAACAATTTTACTACGGTTGTCAACACTTTGGCTACAATTTATCTGGTGTATAATGACTACAATATTTGAAAATAAAGTTCACAAATTGAGTCATTATTCTCTCTTTATTAAAAACTATTGTAACTTACTACATTTTTTCCTACACGTACGGAACTATTTTCTATATATTATTTTTCTGCTTTATTGTAGATTATTTTTCTACAATATTTTAGGCGTGTAACCGGGGCATATTGTAGTATTTTTTTTCACAATGTTTCAAAATTGTACTCCGTTGCTTTGTAAATTTTTACCAGTGATATAAAACTTAATACGTAGTATAGAACTTTGTCGAAAAGGCATCTATATAATTTGACAGAAAAAAAGTTTGTGATTAAAAATTGTATAAAACGGGTACAGAATATTGTGTAAAATTTCAGCAATGGGATTTTCCGTGTATAGGACGCACAACTTAAAATTGTATAAAATTTCTATTGACCTTAAAAGATTAAAAGCTAATAATGTTATGAATAGAATTTATTACATTTAGTGACTTTCTGATAATTGGTTTTATTGAAAATATTCCGAAAGATTTTGCGTTTCCATTATTAGTTTTTTAAAGGAAAAATATTTGTCTATAAGTCACAAATCGGCAAATTTAAAGAATTTCCAAATATAATGAAGTCTTATTATGCCATTGTCAGTTTTATAATTCCGGTTATTTATATTTTTAAATTTATATAGAATATGCGAAAATGGAATATTTTTGCAATATGTATCTCAAGTTATGATTGTTTTTTGTAACTAATTACGTTCTTCCAAAGTTATTCCCTACAGAGTACAATATAATTGCATCCAGGTTAGGAGCATCACTCCGTGCGGTAACTACTAAGTAGTATGGACAAGATTATCAAATTTATGAAATTATTGTATCTATCCAAATTTACGTGACTTAAAATACTTAGTCTCTTTATTCAGGTAGTATATTTTCTTAGTAATATTGATTAGAATGATTCATATGGTACCAGAAATTGCTCTACCCAACTCCAACTCGTTTTTTTTATGCAGATATTTTTAATTGGTCCGATATATTTTTTTTTCTTAAAATTAAGGTTAGGTCAAAGGTCTGATTCTGAATGTTATTTTGTGTAAACCATCGGTCTAACATATTATACAACTCGCGTGTGCTCTTTTAATTAAATTAGTTTAGGTAATTGTTTATTTCTTTAAATTTTCTGTTTATAATTGAGTGTATTTATATTAAACGTGGTGTTATTTTTTTTGCTTTATTGTGCTTCTCCTTTTCTTCTTAAGTCAAATAGAGTTGCCGAAACACAAGCTTGTATTAAACTTCAGTTTTATATCAGTTGATTTAAGAAATTGTACCTTCTTAGATAATTAGAACGAAAAAATATCAATTTAGATACAAGCAATCATCATTGTTCATTCGTTTCAACGATTATGAAGTATACGAAATAAGTCAATAGTTAGTAAAAGAGTAGGCTGTGTTACATTTAAGTTGAGGATTGCATCTGAATACGCCCTCTTTTGTCTTTAAATAAAAAAAATCGCAAACTTTATGTTATCATATGGAATGTTTATGTGACTAAAACAATTTTGCAGTATTTTGTGAAACATATTTATTTATACAAATTTTAGCTTACTATAATTATTGTACTTTCTATTTATAAAATTTACAAATAAATAAAGTTTATATACAATACAACGCTGTTTTTTTTTATGACTTATAACTAATCAGACTTATCTAGACACGACTGTTCCTAACGATGATGTAATATTTTAAATCGATCCTTAAATTTTACGATAATAACTAGGGGAAGGGTGTGTTCTGTTAGAAATTTATTATTTCATCTTTAGAGTCTAACAGAATTTGCTGGAGTTCTCTGTCAAGGTCTTCATAGTTTGGTTTTCATAATGCTTATTTTTTTAATATACTACTGCGATGACCTTTTAAAAGTCGCGTTAAAATATCTACCAAAAACACAAATAAGGAAAACTACTACACACTACTTACTTTTTTCGATTCTACTATATCTAAAATATTATAAATGGAAATGCAAAAATAATGAAAAAGAAATTTATAAACAACAGTCTCACATACACAATCTCTTTCTCTTAAGGGGTTACGTACACCTGGATGCTGCAAAAAGTATCTATATATTTAAAAAAAATATTTTAAAGGTTATTAAGTGAATAATACAAAAGAATGGCGATTACATATTTTTATTGTACTTTAAATTATAAGAAAAAAAAAATTAAATATGTTTTAAATGTTAACATTATTTTTTATCGGGTTAAAAGTTAAAAAATATTAAAAATTGACTGAGTAATATTGCAGATAGTGTCTGAAAACAGGTAACGGTCCCAATCCGACGCCAAGTCACATTTAATGCACTCTGTAATGTAAAGGAATTTTCTTATTTTATTAGAACAATAACAACAATAAAAATCCGTAAAAAAATCGAATTTTTGAAAATTTGAGGTGTACGTAACTCCTTAATTCTACTCTGTATTGTTATAATGAACTAAAAAAGGCTTAATCCAATAGTTCCCAAAGTGTATGCTACGGCGCTCGGGGAGCCACGATTTCATTCATTCAAATGAGCCGATCGATTGATACAGGTCATCTTTAACTTTCATCAGATATCTTCGATCCGATATATATTTTACGTTGGAAACAAAGCCAGTATATTAAGTATGGAAAAATAGTCGCAGGAATTAACAATAACTGAATTTAGCAACATTTTTTATGAAATTATAAGTAAAGGGACCCATCAGCTGGACCCAAATAGTGTAGTGAGATTAATATTACATCTATTATAGTCCAGACCCCTAATCCACCGAAACTAAATAATTTTCCTATTCCTTCTTGCCAATGGCCTAAGTAAAATCTATCTGCTCCGAAACCACCTAGTGTAATACTTAGTGCAAGTGCTGTCGACCACCTATAGCCTCCTGTCCAATTGCATTTCACTTTTTTGTTAAATGTTCTGTGGCCTACAATAAGTTAATCTAGATATGTTAACTTGGCTACCTGACTTTGTTATGGTAAAAAATGTTTTTTCATAATGCGAGTCTTTATTGTTTCAACCGATATCTATAAAAACATTTTTTACTATTGTAATGAAAGAGTCAGCAGGTGAAACCGTCGATATCTCACATCACACTTATAAATCATCGAATACCAGCCGTAAAACTAATGCATATACGTTACCACGCTCCTAATAAAGCTAGAAAGTAACAGGGATGTGCATAAAACATCGAATACCAGTCGCAAAATTGATGCATATACGTTACCACGCCCCTAATAAAGCTAGAAAGTAACAGGGATGAGCGCTATAAGGATCATTTAAAACTAACGTTTTATTACGTACAACACCCAAAAACATTTTATACCCAAGTGAGGTCAAACCATATCATTTATGAAGTCGCTTTCGGCCAAATCAATCATTTAATAAAATTTCAGTAAGTGCGATAAGGACAAGTAGACGACAGTGGAGTAATTTGCAACCCTGTCTTATGCAAATAGTCATCTTCCGTGCATTACCGCTGAGAAAACAGAAGGATTGTCTGCTAGCTTATAGTAAAACCTGTCTTAGATATGTACCGTACCATAGCAAAGAGAGTTTCTCAAAAGTTAATAATATTATTGTAAACTAGGAAGCTTTACACTCCACGACAACTGTTAATTCTATACAAAGCTCAAATTTGATTGACCATGAAATACTGCTTTCATGTTTGGAGCTCGGTTCCCAAACATACACAGCATTTGTTGGATTCTATTCAAATTCGAGACCCAGAACTGACCAGCAACCTTGATTTCTTAGAATATCGAAGAACGCTTGGCGACTTGAATTTATTCTAGAAGTATTTTCATGGAAAGTGTTCGACGGATGTAGCCCGCTTAATTCCTCCTAAAGCGGTGTATGCATGAGGAATATACGCTAATACTTCATATCCATATGAAGTTCAGCTTGTCACTCCTCGTATAATCCTTTTCAAGCAGTATTTTATATGGAGAACCTCATCGCTTGGGAATGATTTGCCCTGGACTGTGTCTCCCACCGAGTACAATTTACAGCGATTCAAGACCAACCTGTAGCGCTTTGGGGATTTTCCTGCAACACGTGCTATGCCCATAAAAAACGTTGTTGCTGCTTATATTTATTAAATTTACTAACTGGTTAATTATAAATATAATATTATTTACATCCTTTTGAAAATTATACACTTTATTAGATTGCACTTTTAATGATATTGTGACATATTCTCCATTAGCAAAAACTATGCATTTCATAAGATTAGACAAAATATTTTTTAAATTTTAAAAGTCTGACACCGACCGATTCGTTAGTAGTCAATCCGATCAATTAATTTTCAGGGTTTCCTAGATACGTGATAGTGTTTAATGTAAATATACGGAGGCTTAACAACACCGCTTTCAAGAATGCGTGTAGTGTTGAGAAATTTAAACAGGGTACTCTGTAATTGAGTGATATTTCACTTATGGTCTGGCAAGTAAGAACGTGTCCGCGATAATTCATTTTTGGTATATGCGATTTCAGCGATTCAACAAAAAAATCGATAGAGGGAATCTCTGTCTACGACGCATTTTAATAAAAGTATCAGTCGATTCTGAACTTTCGTCGAAATCACGTAAAATCCAAAATGAGTCACTTGTTTGCGCGTCGGTTCGAGGCACAGTCTTACTTTGTGCTCATCCTCTTTTTGTTCCATAATTACTGCTTTAATGGAGAATCTGGATAGCTTAAAATAATCAGGAAATATAGCCTATATAAAAGTTTAAATAAAGTATTTTAAGAAAAAAGTCATCCCCGAAATTGTATGATTGTATCTAGTATTGTTCTCGAATCTTAATGTGTTATTATCTTTTTCCAAAAACAATGACCGAAAAATGAATAATATATATATATATATATATATATATATATATATATATATATATATATATATATATATATATATATACGAGGGTTGTATGATAAGTACCTGGCCTCGACCAAAGATGGCCCTACTATTATTTAAAAAATTATATTTTTCGTAAACATAACATTTCACAATCTAAAGGGTTACATATACATTTCACAAGAATCCTGTCAAATTTTCAAGTCGCTGCGTGATTTAGTTTGTAAGTGGCAGCCATTTAAATAGAACAACTTTTGTGATTTTACGATGAAAAAAATTAAAAAACGAGCAGTGATAAAATATTTGTTTTTGAAAAAGAAAACGAATGATGAGATAAAAGCGGAACTCGGCGAAGTTTATGAAGAGTTTGCACCTTAGTTATCGACCATAAAATATTGCACAGCTGAATTTAAACGCGGCCGAAGAAGCATTTTTGATGAAGAACGTCCAGGTCGTCCAAATGAGGTCACCACATCAGAAATGAGCAAAAACATCCACGATATAGTAATAAATGATCGGAGAGTGAAAGTGCGTGAGATTCTTGAGACTGTGGGCATCTCAATTGAACGGGTGCAGAACATTTTAACAACTCATTTGGATATGAGAAAATTTTCCGCAAGATGGGTGCCGCTATTGCTCACAAATGACAATAAACGCGCACTTATGTTAACTTTAAAAGAATGTTTGGCTATGTTAAAGCGCAATCGGAATGATTTTTGGCGTCGATTCATAACTGTTGAAACATGGATTCATCCTAGCACGTCAGAGACCAAAGAACGGTCCGAACAGTGGATTTTCCGTGGCGAACCGGCGCGGCGCCAGAGAAGGCCAAGGTGACTTTATTGGCCAATAAAGTCAAGGCGACAGTGTTTTGGGAAGCACGCGGCATAATCCATGTTGATTACCTCGAAAAGGGCAAAACGATTCATGGACAGTATTATGTCAACTTATCGGATCGTTTCAATCATGCTGTGAAAGAAAAACGTCCGCATTTGGCGAAGAAAAAAATTCTCTTTCATTAAGACAATGCACGCCTGCATACTTGTCACCGCCATGGTAAAATTCCATGAGTTAGGATACGAATTGCTCCCGCATCCACCATATTCGCCAGATTTAGCCTCCAACAATTATTTTCTATTTCCGAATATGAAAAGATGGCTCAGTGGAAAAAAATTTGGTACTAATATAGGAATTGATGGCCTCATCAGAGCCGTGTAGTTTTGAAAGATAAATTTTGACTTAAGGAGTTAGTCTTGGAGGGGTGAAATCGGAAGTGAAAAAAAAAAAAATTACTAGGTCATCGTGTGGGGTATCAAATGAAAGCTTGTAAAAATATGAGTTCAAAAAAATATATATAATGTCTCACATGCGCACACTTTTCTTTGTATTATTTTGAAAAAATCGCGAAAAATCGCTGTCCTTCCCTTTATCTCGAAAAGTACTCATCCAAAAATTTTGAAAAAATTCCTCCACAGGGTGTAGATTGAACGAAAATTAGCACGAGTGCATTATTACCTATAATAATTTATCTGATGTATAAAAAAAAAACAAAAAGCTCAAGGTGATCAGTTTTCAGTAAAGATCGGAAACAAACTTTGTTGAAAACTCATTTGGGGTGTGTTTTGTGGTCACTTATCATTTTATAGCACCGTAAAAAAATTTCTATTTCAGAAGCAATCAACACTAATTCCACAAGTTCAACTTGCACTTGACCGGTTATTTTTTAATAATTTCTTTAAATTTTTAGATAGGCTAAATTGCCTGGTTTATTTTAATCCTTCCAGATTATCCATTTGGACAGTAATTATGTTGAAATGGAATGAAATAGACTAAACAATTTCTGAAATTCTTTATTTTTTTATTGGTTTATCATCCGGCGCTTAACGACTATGAGATAGTCGAGTAAATGACTTAGTAAAAAAAACAAAAGGCTCTATATTCTTAATTACCTAACTTATATACACGCTTCATTTGGCTTGGAGAATTTTAATAAGTACTATATCCTCTTAAAAATAATATTCTAACTTACAGAACAATTTTTTTTTTATGGGCCTAGCACACGTGCTGCAGGGAAGTCCCTAAAGAGCTACAGGAGCGGCACGTGTGCGGAAAAAGCGATTCACGTTACTCTTGAATCGCTCTCAATTGAACTCGGTGGGAAACACAGTCCTGGGCAAATTATTTTAAAGGGATGATGTTCTCTATATAAAAGACTGCTTGAAAAGCGTTATACGAGGAGTAACAAGCTGAACCTCATACGGATGTGAAGTATCAGCGCGACGTGTATTTCTAACATGCACCGCTCTGGGAGGAATTAAACGGGCCACATCCTCCGAACACTTTCCATGGAAATACTTGTAGAATAGGCTCAAGTCGCCAACCGTTCTTCGATGTTTCAGCTAATCAAGGCCGCCGGTCAGTTCCGGGTCTCCAATCAGACGAACAGCTCTTCTCTGAATAGAATCCAACAAATACAGTGTATGTTTGGGAGCGGAGCCCCAAACATGGGAGCAGTATTCCATAGTTAGTCGAATTTGAGCTTTGTAAAGAATTAACAGTTGTTGTGGAGTGTAAAGCTTTCTGGTTCGAAATAATATTCCCAACTTTTGAGAAGCTCTCCTTGCTAGGCCTGCAATATGCTCATGCCAGGACATATCTGCTCCCAAATTAATGCCCAACAAATTAAGTGACGATGTTAGAGGAATGGAGTGCCCCGCCATAACTATGTTTGGTTTAGCAACGTTAACTTTTTTAGAAAAAACTGCCGTCTGGGTTTTTGCAGTGTTAAATTCCACTTGGTTACTGTCAGCCCAAGATAGAATTTCTTCCAGGTCTTTGTGAAGTTGAACAACTTCCCGCTGTCTGTGGGCACTCGCCTAAGCAGCCGATGTCCGAGCGTTCAAAGTGAATGAAGAAATAAGCGTACTGTCATCTGCAAAGCTGTAGATTGGATTTCCGGTCTTGTCCTTGGATTTCCGATCAATGTTTGTATCTTTCCACTTTTTGAACTTCAAAATTCTTAGTAAGACAAAGACGAACCGTTTACAAGTAACATGACTGCGTCCTTTCCGGAGAATGAAAGCAGCGTTACTTGTCGAACGGTGAATAGAATATTCAGATATTCTTGTATAATTCACTTGCTAGTTAGCGTGAATAAGTATAGAGTATTATTTGAGTGGTCATTTTTTACTTTGCTTACTTTACAGTGGAGCCAATATATTTTATTTATCTAGTATAAAAGTCGTTAGGTGAAACTACTGGAATCCAATGTCAAAAAAAGTTAAAGATATGAGGCCTTGAGGCCTGGCAAGTAGACTAGAAAAGCCCCCTCCTTATCATAAAGGAGAGCATGTTACTCCAAGCAACAATGGTAACTTTTTCATGCAGCGGCACGTGTGCGGAAATAGCGATTCACGTTACTCTTGAATCGCTCTCATTGTACTCGGTGGGAAACACAGTCCTGGGCAAATTATTACAATCAGAACATGTCATGTCTCAAGCTTTTCAATATTTGACAAGTATATAGAACATAAAGATATGGCTTCATCGTCGATGTCAAACAACACCATCCATTTTTTTTTAGCTGACTGTGTCCCGGTAACATTCTTAGCCGAATTCCTAGACTTATTTGCATTCCTGAGTATACTGCCATTACTCTGCCCTTCTGCTTAACACTGATCTCCCATCTGAGATATATATGTATATATATATATATATATATATATATATATATATATATATATATATATATATATATATATATAACGTAGGCTGAAAAGTTTTTGGTCTGACACATACTTGTAGCCCTTTTCAAAAAATCCATATGATTTTTAGGAACTACCAACCTTCAAACGATACGTGTCAAAATTTCATTACATTTCGATGATTAGTTTACAAGTTACAGTGGTTTTAATGGCGCTACTTTTAATTTTTTCAAAACAATGGAAAAAATTGAATTTCGTGTGTTGATTAAACTGATGGGAAAAATACCCTTCAAGCAAAGCAATGGCTTGATAAGCGTTACGGGGACTCTGCTGGAAAATCACTCTTCTATGCTGAATGCTGAATTTAACGCGGTCGTGCAGATACAAATGATGCTGAACGCTCTGGTCGCTCAAATAAGGTGGTTACACCGGAAAACATAAAAAAAAATCCACAAAATTGTTTTAAATGACCGAAAAGTGAACTTGCGTGAGCTAGCTGACACCAAAAAGATATCAAAAGAACGTGTTGGTCATATTTTGGATGAACATTTGGGCATGAGAAAGTTCTATTCGAAATTAGTACCGCGTTTACCTACAGTAGACCAAAAACAACAACGTGTTGATGATTCTGAGCGCTATTTGGACCTGTTTTTAAGCGCAATAAAAAGGATTTTTTCATGCGATATGTGACAATGGATCAAACATGGATCCACCACTACACACCGGAATCAAATCGGCAGTCAGCTGAGTGGACAGCAGCCGGTGAAAGCCGTCTGAAGCGACCAACGACACAACAGTCGGCTGGGAAGGTTTTGACCTCTGTATTTTGGGATGCGCAGTGAATAATTTTCATCGACTATGCTGCATTTGAAGGCAGAAATCGCAAAGAAATGAACAAGAAAAAAGTGCTCTTTCATCAAGACAAGGCAGCGTGTCACAATGCCAATGGTTACAATGGCAAAATTGCATGAATTGAAGTTCGAATTGCTTCCTCATCTACCGTATTCTCCAGATTTGGCCCCCAGCGACTATTATCTATCGCAGTTCTCAAAAAATGCTCGCGGGAAAGAGATTTATCTCCAGTGAAACAGTTATCGCCGAAACTGAGGCCTATTTTTAAGGCAATGACAAATCCTTCTACAAGAAAGGTATAGAGATGTTAGAAAAGCGTTGGACTGATTGTATCGCTCTTGACGGAGAATATATTGATGAATAAAGTCGAATTTTGCAAAAAAAAAAATGTGTTTTAAGTAGCTAGACCAAAAACTTTTCAGCCTACGTGTTATATATATATATATATTATATATATATATATATATATATATATATATATATATATATATATATATATATATATATATATATATATATATATATATGACCTAAAGACGTCGCTGCAAAATCTCAGGTGATTTCATAGGTCCCGCATTTAAATATCGACCATTTTAGGTGATTTACTCTTATTTTGTGGTCATCGATTTAGTATTGACCTTTTAATGGACATCACGAATACTTTTTAACATTAGGTAAAATGTAGTGTTTACTATGCATTTCTATTTTTATAAATTTCAAGAATGTTATGCTTTATTGGCAAACGGAAAAAAAAATTCGAACTTTTTTTTTTTAACAATTAAGTTAATCAGAAAATATATTCTTCAAGAAAAGCATGTGAAAGCACAATTTTTTCTAATTAGATAGTAAAAAAAATAGCTTCCCGGAAATATTGAACTTTCCTCCCTTTGTATACAAATGGCTATATACTTACCTAAACAGAGAATATCATTTCTAACTGTACAATTTGTAACATAAATGTCTCTCGGTGATGCAACTGATTCACAAGTAGCTTTTAGTTCACAACTGTGCTCCCAATGCTCGGTTTGATAACAATACCGACACAAATATTTCTGCTGAAATTCTTTTGGACCCTAAAATAATGATAAAAAGGTAAAATAAAAAACAAAAATGGCGATAAAAAATCCTACATTTATAAATAAATATTCTTATAACTTTCAAGAGAGCAAAAAAATAAGAAGTAAGTAATAAGAGCACTACCCAAAAGCATTAATAACGTTAAGCAAATTTGTTAAAGTGATGTAGATGATTAGAACACGTGATAAGGCACAAAAGTGTTGGCTGTACAAGGTACCTAAGAAAGGAACATAGCAAATATCTGAAACTCGGATACCGGTGAAACTCAATATTTTATTCATGGATATAACACATGGGCTGAAAAGTCCCGGGCCTAACACATAGATGGCGCTAGTTTTATTGCAGTCACCTTTTTTTCAGTTAATACTAACCTTCAAAAGACAGCTGTTAAAATTTCATGATATTCTATTCATTAGTTTGTGAGTTATTGTGCTAAGAGTGACGCTACTTTTGTTATTTTCAAAACAATGGATCAAAAACAATTTCGTGTTTTAATTTTACACTGCTTCTTGATGGGAAAAAATACCGTTCAAGCGAAGTAATGGCTTGAAAAGTGTTATGGGGACTCCGCTCCATCAGAAACAACAATAAAACGTTGGTTTGCTGACTTCAAACGTGGTCGTAGAGATACCGATGATGCAGAACGCAGTGGACGTCCAAATGAGGCGGTAACACCAGAAAACATCAAAAAAATCCATAAAATCGTTTTGAATGATCGAAAAGTGAAGTTGCGTGAGTTAGCTGACATCGTAAAGATATCAAAAGAACGTGTTGGCTTTATATTGCATGAGCATTTGACTATGAGAAAGCTCTGTTCAAAGTGGGTGCCGCGTTTGCTCACTGTTGATCAAAAACAAGAACGTGTTGATGATTCTGAGCAGTGTTTGGCCATGTTTAAACGTAACAAACCGGAATTTTTGCGTCGATATGTGACAATGGATGAAACATGGATCCATCACTTCACTCCGGAATCAAAACGATCGTCATCTGAGTGGACAGCAACTGGTGAACCTCGTCCAAAGCGCCCGAAAGCACAACAATCGGCTGGAAAGGTTATGGCCTCGGTATTTTGGGATGTGCGTGGTGTAATATTCATCGACTATCTTGAGAAAGGAAATACCATCAACAGTGAATATTATATAGCGTTATTGGAGCGTTTGAAGGCCGAAATTGCAAAGAAACGACCGCATATGGCAAAGAAAAAAATTTTGTTTCATCAAGACAACGCACCGTGTCACAAGTCAATCAAAACAATGGCAAAACTACATGAATTGAACTTCGAATTGCTCCCACATCCACCGTATTCGCCAGATTTGGCTCCCAGCGACTACTGGCTGTTCGCAGACCTGAAAAAAAAATGCTCGCCGGTAAGAAATTTCGCACGAATGAAGAGGTTATCGCTGAAACTGAGGCCTATTTTGAGGCAAAAGATAAATTGTTCTACAAAAGTGGTATTGAAATGTTAGAGCGGCGCTGGAATGATTGCGTTGCTCTTGATGGAGATTACGTTGATGAATAAAGCTAATTTTGAACCAAAAAAACCGTGTTTTCTTTGTTAGGCCCGGAACTTTTCAGCCCATGTGTTAAGCTAAACAAGCCAACGAAATTTTTACTTCAAACAACTAATATTTCAGAACTTTTAAATGCCTAATTAAAAGTTAAGATAAAATTAAACACAAATTAATTATAAAACGAGCATATCCCAAGGACATCATATATCTCGAGTGTTTAAAGCAACTAGGGAATGTAACTGTGTATTAGTAAAATAGCTATGTTTTTCTTAAGGTATCGTGTAGATATTTTTACCCGAATTTGCCGAAAAGTATCTAATAATACATTCTAGAAATAAAAAAAAATATATGTCAAAAGGCGCAGACATTTCCAATTTTTCTGCATTATTACATAAGAAATCCTTTTTTTTAGGTAAGAAATTTTAATTGCAAACAAAATAGAAATAGGATTACGCAACTTCTAAGTCCACCCGAGTTAAGCATTGACCATTTTCCGGGGTTCTCAAAATTATGGGGACCCCAGGATAGATGCCCAGGCCTTTATCTCGTGAACCCGAATCAACTAGCGGTGTTATAAAACTTTCTCGAGGAATTAAAACCATGGTCAACACTAACAATGTTATAGAAATGGACAGCTCAGTCAAATCATTTACAAATAACATTAATACAGTATTTGCTCGTTCCTCTGTAGTCACGTCAAGGTTCTCGAAACACAAGAATCTTGACATAGACCCAAAAGAATTGATAAAACTAAAAAATAGTCAAAAACATTACCTATGGAAGAGGCGACCTCAAAGGTAAAAGGGAAGCTAACAGGGTCACACGAGTAGCAGAAGACAGGCTAAACAGACTATACAGTACAGTACACGCAACATAAGTCAGATATCAAATTACATACTAATCACGGATATTCAGGGTAAAGTCGAACATCAACTAATCATTTCTACGAATAGTTTAGTGAAAATTTACCGAAAACTTGGAAAAAGCTGTAATGATCGCTAGAACAGTCTGAATATACAAAACCAAATCACTCCCAGGCCTAACAAACAACTCCTCCATTGGCCACCAGTGTGTGTATTGAAAAGAATATTAGAAAACTTCTCTCACATTGTTAAGCCAAATAGTTTTTTTTATAGCAGATAAATCATCAAAGGGTATGCTATGTTATATGATAATTTTAGCTCAATCTACACTTTATGGGGAATATTTCAGAACTTTTTCAAAATTTTTTGATCAGTACTTTTCGAGATAGGGGGGACAGAGATTTTTGGCTATTTTTCGAAAATAATATAAAGAAAAGTGTGTGCAAGTATTACATCATATATATTGTTGAACTCGTGTTTTCACAAGCTTTCATTTGACACCTCACTCGATGACCTGGTAAAACGTTGTTTTTTCACTGCCGATTTCACCCCAAGAAATTAAAGTCAAAATTTCACTTTCAAAACTATACTCAGATTGGGTCATCAGTTCCTATATTTGTGCGAAGTGATCCCATAAGTATTCCGTACGGAACACCGAAAATAAATCGCCAAATAACCTAATTTTTACTAGCTAGTAGATTTGAAAATTGATGCAATAAAATACAAAAGTTAGTTTTTAATGAGAACAGCACATGAAAATTTGAGGAAAATGTATAAGTTCTCAAATTTAATAAAATCTTTATTATGGAATTCCACAATCACCAGATACAAAATATATATTTTATATTTTTGATGGTGGTTGAGAGCATAAAATATTTCTAAGCGTAATTAAACTATTTTAGCACATTTACCAGTTAATAGTGTAGGACGAGGGTTGTATCATAAGTACCTCGCCTCGGCCAGAGATGGCGCTACTACTATTTAAAAAATTATATTTCTCGTAAAAATAACCTTTCACAAGAATCCTGTCAAATTTTCAAGCGTCACGTAGAGACGTGATTTACGTAGTTTGTGAGTGACAGCCATTTAAATATAATTTTGTGATTTTACAACAATGGAAAAAATTGAATATCGAGCAGTGATAAAATATTTGTTTTTGAAAAGGAAAACGAATGATGAAATAAAAGCGGAACTCAGCGAAGTTAATGGGGACTCTGTACCTTTGTTATCGACTATAAAATATTGGACAGCTAAATTCAAAAGCGGCCGTAAAAGCATTTTTTTGATGAAGAACGTTCAGCTCGTCGAAATGATCTCATAACATCAGAAATGATTGATAACTCATGAAAAAATCCACAATATAGTGATAAATGGTCGGAGAGTGAAAGTGCGTGTGATAGATGAGCCTGTGGGCATCTCAATTGAACGGATGCAGAACACAACGTTGTCAAATTATAATATTTAAATATATTTATAACAACTCATTTGAATATGACAAAGCTTTCCGCAAGATGGGTGCCGCGACTACTAAAAAAGCATTAGATGTGATCTGGCGCCGGATTGGGACCGCTACCTGCCTCAATGCCGCGCCTCTCGGCAGCTGCGTTTCAAATTTCTTTTGCCAAATAAAGCGTTAGAATTTTGCATCCATTAGTGGAGTTTATGATTCTAACATTAGTTGACTGCCGTCCTTCGAAGTGTACAATAGTGTATTTTCTCGCAAATTTTAAAATTGTTGAAACCTCATTCCCTTGATCTCAAAGGAGAAAGAGATCAACGACATATTCGTTCGAAGAAGCTGCAGTAATGGAGTCTGAGGCTCAATTTACGAGTATAGCTGCGAAAAAATTACGGGGACAATCAGTGGATGTTTCGTGTAACGAAACTTTTTTGTACTGCATTATTCATTTCGCTGCAATTTTTTTGGGAATCGCTGAGTGTCTTGTTTGCCGGAATGTCGTGGTGATGTGAAATTTGTTAAAAAAAGTATACGCGGGTCCGATTTAAACTTGTATTTTGTACAAAGTATAAGATATTAAAAGCATAAATTCATTCCCATTGATCTACTCAACGGCATATGAAATAAATAGACGATTTGCTTTTACTGTGCGCCTTCTCGGCAAAGGATTGAAAATTATGCAACTTTTTTGTGGTCTTATGGATCTACCATTTTATATCACCCAAAGAACTTATGATATGTTTATGGGTAATGTCGGAGAAGCCGCGAAAACTGTTACTGCAGCATTAATGAAGTTTGATGCTAAAAACGAACAATTAGAAGTTGCAAATGAAAAAAATTTAAATTATGTAGTGATGGAATAATTGTGCCTGGCGATGGCACATGGATGAAAAAAGGATTTTCATCTCTTTTTGATGTAGCTACACTTATTGGACATTTTACTGGAAAAGTGGACTTTGTTGTAAAAAGTGATTACTGCAAAGAATGTGAAAATCATGAAAAAGATAAGGATATTGCAGAGTATGAATCGTGGTTTGATGAATATAAGGCATCGTGCTCTGCAAATAACAACGGGAGCGCAGGAAAAAATGGAGCCCGACGCCGTAGTAACTATGTTTCAAAGGTCGGAAGAGTTACTTGGTGTAAGGTACCAGTATTGCATCGGAGATGGAGATTCAAAAACATTTTCTGCGATCGCAAAAGTTGAGACATACGACATGGAGTGAAGAAGGAGTGTGTTGGGCCAGGACAAAATCATTTCAATCCACAAAAGAAGCCAGAGTTAACCCAAAAAAAAAAAACAGAAAACTAAAAATAACACCAAGATGTAAGAGGAAGAAGGCGTAACATACAGTACGAAGCTGGAATGGGAGACTATCCGTAAGTTCACTTTTTATTTACCTGAAACTTTAAACGCGTTTTCTCGAAATTATGTTTTCAGACCCTGACTGTAATATTAATCAGTCAATTTTGAATATTTTTTAACTTTTTTTTTAAATCTTAATAATTACTTTTTCTACAAAATGTCGAGAAGTTTTTTTTTTAATTTTTTATAAATAATTAAACATTTACTAAAGTTTGAGACGCCGTAAATTTTTTATTTTTGCAAAAAAAAAAAAACCTTCGAGACTTTTTAACTACTACATTATTTTACAAGATTAATTTTTGTTTTTACAGATTGGATTATTTTTTATGAAGTTATCCTGCAGACAAACAGGTGCCATAGTTTTCATCAGTAGTCCATTTAACCCGATAAAAAATAATGTTAATATTAAAACATATTTAAAAAAAAATTCTTAAAATTTAAAGTACAATAAAAATACAGTCGACACTGTTTATAGTGAAACTCTATATAGTGAAAAACTCTTTATAGTGCAATTTTTTCAAGACCTAGAATATCTTCATACATAGCAATATATACGGATTTTTTCTTTATATAGTGAAAAACTCTCTATAGTGAAATTTCGGTCAACATTTTGGTCTTTCGCTATATAGAGTGTCGACTGTATATAATCTTTGTATCATTCACTTAATAGCCTTCAAAATATTTTTTTTTAAATATACATACTTTTTGCAGCGCCCAGGTGTGTGTAACCCCTTAAGATAGCCAAAGAAAGCTTGAGAACAAAATAAAAATGCATGGCATCAACGATGTTTTGTGGTAAATTAATGCACCTTTTAAAATGCTATAAATTCGATACACTTTAACGTAGAGAACTACGATATAAAATTTACCTCTTATGAGTTTTTTAAAACAATATTAGTATATGCCTTCTGTTAGATAAATATCGTTTATTTGTTGTGTGAGTATATACACTTACTTACTTGGCATTTCACTTGCGGTTTCATGCGGCACGTTGTTGTCATTTCTCCTCCATAGACACAAGTTTCATTTAGTTCACATTCCAAACATTGAACAGGAAGATTTTTGCATTCCATATTTAAGGGGCATTTTAGGACAGAGTCGCTCTAAAACAAAGCATAATTTCAACGTAATTCAAACGTACAAATAATTATTTTTTTGTCATATCCTTGAGTGCCTAGTAAAAGACATATATCAACTTAATGCACAATTTTTATTAACTACTAAAATAAAAAGGATTTTTGAGAATTTGTCCACAAATTTTTTTCATTATTAAATTCCAAGATCGTACTAGTAACAGCGAGATACGAGAAAGATCAAAAGTGAAAGATGTATATTAAGATAGAATTGGGCGAGGCATATCGGAAGGATGACTGATAACAGATGGACACGTCGTATAGTCGAATGGGGGCTTACAGAACATAAAAGATGCAGAGAGACAACTTGGGGAGGCTTACATCTGACTAGGGATGGAATAAGGTAATGACGATGATGAACCTTCACTTACTCAAAAAACTTTAACGCGTTAATTTTTGGTTTGGCGAATTTCCCCGTAGTTGTTTGAGCTAATTTATTCTTTAATGATTTTTTTTGGATAAACCACTGTAAAATAACTTTATGTCTAATTTATTGGCTACGTGGAAACACTAGACAATTTGTTGGAGGATGAGATAGCCAACTCAGTATACATCTAACGTAGTAGTTAGGATTTTCTTTATATTATATTGGTTGTAAAAACGGTCAAAATCCATGTAGGGGTTCGGATATATCGTATCACTTTTTACTTTTATTCAGACATCTTTTTTTTCAAACGCACTTATAAAATCTCCCTATTGACAGTATAATTTTTTTTTTTTTTATGGGTCTAGCTCACGTGCTGCAGGGAAGTCCCTAAAGCGCTCCAGGAGCGGCACGAGTGCGGAAAAAGCGATTCACGTTGTTCTTGAATCGCTGTAAATTGTACTCGGTGGGAAACACAGCGCTGGGCAAATTATTCCAAAGGGATGAGGATAAGGAGATATCTTAAGATTAATATGCGGTGGAATCAATAGCTCACTATTGCTGTATTAGCTCTAAAGATGCACTTTTCTAAAGGCTTTCTATTGGCACGATTTAACCGACTAGTTTGATCAAGTGTATCATGGGTTCGCTAAATTGGACCAAAGAAAGAAAATCTCACTTTCAGGCAGTCTGATGTTAATAATAATGGATGAGTCAAAAATATAACGAAGTCTATGATAAATATTTCATTTTATCCAGCAGGAGAGTGTCCTTTTATATAAGAAAAGTACAAATTGATCAAAAATTTTCATAGAAAATTAAAAATACTTGCCATAAAAGCTACATTAACAAAAATAATCAACGGTTTAATCCCATTCTAACAAATTATGGAACTTGCAATGACATTAGCAGGAAAAATACTAATTCGAAAAAAATAATCATCTATTATAAAAAAAAAAACAACTATTCAGTCAAATCGCAAAAATATTTTCGGTAGTAGCAAAAATGTAACAAAAATATGATTAATTTCGTCTTTGAATTAATTACTATTATCTTTCATACATAATTTAGCATTATTTCTGTCTTTACTAGAATCTTTATCGCAATATATCTCATTTTCAGTTAAAGCAGTTGTCACAAACGTCAGGATTAGAAGTACATCTATGACAACGTACGCACTGAATCTTTTTTAACATAATAATGACCATTATTATATAGGGGACAAATATTTTCTTCATTATCTAAATCACCATCAGTATCGTCATCATCAATTATCACTTCATCTTCAAAATCGTCATTGCCTGATGTAATAGAAGAGGATCTTTTTATTCTTTTACATTTGACAGTCTTTTTTTCTATGAATTATTTTTGTATTGGAAGTCTTTCTTTTTTTTTGATTCCTTCTTTTGTTTATTGATGTCTTTACCTTTTTTAGTTTTAGTTTTTTTCTGTTGGCTTGCTGATGATTCTTCCAACATATTAAACTTTACTACGCTTAAAAAATGTTTCATCCATTTTACAATAATCTCTCAGAAGGTGTGCCATTCCCCAATTCAGGATTTTGTCTTATTCTTTTGAATAGAAATATTAGTGGCACAAACTCTCCAATCACACTGGCACACCACAAGGCTTTTTTTTTATCGTTCGCCCCTCCGCTTAGGATTTTACCCTTTTTCATATCTTAAGGATATGGACGAAGAGGTCATAATACCCGTCAACGTTGTCCAAGTGCCAAAACATACATTTTGTATTTCACAGCACCTTTTAAACAATGCGGTAGTGCTGCCACGAACATTATTGCATTTCTGCAAACAACTACTAACATACCTATGTAAGGTGCCAGGTCAAATATTATTAAATAAATTAGAAATACGTAACCGACCTGCCGGGATTGGAACCTGAGACCTTCTGCACCGCAAGCAAGTACTACGCCACGGAGCCACATCTGTCTGTTGTATTAACTCCTCTTTCTCCGCTTACAATTGCGCCGATTTGTTTCTTCCTTTCTTATCCCAAGACTTTTTGCGTTTTTTTTCTGAACGGTGGAAAATCCACGTCAAATATTTTCGTAGACGTTAATGTATTTTTATCTACGATTTTTTCAAGCTGAAGTTCGATTTGCTCTAATCTCCTCTGCTTGCCGGTGGTCAACTGGGAACACCCTCTATAATTCACGTTTAGTTTGTTTATTTACAGCGAACGTTTACAAATTTTGCAATATGTCGTGGGTAAAGTGAGGTAAAGATCAATGTTATTCCACGTTTTTTTAAAGATCTTCGCAAACTACTATAGTTCTGTTAATTAATTTATAGAAAGTGTAGAATATAACAGCAACTGTGATAATTCGTGTCGTTAGGTATAATGGTTCAGTTATAAATATGTCACGCACAACCCAGGATATTTTATATGGAGATCGATTGCACACTTAAGGTACATAAAAATAATAAACAAATACGTTTTTAAAGCTACTTTGTTTAGCACTAAAAAATCTTACATTTCTTACAAGAAAATCGTTTACCATTTCGGTATTCATCTTGTAAAAGTTAAGAGAAAAACCTATTTGAAATTTTGTTTTTATTTTGCCCAAATCCAAACAGCTGCAGTGAAGTTCATAACACCTTTAAGATATATATATATATATATATATATATATATATATATATATATATATATATATATATATATATATATATATATATATACTAAAATCTCTAACGATTTTGGTTTATTTTTATTCCTATTTTCTTTTCTGGCATGGCCTGGTTTGATGATTGTCCTTTATTCTTGCATCCTTCGTTCTTGTAATGCAAGGGCAAAACTTACTAACGGTCTTCGTCCCATAAATCACTATATAATTTTCCTGCATTTTTTTAGAAACAAGCACATATTTCGGTCATATTAAAAAAAAAAGTAAAGATTTCAAAATGAATTTTTTAACCCCTCCGTATCCTGTATCCCACTATAATACCATTTACTTAATCCATCAAATAACAGTATTAAAAAAATTATGACAGTTAAATATAAAAAAAAAAAATTGTATGTATTGTTAAAACATATAAAAAATAACCGGTCAAGTGCAAGTTGAACTTGCGCAATTAGTGTTCCGCACGTTGATTGCTTTTAAAATAAAAAAATTTGTTACGGAGGTAAGTTTGTTTCCAATCTTTAATGAAAACTGATGACCTTGAAATTTTTGTTTTTTTTATATACCAGATAAATTATTAAAGGTAATGCACTCGTGATAATTTTCGTTCAATCTACACCCCGTAGAGAATATTCCAGAATTTTTTCAAAATCTTTTGATAAGTACTTTTCGAGATTAGGCGGGGGGACAGCGATTTTTCTCAATTTTTTAAAAATAATACAAAGAAAAGTGCGCGCAAGTATTTTATATATATATTTTTTACTCGTGTTTTCACAGGCTTTCATTTGACACCACACTCGATGATCCAATAAAAATTTTTTTTTTTTCGCTTCCGATTTCACCCCCCAAAACTAACCCCTTAAGTCAAAATTTAACTTTCAAAACTACACGGCTCTGATGAGTCCATCAATTTCTATATTAGTACAAAATTTCAACTTTCTATGTCAAATAGTTTCGGAGAAAATCGGGTGTGACGGACAGACAGACAGACACCGAAGTGACCTTATAAGTGTTCCGTACGGAACACTAATTACTTTATTATATTATATACATCAAATTAACAATTTACTTAGGTATTTAACAGTCCTTTATAAAATTATAGTCAAAAATGTTTAAAATGTAAAAAGGGCAATTTAGAAAAAAACATTATTTTTTTATGCAGTGGCCTAGAAAAAAACAAACATATCGCAAGGGTTCAGTGAGATATCAATAGAAAAAAGTTAAGAAGAGGAACGGCCTGTAATAAAGTTGGAGATAATGAAAAATAACATGATTTTTAAATTTCTTGAATTCATGAACTCCGAAATGGAAGTATATTACGATTATACGCAACACCCTTCTAACCCTCTCTCCCATTCCTTTGATCCCATATATCTTTCAAAATAAATTAATAAGATAGAATTTTGCCCAATACCTCAACCAAAACTAAAAAAAAATTCTCATAATATTATACACTATACAATATTTAACGACCCCTCCCCCCTGTTAAAATTGGAAATAATGAAAAAATAATCAAATTTAAAGCTTCCTATAACACATGTACATGACGGCACCCCTCCAACCCCTTCCTCCACCCTTTTACTCCTTATATATTTTCCTATTTTATTTTACATATTGATGCTTGACACTTTCTCGGGTCGGAAAAATCGACTTT
>CM032446.1:152215815-152285815 GCA_019049505.1 Pachyrhynchus sulphureomaculatus | reverse complement strand
TCAAGCCTCCTCGTCCTCAGGAAGAAAATCAATAAAAACCGGCGACTATGAAAAGGTTAACGAAGCTTTATTCATGTGATTTAACCAACAGAGATCAAAAGGTGTGCCTCTGTCGGGTCCAATTTAACAACAGAAAGCAATAATGATTAGTAGGCAATTCCCAGAGATAGATCAGTTTACCGCCAGTTCTGGATGGCTTGACCGCTGGAAAAAACGGTATGGTGTGCGACAACGAGTGTGTGTGGTGAAAAACTTTCGGCTGATGTGTCATCAATTGAGAAGGTTAAGCAGAACTTTAAAAAGCAAATCGAAGATTGTGGATACACATGTGATCAAATTTACAACTGTGACGAAACTAGTCTGAATTATAAAATGCTTCCATCAAAAACACTGGCATCTCAACAGGAAAAATCAGCTCCTGGGCACAAACGAAGTAAGAAAAGATTAACTATAATCGTATGTTCCAATGCATCTGGCAAGCACAAAATCCCACTGATGGTGATTGGCAAGTCTGAACGTCCAAGAGCTTTAAAACACATCTTACCCAAAGCCCTACCAATCTATTACAAAAGTCAGAAGAGCACATGGATGGATGCACTGGTTTGAAGAAGAGTTCGTGCCATCTGTGACTAAATTTTTGAACAGAAACCGTCTTCCTATTAAAGCAATTTTGTTAATGGATAATGCCCCCTCTCACCCTGGACAAGGACTTCATGTGGGCGAAACTGTTGTAAAATTTTTTCCTCCAAATGTAACCAACATAATGCAACCAATGGATCAAGGCATCCTCGAAAACATTAAAAAAATTATAGGCGTTTATATCTTGAACATCTGTTAGAATACATAGAAAAGGAGGATATTATCAATGGGATGAAAAAGGTTAGACTGGGTAAGTCAAGCTTGCGTACTACCACTATTCAAAAATCTTGGTCAAAAGTTATTGATTTTGAGGACTATAATGACAGTGAAGATGATACTCCATTAGCTTTGAAATTGAGAAGCCATGGAGAAATGTCCTGTTCAAAATTTGGCAGCGAGATAGAAGAAAAAGAAAAAAGTTTATTTGAATTAATGCAAAAATTAAAAGGTTGCGAAAATGTGATAAGAGAAGATGTTGTTGAATGGATTACAACAGATAATTTAGAAGAAGAAATGAGTATTAAAGAAATAACGAATGCCTTTCAGGAAACCGAAAAATCAGATGACGTTGACGAAGCGGCGGTGGATGAACAGTCTCCCACTAAGATCTCTCATCAAAAAGGTTTTGCTTCTTTGGAAAAAGCTTTGAGGTATATCGAGCAACAACCAGAGGCAACCCCAGCGAATTTGCTTTTTCTTTATAGATGGAGAAACATTGCAGCGAGAAAAAGAAGATGCAATACGAAACAGAAGCGCATGGATACCTATTTCACTGTTTTATAATGTATAATAATGATAATAAAATCTTTATTATTAGCAAAGCTAAACAAGTACAATTACAATATATATATATATATATATATATATATATATATATATATATATATATATATATGTATATATATATATATATATATATATATATATATATATATATATATATATATACACGAGGCTGGTTTGAAAAGTCCGTGCAAAAATAAAAACTACTTATGTGTTTGGGGTAAACCTTTTTTATTTTTCGACATAGTCTCCTTTTAGGCTTATACACTTCGTCCAACGATGTTCTAGTTTGTTGATCCCTTCCGAATAATAAAATTTGTCCAAGTCTGCAAAATATCCATTAGTGTCTGCAATAACCTCCTCGTTTGAATAAAATCTTTGTCCCGCCAGCCATTTCTTCAAATTGGGGAACAAATAGTAGCCCGAGGGAGCCAAGTCTGGAGAATAGGGGGGATGTGAAACGAGTTGGAATCCTATTTCCATTAATTTTGCGACCACAACTGCTGAGGTGTGTGCTGGTGCGTTGTCGTGATGGAAAAGGACTTTCTTGTGGGCCAATCGCGGGCGTTTTTCTTGCAGCTCGGTTTTCAAACGGTCCAATAACGATGAATAATATTCACCTGTAATAGTTTTACCCTTTTCCAGATAGTCGATGAAGATTATCCCTTGCGAATCCCAAAAGACAGTCGCCATAACCTTTCCGGCCGAAGGAACGGTCTTCGCCTTTTTTGGTGCAGATTCCCCCTTGGTAACCCATTGTTTAGATTGTCGTTTGGTCTCAGGAGTATAGTAATGTATCCATGTTTCATCCACAGTGACGAAACGACGCTTAAAGTCCTTCGGATTCTTCTGGAACAGCTGCAAACCATCCTTGCAACACTTCACACGATTCCGTTTTTGGTCAAGCGTGAGCAATCGCGGCACCCATCTTGCGGATAGCTTTCTCATGTCCAAATGTTTATGCAAAATATTATGTACCCGTTCAGTCGAGATGCCCCCAGCACTAGCAATCTCACGCACCTTATGGATTTGATCAATGATTTCTCGTCTGTCATCCATCACCTTATCATGGATTTGATCAATGATTTCTGGAGTCGGAAGCCTCCACTGAGGCCGTCCAGTAATGTTTAAACGTTCAGCGTCATTGCCATCACTCGGACTTTGACCACGGACTTTTCAAGAGAAACCAGACCTCGATAGGCGTAGTGGTGCCATATATGCACGGATATATATATATATATATATATATATATATATATATATATATATATATATATATATATATATAATTACAAACTAACTTAAATGCTATGGTTATCTATTATGTAGCTTCTTAACAATTTTTTAAAGTTTATAAAGTTTGCATTTTTCAAATTTATTGGAAGATTGTTAAATTCTATAAGGCCTCGATGGAATAAGCAATTTTCAGCGTATGATGAATTCACAGTGGGAACATAAAAGTCCAATCTATTTCTAGTATTATATGCGTGAATGTCATTGACATATTGTAATTTTTCTAAAATATGTTCAGGGTACATTCTATTTTTAGTGTTCCGTACGGAACACTTATAAGATCACTTCGGTGTCTGTCTGTCTGTCACACCCGATTTTCTCCGAAACTATTTGACATAGAAAGTTGAAATTTGGTAATAATATAGGAATTGATGGCCTCATCAGAGCCATGTAGTTTTGAGAGTTAAATTTTGACTTAAGGGGTTAGTTTTGAGGGGTGAAATCGGAAGTGAAAAAAAAAATTTCTTACTAGGTCATCGAGTGTGGTGTCAAATGAAAGCTTGTGAAAACACGAGTAAAAAATGTATATATAATGTAATACTTGCGCGCATTTTTTCTTTTTATTCTTTTTAAAAAATCGCGAAAAATCGCTGTCCCCCGCCTTATCTTGAAAAGTACTTAAAAAATTTTGAAAAAATTCCAGAATATTCTCCACGGGGTGTAGATTCAACGAAAATTATCACGAGTGCATTACCTTTAATAATTTTTCTGGTATTTAAAAAAAAAAAAAAAAAATTTCAAGGTCATCAGATTTCAGTAAAGATTGGAAACAAACTTTGTTGAAAACTCATTTGAGGTGTGTTTTGTGAAGTCACTAATCATTTTATACATCTGTAACAAAATTTTTTTATTTTAAAAGCAATCAACGCACGGAACACTAATTGCGCAAGTTCAACTTGCACTTGACCGGTTATTAATTTTAAAAACAACTATCATTGTATTTAAAAAGATATTTTGTTTTACACTTAATAAGTCTGTTGTTTTCAACATATCTTTTATTCTTGAATACCTATTACAACCTATTATACATCTTAATGCCCAGTTTTGCCTTTTCTGGAGATTGTCTATATCTATTTTGTTGAACATGTAGATAATTGTGGAACAATAATTGAGGTGGGGCATTATTATCGACTTTATATTAGCAATTTAGCCCAAGTACTTAAATTTTTACCTATTCTACATAAAAAATAATTTTTTTTGATACTGTTTTTGTTATATATGTTAAGTGGCATGACTAGAAAATGATAGATTTTCATCAATAACTACACCCAAATATTTACATTCTTTAACTTGTTCAATTCTGTCATTGTCTATCACAATGCCATTATGAGTAGTGTTATCTATGTAGAGTATTATTTTTGCCTTTTAGTATCATAAATTTGGTTTTTTTAACATTGACACTAAGACTTCATTTATTGTTTGCACTAGATCTGTTATGTTATCACTTTCATAATAGAGGATTGTGTCATCTGCAAATAGCTGTAATTCACATTTTTTTATGACTTTCACTATATCATTTATATACAATATGAATAAGTCAGGTCCTAGCACTGTGCCCTGTGGAACACCATGACTATTGATCCTAACAGAAGATAACGCAGATATTCACAGTATCATTTTAACACATTTCCCTCAAAACCATATTTTTCTAATTTCTGAACCAACAACTTTCTGTTTATAGTTTCAAAAGCCCTTTGAAAGTCAAGTAGAAGAACACCAACCAATTTTTTCTCACCTATAGAAGACTTCCACTTGGCAATAACAGTCTGTAGTGCACTTTCACAAGAATGATTTTTCCTAAAACCAGCCTGACAATATGTAAGCAACTTGTTTTCTTCTACGTATTTTCTCATTTGTTTGCTTACAATAGTTTCAAGAAGTTTTTCATATGTAGCTACCATATTAATTGGACGATATTCTTCACATCTATTAGTGTTAGTTACTTTCTCAATAGGAATAATCGTTGTCATTTTCCATTCTTGGGGGAATCTTGCTCTTACTAGGCTAGTATTAATTAGTTTCAGAAAGCAATCACCAATTACTTAAAATGCTAGTTTTAAAATTCTGACATTAATGCCATCAACACTACTTGTCATATTTTTTAAATTTTTTACATTTTTTCTAAGGTCAGTTAGTTCTAATGTATAAAAATTATTAAACTTATTTATTGGGGTTTCGATATTGTTTAGAACTTCCTGGGTTTCAATTTCCCCCATGTCGTTTGTTATGGCACTAATACTTTGCAAAAAGTAGTCATTAAATTTGTCTGCTATTATTTTGTTATCCTTTTCCATCTTTCCCTTGAAAAAAATGCCTTCTTGTCGTTTATTGTTTTTACTAGAAATGATTAGACCCTTCAGAGTCCTCCACATTTCTTTAGAATCTCCTTTAGCTTCATCTATTTTTCTATTATAATATGTTTGCTTTTTTTCTTTAATAAGCTGAACCACTCTGTTTCTATTCTGTTTATAGCTTATCCAGTCATCCTCAGTTAACATTGCTCTTCTGTACAATCTGTCTCTATTAGAAATTGCATCTTTAATTCCGAGCGTCCACCATTTTTTGTTTCCTCATTTGCACATTGCCTATCTTTCTACTATTGGAGCATGCTTGTTTAATTTCTCAGTTATAATTTGTACCAGATAGTTTGCAATCTCGTTTGTGAACTTCAAGGTTATAGGGCGTACACAGCTCATAATGTCCAATTGAAACTGAAGTTCATTAAAGTTTTCGTATCTCTGACACTTTTTTGCTTAACTTCTTTAAAAGAAGGAAATTCTATAGTTATAATGGAGTGATCCGCTATTTTGGGTGAGTGGTGAATTTGATATTCAATACTTTTTTCATTAGTTATTATAAGATCGATAATTGTTGCTGTATTCTGTGTAATTCTTGTAAAGTTTTGAACGATTTGATACATACCATTACTTTTGATAATATCTTTAAGTTTCTTGGAATAATATGAATTTTTTGCAACATTGATGTTGAAATCTTCTGTTAAAATAAACACGTCAGGTTTTACAGCATATTCTCCTATTATTTCTTCTAATGTATCCAAGAATACAATATCACTGGCATTAGGAGAATGGTAGACATTAAGAACATTGTATTTTTGCCATTAACATATAGGTTTATACCAACCAACCATAAATTCCCATCTATTACTATATTTATAGTTGACCTATAATGAAGTTCTTCTTTCACGTATATAGAAGCTCCTCCTGTATGCCTACTTGTTGAAAGTGCATGAACTGCTTTATAGCCATTAATGTTTATTTCACTGTCTTCCAAGTCTTTGGTAATATGTGTTTCTACCAAACAAATTACTGTAGGCTTCCACTGAGTAACTGTCCATTCAAGTTCTGTTTTATTTGCGGTTAAACTATTTATATTAAGATACATCATATTTTGTGTTTTTAAATGCTACTTTGTTGATTTCTCAAATGCATCTGCATTTGCAATTTTCAATACCTCCTTTGCATGTTTGCAGTCAGTACAGATTTCAACATCACTTGTACATTCCTCTTTTTTATGAATCTGACTACATTTAGGACAGACTACCTCTCTGCTTTTACACTGTTGTACTATGTGCCCAAATTTCCAACACTTAAAGCATTGAATGATGTTAACATGGTCAAAATACCTACATCTTCTCCATCCTATATACAAGACATCTCTTCTGCTTATCTGACTATATGTTACATCATCAACTTCTAATATTGCTACATTTCATTTTCGTCGTGTCTTCATATGTGCTAAGAATCTTCACTTCTCTTGTTTCTTCTTCTGTTGGTATCCCATTTTGTAAAATAATGCTTTCATGTGTATCATAATTCTGCATTAATTTTTTTACAATATTTGTTATCTTCAATCATGGATTTTTCTTTTCAGGTACCTTAATTTCATAGTCTGCTCATTTTGTCTCTAATACTGCTGGAGATGCTTCTTATATCGTACTTCTTCGTGCAACTTATAGCAATGCCCCCCTCTCGAACAAACTTGATTCTGGATACCTCTGCACCAATAAATTTGGGATCTATTTGTTCTTCAATTGCCTTCTTAGTGATGAACTATCTTGGTTTTTATCTTTTGGTTTTATTACTATAACTTCTTGTTTTTCCTTAATAACTTCATTGTGTTTTTGAATAGGTACTGGGCATTGTGAATTTGAACTATTCATATTTACTAGGTGATGTTTTACATCCTCTAGAAGTGTCGACAGTGTTGGAATTTTTTTCAGCACTTCCCTACAGCTATCACAAGAAAAGAACAATAGCCTTCTTTGTAGAGGCATACATTTCACCTCTGAAGCTAAGTTTGAACATCCCATATGAATTTTCTCATGAGAAATATCGCATTGGTAGTACTCTCCATCTATTTTATTTTTACATTTCAAACAATGTTGCTTTTCATTTCCAACCATCATTCATAATCTTACCTTCTTCATTTAATGTAGTAATCTTTATAGCTTTTTTAATTAATCTTTGACTATGCAATAAAGCTCTCTTGTACGCTATGCTAAAACTCCCCAACCGCATTATTTACATTTAAAAAATATGTCTCGATTAAGCAAGCACAAAAAAAAAACAAAAGATAACATTCCAACAGTTTTCTTTTTTGTATGGATTTGCCTGCTTTTGTTCAGAATATTTTCCAATTTTTCACAGTTGCTGTAGATATTCTCGAGTTGAGTTGGAAACCGACACAAAATCACCTGTATTTTCACGACACGTATATACCAAACACTCGTATTAAAACCAACTTAAACTGACAAAAGTCACGAAACTTCGAGAGCTCAAATAAAACCTTTATCACGGTCTATGTGTGTATCTATTTCTATGTTAAAAATGTTAATACATCGGTTTAAAGTATTGATGTTTATTTATGAATAAAAACAAATCCGGATTATCCGAGTTTTCGGTTATCCGAGGAGGGTGCCCCCCACGTTACCTCGGATAACCGGGGTTCTACTGTATATATATATATATATATATATATATATATATATATATATATATATATATATATATATATATATATATATATATATATATATATATATATATATATATATACGAGGCTGGTTTGAAAAGTCCGTGCAAAAATAAAAACTACTTATGTGTTTGGGGTAAACCTTTTTTATTTTTCGACATAGTCTCCTTTTAGGCTTGTACACTTCGTCCAACGATGTTCTAGTTTGTTGATCCCTTCCGAATAATAGGATTTGTCCAAGTCTGCAAAATATCCATTAGTGTCTGCAATCACCTCCTCGTTTGAATAAAATCTTTGTCCCACCAGCTATTTCTTCAAATTGGGGAACAAATAGTAGTCCGAGGGAGCCAAGTCTGGAGAATAGGGGGGATATGAAACGAGTTGGAATTCTATTTCCATTAATTTTGCGATCACAACTGCTGAGATGTGTGCTGGTGCGTTGTCGTGGTGGAAAAGGACTTTCTTGTGGGCCAATCGCGGGCGTTTTTCTTGCAGCTCGGTTTTCAAACGGTCCAATAATGATGAATAATATTCACCTGTAATAGTTTTACGCTTTTCCAGATAGTCGATGAGGATTATCCCGCGAATCCCAAAAGACAGTCGCCATAACCTTTCCGGCCGAAGGAACGGTCTTCGCCTTTTTTGGTGCAGATTCCCCCTTGGTAACCCATTGTTTAGATTGTCGTTTGGTCTCAGGAGTATAGTAATGTATCCATGTTTCATCCACAGTGACGAAACGACGCTTAAAGTCCTTCGGATTCTTCTGGAACAGCTGCAAACCATCCTTGCAACACTTCACACGATTCCGTTTTTGGTCAAGCGTGAGCAATCGCGGCACCCATCTTGCGGATAGCTTTCTCATGTCCAAATGTTTATGCAAAATATTATGTACCCGTTCAGTCGAGATGCCCACAGCACTAGCAATCTCACGCACCTTAACTCTTCTGTCATCCATCACCATATCATGGATTTGATCAATGATTTCTGGAGTCGGAACCTCCACAGGCCGTCCAGAACGTTCAGCGTCATTTGTGCCCATATGGCCAGTCCGAAAATTTTGAAACCACTTACAAACTGTTCTAATCGAAGGTGCAGAGTCACCATAATGTTTATCAAGCTTCTCTTTAGTCTCCTGAGGCATTTTGCCTTTCATAAGGTAATGTTTAATCACCACACGAAACGGACTTTTCAAACCAGCCTCGTATATATATATATATATATATATATATATATATATATATATATATATATATATATATATATATATATATATATATATATACACAGTCGACACCGTTTATTGTGAAACTCTATATAGTGAAAAACTCTTTATAGTGCAATTTTTTCAAGACCTACATACATAGCAATATATACGGATTTTCTCTTTATTTAGTGAAAAACTTTATATATTTGGTCAACATTTTGGTCTTTCACTATATAGAGAGTCGACTGTATATATATATATATATATATATATATATATATATATATATATATATATATATATATATATATATATATATATATATACATATATATATATATATATATATATATATATATATATATATATATATATATATATATATATATATATATATATATATATATATATATTATATATTATACATATATACATATATATATATATATATGTATATATATATATATATATATATATATATATATATATATATATATATATATATATATATATATATATATATATATATATATATATATATATATGTGTATATATATATATATATATATATATATATATATATATATATATATATATATATATATATATATATATATGTGTATAATATATATATATATATATATATATATATATATATATATATATATATATATATGTATAATATATATATATATATATATATATATATATATATATATATATATATATATGTATATAATATATATATATATATATATATATATATATATATATATATATATATATATATATATATATATATATATATATATATATATATATATATATATATATATATATATATATATATATATATTATATATATACATACATACATATATATATATATATATATATATATATATATATATATATATATATATATATATATATATATATATATATATATATATATATATATATATATATATATATATATATATATATATATATATATATATATATATATATATATATATATATATATATATATATATATATATATATATATATATATATATATATATATATATATATATATATATATATATATATATATATATATATATATATATATATATATATACATACATATATATATATATATATATATATATATATATATATATATATATATATATATATATATATATATATATATATATATATATATATATATATATATATATATATATATATATATATATGTATATATATATATATATATATATATATATATATATATATATATATATATATATGTATATGTATATATATATATATATATATATATATATATATATATATATATATATATATATATATATATATATATATATATATATATATATATATATATATATATATATATATATATATATATATATATATATATATATATACATACGCGATGCGTTGTAGGCAAATCAAAGGCACCTACAGTTTGTGTGAATCCCAGATGTATTAGACTGGAAGTTAGGGCAATCCCCTCATTATCGATTTCAGTTTTCCCATGTAGTTTAAATTAAGTAGAGGTCTAAAAATGCAGGTCCGGATTACATAGTACTATCAAATCCGGAATATAAAGTACACAATGCAATAGAAATGTTTGTCCGGATTATTAAAGAATCCGGTTTAAGTTTTCCAATACCTATACAATTGGTACAATTACTTAAATTTTTGAGATAAATACATACAAGTACTCTAAAGAGGTTTCGGTTGGTATAATTTTTGTTAATAAATAATTGTTACAAAAAAAAAATATATAATATAGGATCTAACACATGTTAGCAAACAAGTATAATAGTTAGATTTACCTAATTGTTTACTTAACTTATTTTCACTTTGTGCTTAGTAGGAATAAACATACCATAATATAAAATGTTTAACTTTTTCATTTTATAGCAAGCCAAAGGAGAAAGTTTAAAAGAAATTGTAAAATTATAGGTAAGTAAAGATAGTCCTGTTAATAAACTATAATTTAATATAGTTCATATTTAACCTTAACATTCCCTGAAGTTCCAAGGTATTTTTATCTTTTTTATGTAAATTGATATTATCTTATCACATTTCATGCTTTTAAATTTAATATTAAAAATACAAAACAGTATGTTGGCGCTGTTTTCAATCAATTTCCCATCCTAGAAGGTTTAAAAATAGAGCTAGCAACCTATAGCATTACTAATTTGAAATTAAAGAAGTAAGTAAAATACAAATATTTAAGTCCTTACTTGCATGTTCATGTCCTTAATTTCATCTGATATATTTGTGCTTTTCTTAATCTCACCAGAAAATATTTTAATTCCATTGTCGGCTGAAAATAAACATTATTATTAAAAATAAATGCGGACAATTAAATTTGCTTATATTTGATACCTGTATGTATGTTATTTGCCAAAAATGTAAGTAGGATAAAAGTTGCCTGTCTTATATTTATGTGTACACATTGCATTTTGGGGTTTTTCCTTTTCTACATCAAATGTATGTTTATATATAAAAGTCACGGTTACTTCAGTTTTGACATTGCACAGATGATGTTTAAAACGGAAGGTTGCCTACTAACGAATCGACAAAATCCATAGGCGTAACTTAGCAGTATGACTGCTAGTAAAAGGGTAAAATGGTGAAAATAAAGATAACATTTTTATTGGCTTATATTGTAAAATGTTTCTAATAATTTTAAAGTGAAAAAATATATTTCATTGCTTTAACTGTCATAACAAATCCAACCAGTCATTTTATGTACATATGGGTGTTTGTAATTAAGAAGAAAACTCAATTTTACAACAGTGTAAACAAAAGAGGACGGGGAAGATGCTTCTAACAACAAGAATTTAGCAGAATTAACAATACCAATCAAAAAAGACAATTAATCCCGACAAACTCTATTACCTTTTTTGATTGGTATTGTTAATTCCGCTAAATTCTAGTTGCTATAAACATCTTTCCCGCTCTCTTTTATTTACAGGGTTGAAAAATGGCCTTTTTCTCGTAGTTACAAACGCCCATAGGTACCAAAAAAAAAAATTACTTAATTTTTTTTTCTTTTTCAATTTTAGCAAATGGCGGAATCTGTAGAATCTAATATTCTAGTAACGGGATTTGGACCGTTTGGAGAACATACAGTGAATGCAAGCTGGGAAGCTGTTTCAGGTCTGCCAGATCAAATAAACGGTTTTAAAATTTTAAAAGAACAAATTCCTGTAGTCTATGAACACGTTGAAACGAATATACCTCTAATGTGGGAATTATATAATCCCAAAGTAAGAATCATTATTTGAGGGCTCATGAAATGGCATTATATCATGGGCTAAGCTCGCAAACCTAAATAAGCATGTGGCCTTGACTGTGAAAAATTAAACCTAGACAAAGAGTAATTCCGGCTTGCTCGCACATACATAGGTAGCAGTTGTTGCAGAAATGTAAAAAGATGCCGCGAAATACAAGTGTATGTTTCCGAACTTGGACAATGTTAACCGATATTACGACATCCTCACCGATATCCGTCCAAAAAGCGTAATCCGTATTCAGGCGGGGGGATCTACAACTGGTGTGGAATAAAAGCAAAAATCAAATGTTCTTTTTAATTTTTGTAGCCACACAAATTAATAGCTAAAGGTGGAATAAAATATTTAGTATAAACATTAAAGTCTTCATTTAAATACTGGTATCTGGGGCCTCCATATCATTACATAAAATTTCGAATAAGTATTATAATTTTGCAAGTAAATTCTAAAATAATGTCTTAAAATATTTATTTTTGACGACTAATTTATACAATACCTACTGACAGCAGTTATTTCTGGACTTAAAAACGCATTATGTGTTGGCTCGTCGGCAGCCATGATTTAGTTTGGAATACTTTTTCCTAATCATCCTACTGCTTTGACAATTCATAATTTTTGACTGCAACTCAACTTTATGATTTTATATCTATGTGTCATATATGAATTAGTTTACATCATCCTTAGGAACACGGAAATGTAACTTTTTATAATTTATGTTGATTACCTATGCTGTTATGTAGTTCTGCACTTTGTTACCAAGAAAAATTATAGTTCTTTCTAATCAATAATATGCCGTAACACATATTTTACTACCGTTACGTATTTTATTTAAGGAGGGAAAAGGTTTGTCTAAGATGCGAATCTTTTTAATCAGTTAGTTCTAAAGAATATTTAACCTCTCTACGAAAACAAAATTTGGTCTAACGTATCCATACATATATTTGTTTTACATTTGCGTATATTTTATTAATTTTCAAATGGCGATGTTATGTTATAATTTATTCAAATAGATTGTTGTTATTTACTTTATATTAAAATTGAACTTAAAACATTCCTCCAATTTCCAATTTTTCCAAATTTGCAATAGCACAAAACACATTTCTTTTTATTCACCGCACATAAAAATATTTTGGTAAATTAGAGATTTTAAATTTTTTTAGCTGGTGATTCATGTAGGAGTATCTTCATGTACAGGTACAATACAAATTGAAACTCGCGCTCATCGAAATGGTTATGAAAGAAAGGATATTGAAGACAAATGCCCTGTAAATGGCCAGGCAAGTTGTAGTAACGGGGATGGAAACGATTACATTCAAACTAATTTGTGTGCCGCAACAATTTGTGCCAAATTGAACGAATTTCCCACATTGCAAGCAACTGTTTCGAATGATCCAGGAAGGTAAACAGAAGTAGCTTAACATTCCTTTTAAATGGTGTCTGTTAGGTCTAGTTTTTTCTGTCCTAATCAGCAATTATCTTATCATTTTTGCAAAAGAACTTAATTTGAACTTATTCCTTAATTTAACAACTTTTAAATAAAATAAATTGGACAGTTTTCTTAAACTATTAATAACACAGTAAATTGAAAAAATGACAGATGAATGAACAGAAATCATTGTCGTTGGTTAAAATTTTTAAGTTAAAAATCTTAATGGACGAAATTTTTAACAAATGAGAACTTTCAGTTAATTTATTTTTACTGTCATTTTTCTAACGCTGTGCCCTGTATGAGTGACTTGTCACGAACGACGTGGAAGGAGCGAACGCCGTGGGCGATGCGAGCAACGTGGGAGTTGCAGGCGACTCCTACGTTGATACATGAGTGTCCTGCATAACTGCAACATTTAGAAGCTTGAACATTCTTGGTCAAAAATTGTGTTTCTGAAAGTGTTTCGTTTTTAAAATTATCAGGCGAAATGCAAAAAAAGTAATAACCAGTACTTAATATAGTTATTAATGATATATTAATTTAGTCCTTTTGTTGTAGTACAAAATTATGAAAATAATTATTTTAATATCATGGGTTATAACATATTAAAGTGTATTTTGATCCAAAATCTGTTTTTAATAAAAAAAAAAAACCACTTTGAAGAGAAGAAAAGAAAGACATTTGCCGTTTTTTATTCAGAGGGTATTTATTTAAAGGAAAAAACATACTCTTGTGTAAAGACTGAGGTAAAATAAAATGCTCTAAAATGCACCATGTATATATTATGGATAATTCAAGTATAAATATTTTAATTCTTAGATGTCAATATCTCAAAAACTGTTTTTTTTTATATCTGCCCATAAATTTTAAAATTTTACATAGGATCCAAAAGTATAATAATATATAATGTACTCCGTTACTTTACTAAATAAGTTATAAGAGTCTATTATTTTTCCCGATACTGCTTGTACGGTTGACGATCGCCACTAGCTTCACATGCGTAAAGAAAAATTAAGAACTCCTGTTTTTTCGAGTTTTGACAGCAAATTTTTCAAGCAAACTCTAGAATATATGTTTTTTTTTATTGTTATTGGATATACCCTTAAAAATTATGTACCAACAATACAGAAGCTCCCCGTGGGGGAGCGGGATAGAATATCTCCCCCGGTGCGTTCTGCCTGTCGTAGAAGGCGACTTAAAGAACAACCTGTGTGATACCATCGCATCGGTTTAGGCTGCGTGAAGTTGCTTAACGTTTCGTGGCTGTGCCGATATCCCGGACTGTAGGACCAAATAGCATCATTCGTTCGGATCTCTGGGTGGGGGCTGGTTCAGGGGCATCGACATGTAGAGATCATAATTTTAAAATAGATTTTTGCAACATACGAGGTTTAAACTCGAACATAAATTCACTGTACCAACTCCTGCAATCAAATAAACCTCATGTACTCGCTCTCTGTGAAACCAAGGTCAGTTCATCGACCAGCACAGTCAACTATCTTTATCCTGGGTACGAATTCTATTCCCGATTTAGGTTGGAATCTGTCTTTTGGTCAGAAGCGACCTCTGTTGCCAACGAGAAGAGGCTCTGGAGCCCCCAAACTTTGATGTTACGTGGTTAAAAATAACGACTTAACAAACCACAAGGTTCATCTGTATCCTCTATCGACCACCAAGTGATACTAACTTTAGAACACTTTTCGCTTCTCTTGCAGACACCATCGATCATTTACAAATTAACTATCAAAAAGCCCAAATTGCCATCCTGGGCGACTTTAATGTCCACAACATCAAGTGGTTTAAATATTCAAATACTACCGACGAACAAGGTCGTGAAGCTGAATTATTCTCAAACAGTTGTGGCTTAACTCAGCTTATTGACGAACCAACACGGATCCCCTAATCGAGAAGGGGAGTTCGCCAGTCTTCTTGACCTGTGTTTAACCACCAATCCGGATATTTACACGGTCACCGTAAATCCGCGGTTAGGTTCTCCAGACCATAAACTGCTTTCGACATCGAGTATCCTACTAATCAGTGACAGAAAGGCGCCTCAACCGCGCAAGATTTGGCATTACAAATCTGCTAAATGGGAAGATCTCAGGGAATATTTTCGAACTTTCCCTTGGTTTTCGATCCGACGACCCATCTGATTGCGCCAGGGAGATTTTCGATGTTATTTTGGCTGGTATGGAAGCTTACATCCCTTTTTCAAAGAAATGCCCTTCCAACGGCAAGCCTTGGTTTGACCGAAAATGCAAAGAAGCTGTTGTTTCTAAACATCTTGCCTACCGACAAACGTTTCGCTTGTCCCAATAATTCCAGGTCCTTTTGGTCAGTCGCTAAGGCATTGAGTCAAAATTTTACCAAAACCATCATACCACCACTCACACGGCCAGATAATTCTATTGCAACGACAGCTGTTGAGAAAGCGAACTTGTTGGCTGAACTCTTTGCTTCACATACTACTCTCGACTTCCAAGGAAAAACACCACCTACTATTCCCATAGTGCAGTCAAGGATGTGCGATATTGTCTTCAGACAGCGTATCATAAAAAGTATTTTAATGAAGCTAGACACCAAAAAAGCTTCTGGCGCTGACAGAATACCTGCCATAGTTTTCAAAAACTGTGCGAGGGAACTAACACTAGTTTTCTGTAGCCTTTTCAACCTATCCTACAGAAAGAGAATATTTCCTTCCTGCTGGAAATGTGCCACAATTCAGCCGATACCTAAAAAAGGCAAGAAGACCTTGCCAAATAACTACCGACCAGTCGCACTGCTTTCAATAATATCGAAAGTCACGGAAAAGGCTATCAATCAGCATCTTCTAAAATATCTTGAAGGATTCAACATTATTAACGATCATCAGTATGGCTTTCGTAAATATAGATCAACAGGAGATCTTCTCACTTATGTAAGATATGTTTGGGACAACGCAATTGAACAATTTAGAGAATCTCGAGCGGTGGCTCTTGACATATCCAAAGCATTCGACAGTGTTTGGCACGATGGACTGTTGGCTAAGCTACGCTCTTATGGTACGTCTGAGAAGTTCTGTTTGTGGCTCTCATTTTCCTCAGAGAGCGTTCTTTACGAGTGGCGGTCGACGGATTTCTTTCTAACACCTTCACTCTCAACGCCGGTGTGCCCCCAAGGCTCTATACTGTCTCCTACTATCTTTCTCATTTACATTAACGATCTGCTGGAAAAGACCGGGAATCCAATTTACAGCTTTGCAGATGACAGTACGCTTATCTCTTCATTCACTTTGAACGCTCGGACGGCTACTCAGACGAATATTCGCAGACAGCAGGAACTCATTCAACTCAACAAAGACCTGGAAGAAATTCTATCTTGGGGTGTCAGTAATCAAGTGGAATTCAACGCTACAAAAACCCAGGCGGCAGTTTTTTCTAAAAAAGTTAACGTTGCTGAACCCGACATAGTTATGTCATTCCTCTAGCATCGTCACTCAATTTGTTGGGCGTTAATTTAGGAGCAAATATGTCCCGGTTTGAACATGTTGCAGGCATAGCAAGGAGAGCTTCTCAAAAGTTGGGAATATTATTTCGAACCAGAAAGCTTTACACTCCACAACAACTGTTAATTCTTTACCAAGCTCAAATTCGACCAACTATGGAATACTGCTCTCATGTTTGGAGCTCCGCTCTCAAACATACACTGCATTTGTTGGACTCTATTTAGAGAAGAGCGTTTGTCTGATTAGAGACCCGGAACTGAGCGGCGACCTTGATTCGCTCGAACATCGAAGGACGGTTGGCGACTTGAGTCTATTCTACAAGTATTTTCATGGAAAGTGTTCGAAGGATGTAGTCCGCTTAATTCCTCCCAGAGCGGTGCATGTTAGAAATACACGCCACGCTAATACTTCACATCCGTATGAGGTTCAGCTTGTTACTCCTCGTATAACGCTTTTCAAGCAGTCTTTTATATGGAGAACATCATTCCTTTGGAATAATTTGCACAGGACTGTGTTTCCCACCGAGTACAATTTATAGCGATTCAAGAACAACGTGATTCGCTTTTTCCGCACACGTGTCGCTTCTATAGCGCTTTAGGAACTTCCCTGTAGCACGTGTGCTAGACCCATAAAAAAAAAGTAATAAATTATAAATGCTGCTCTTATATCAGATGGAATATTAGAATTTGCATAAATAGACTAAAATATATTCCAGAATTTGTTTGCCGCAAACAAGACAGCATTTTTTATGGGTACAGCAGGGATATCTTTAAGGTACTACAGGGCGGCACGAGTGCATGGGAGGATATAATGATCAGAGAGCAGCATGGTTAACTGCAGCTTTACAGTATAACAGAAAATGGGCATGCAGGAAATACTGATTTGGAAAAAATATATTTTATTTTCCGATATCCGTTGCAATATAGGTCGACCCTCTATCAACTGATAAACGATTATGATAATTATTATGGTTGAAATTTTGAAAAACTCTATAATTCTTTACAGCGCTAATTAATGTTCCTGTATGATTAGATCAAAATCTCTCGCACCGCGCTGGATGCATGTCGCTTTTACGTAGGAACCTCTATATAAATGTATAGTTTTCATCTTGTCGTTTGTGCCGCGCTGTCCGCCTTTCTGGTACGAAGACGCTCATGTAGGACGCAGCGTTAATTTAGTTTGATATTAATTTGGAACAGAAGCCAAACGAGCTCCATGTAGATCTAAACGAACACTCTAATAATTTTAACGATATCAATGCGGTTTGTGTTTCTTTGATATGGAAAGAAATTAATGTATTGTGTAATTGATACACTGTATGTATGTCATACTTTGGTAGAGAGAGAGAGAGAGAGAGAGAGAGAGAGAGAGAGAGAGAGAGAGAGAGAGAGGAAAAAGAACATTTTAAGTGTTTTAATAAAAATGAATTTAAAATATTTTTCTAAAAACTAAAAGATATTGCTTTTGCTATTACATATTTTATTTCTTTTAATATTTTTCTTCTTTTTATATTTAGCTTATTTTCATTATTACTTATTAGAAAATTAGTACATTCTGTAAACGTTTTTGTAGGTTAACTATTTTTTCATTAGAACGTATTGTAAGTTTTATCATCACGGCACAATTTTAAATTATGGACCTGGATTCTTTAGTGTACTTGCTAGCTAACTTAAGTCAAAATTTAACTTTCAAAACTACATGGCTCTGATGAGGCCATCAATTCCTATATTATTACCAAATTTCAACTTTCTATGACAAATAGTTTCGGAGAAAATCGGGTGTGACAGACGGACAGACAGACGGACAGACACCGACAACGGACAGACCACCGAAGTGATCTTATAAGTGTTCCGTACGGAACACTAAAAATATACCCAACAGCTCTGAGAAACTGGACGAGGCACATTATAACGATCCGGTGGTAGTCAACAGGCTTCGTTTTGTGGAGACGTTTTGTTCTACATATTTGTCTTCTTGTAGCGATAGCTATATTTTCTGTGGCCTGGTAAACGTAATCAATTTTTTGAAATTTTTAAAAACTAAAATCATAAAAACTGTTTTTTTTTACAAATAACCCCAAAATAAGAGAATTATTGTTTAATATTTCAAATTTAGGATCTAATTGTCTAAAACTTTCACCATTTAAAGATTATTGTGTCTTTTATATATTTCAAGTCACAATACTGGTACCACCAAAATGGTATATACATTGTATACAAGATCTATCTAACTAGTGTTTTCCCAATATGATGGATATACGGCACGGCTAACTAATTCTGGAATTTCATTTTTATCAAATTTATGAAAACCGAACTAGTTTCTTAAATATTTGTTTTGTGGTAAGATAGTACAAAAAAAAACACTAATGATATTCTTATGTCATTTATAAAGTAAAAAAAATACAAGTTTTATTAGTAATATTTTTGTGTATGTTCTATATATTATACAAAAAATCGGTCAAGTGCAAGTTGAACTTGCACAATTAGTGTTCCGTACGATTGTTTTTAAAATAGAAAATTTTGTTAGGGTGGTATAAAATGATCAGTGACTTCACAAAACACACCCCAAATGAGTTTTCAATAAAGTTTGCTTCCAATCTTTACTGAAAACTGGTGACCTTGAAATTTTGGTTTTTTTTCTATACCAGATAAATTATTAAAGGTAATGATAATTTTCGTTCAATCTATACCCCGTGGAGAATATTCCAGGATTTTTTTCAAAATTTTTTGATCAGTACTTTCCGAGATAAGGCGGGTGGACAGCGATTTTTCGCGATTTTTTAAAAATAATACAAAGAAAAGTGCGTGCAAGTATTACACCATATATATATTTTTTACTCATGTTTTCACAAGCTTTCATTTGACACCACACTCGATTACCTAGTAAAAAAATTTTTTTTTCACTTCCGATTTCACCCCCCAAAACTATCCCCTTAAGTCGAAATTTAACTTTCAAAACTACATGGCTCTGATGAGGCTATCAATTCTTATATTACTACCAAATTTCAACTTTCTATGACAAATAGTTTCATAGAAAATCGGGTGTGACAGACGGACAGACGGACAGACAGACGGACAGACACCGAAGTGATCTTATAAGTGTTCCGTACGGAACACTAAAAACGACTGATTAAATTCTAGATCAGATTAATTTTTCCAGTACCGTAAATTTGGTCACGACAGTGGCGTAGCTAGCATGAGTGGCACCTGGTGCGGATATTTAGGTATCATCCCAAGAATGAAAACTGTTAAAATTAATAAAAATTCCATAAACGTAAAGTATGTTTTTATTTAATTATTACAAATGAGAGTCTTTTATAATTAAGTTACAATATTATGATAATAATAATACTGCCTCAATTATACAATCTTTCACAGTGATGCGTGAAAGTGAAAGTTGGGTATGGCAAAAGAAGAATGAGAATATAATTAACAAACACAAAACACAAGCGCTTAAAATCTATTCTTTCTAGCTTTAACAGCTGCAAACTCGGAAATCACATCGTCAAAATTTATATGTTGTGTTCTATTGTTAATATGCCAAGATTGTTAAGTCTCATTTCGGTCATTGTTGCCCGTAAGTAATTTTTAATTAATTTTAGTTTGCTGAAACTCCTCTCACACGAAGCAACTGATACGCAAATTGTCATAAATAACTTTAGTGCGACCATAAGATTCGGAAGAGATTCTGTAAAATCCCATTCCACGATGAATTTCAAAAAGTCTAGAGACACCCAGTTAGAAACTGTAACATTGGCCGCTTTTAAATGTCTTCTTATCGTGGTATCTCTGTTTCTGATACCTCATCATAAAAACCAGTAAATTTTGATACACCTAATTTCAACTCTACAGTGTTTGCCAAAAGTAAAGTATTTGTCTGCACAACCCCGAACAATGAAGCTACATCTTGAATGGACTTCGATCTAGTTCGGAGTTCAATACTGAATCGGTCAAGACATTCCAACATATCCTTTTGAAGTTCAGCTCTCAGTGTGAGTCCTGCATCAGTGGCTAACTCACCGGCCATTTGTTTTTTACGATGAATTCGTCTTTCTATTGGTATGTCGTGGTCCTTCGATTTTTTCACAGCAAGTTCTATTGTCTCTTCTACAATATGACTTCGTTTTTCTTCAATATAAAGACGAAGTGCCTCTATTTTTATAGCTACTTGATCAACCCTCAAGCCTTTACTTTGCAATGCAATCTGAGCACAACTTATGTCCCTTAGTACATCATTCCAAAAGAAAAGATAGCAAAGAAATGTGAAATTACACACAACAGGCATAAGGTTATGTGCAGCACTTCTGGTGTCTAAATTTTTTGTTGATCACATAATTCCTTAATTGCAGCCACAATCCCATCAAAATTTTTAGCCAATACTTTTACTGCAGCATAATGAGCACTCCAATGCGTTCTTGAGAGTCTTTTAACAGATGCTTTGCTGTGTTTAAGAAGCACTTCCCAGCGGCTAGTGGAAGCAGAAAAAAATGTAAAAATGGTCTCTACTGTTCTGAAAAATGTTATACAAGATACATTTTATGCAAATGAGTGTTGGCCACATAAATTAATTGAATGATCTATACATCCAACAAAAATTGCTTTGTTGTTTTTTGCTTTTATAATAGCTTGCACTCCTCCATGTATGTCGCTCATAACAGCTGCATTATCATAACCTTGGGAACGACACAACATAACATCTCAACCGACATTTTCAAGTTTCTTAAGAATTTCATCACTTAAATCAGTGGCTTTTTTCCATGTAAAGGAAAAAAATTCAAGGAATACTTCTTCGACTTCCACTTTTCTATTATCAATTTTCACATAACGAATCACTTCAGACATTTAATCAATATGTGAAATGTCAGGTGAACTATCAAACATAATTACAAAATATTTAGCCGATTTAATTTCATTGACAAGTTTAAATTTTACGTGGTTCGTTAAAATATTTATGAACTCATTTTGCATTTCAGGCGACAAATATGATATTTTTGGTGGTTTACCATGTTCCAAATTCAAGGTGTGTTCTTTCAACACCACATCATACTTTGATAGTAGTTTGACTAATTCTAAAAAATTACCTTTATTTGAAGAGCCTTGTCCTTCATCATGTCCACGAAATGCTAAGTTTTGTTTAGCCAGAAACAAAGTTATATCCAATAATCGAGATAAGAGATGCTTCCACTTCTGTTTTTCAGTATCCATTAACTGCAAGGCTGCGTTATTTATAGTTTTATGCAATTTCAACCTCATTTCAAAAGTTTTCCACTTTTCATAATTTTACAGATGTTCACTTGAAGTCTCATGGTCGGATATTTTCGCATTTAGTTTCCACCATTTCTGAAATCAAGTTACAAATTTTGCTTTTGTATTAGTACTATTGATGATAGCAAATAAACGACAGCAGAAGCAGTATAGGTTATTAGTTATTGGAGAATAAACCGTCCATGACCGCAGAATTTTTTCGCCATTAAGCATCACTTTATAAAACCAGTCTTTTGAAAGATGGCGAACATCACCTTTTATTCTTAACCCGTATCTAGATTCAGTGGCAAACGATCCTTCTCTGTTTTGAAAATGTTAGCTTCCTTTTTTTATGACCTCAATGCGAACATTATCAGGAACGGGTTTTTTTTTTTTTTTTTTTTTTTTTTTTTTTTTTTATTGGTCTAGCACACGTGCTGCAGGGAAGTCCCTAAAGCGCTCCAGGAGCGGCACGAGTGCGGAAAAAGCGATTCACGTTGTTCTTGAATCGCTGTAAATTGTACTCGGTGGGAAACACAGCGCTGGGCAAATTATTCCAAAGGGATGACGTTCTCCATATAAAAGATTGCTTGAAAAGCGTCGTACGCGGAGTAACAAGCTGAACCTCATACGGATGCGAAGCACCAGCGCGACGTGTATTTCTAACATGCACCGCTTTGGGAGGAATTAAGCGGGCTACATCCTTCGAACACTTTCCATGAAAATACTTGTAGAACAGACTCAAGTCGCCAACCGTTCTTCTATGTTCCAGCGAATCAAGGCCGCCGGTCAATTCCGGGTCCCCAATCAGACAGACCGCTCTTCTCTGAACAGAATCCAACAAATGCAGTGTATGTTTGGGAGCGGAGCCCCAAACGTGGGAGCAGTATTCCATAGTTGGTCGAATTTGGGCCTTGTAAAGAATTAACAGTTGCTGTGGGGTGTAAAGCTTTCTTGTTCTAAATAATATTCCCAATTTTTGAGAAGCTCTCTTTGCTATGCCTGCAACATGTTCATGCCAAGACATATTTGCTTCCAAACTAACGCCCAACAAATTGAGCGACGATGCTAGGGGAATGGAGTGCCCCGACATAACTATGTCGGGTTCAGCAACGTTAACTTTTTTAGAAAAAACTGCCGCTTGGGTTTTTGTAGCGTTAAATTCCACTTGGTTACTGTCACCCCAAGATAGAATTTCTTCCAGGTCTTTGTTAAGTTGAACGACCTCCTGCTGTCTGCGGATATTCGCCTGAGCAGCCGATGTCCGAGCGTTCAAGGTGAATGAAGAGACAAGCGTACTGTCATCTGCAAAGCTATAGATTGGATTCCCGGTCTTTTCCAGCAGATCGTTAATGTAAATGAGAAAGAGAGTAGGAGACAGTATGGAGCCCTGGGGCACACCGGCGTTGATAGTGAGGGTGTTAGAAAGAAATCCGTCGACCGCCACTCGTAAAGAACGCTCTCTGAGGAAACATGAGAGCCACAAACAGAACCCTTCAGACATACCATAAGAGCGCAACTTAGCCAACAGTCCATCGTGCCAAACACGGTCGAATGCCTTGGATATGTCAAGAGCAACCGCTCGAGATTCTCCAAAGTGTTCAATTGCGTTGTTTCAAACATGTGTTACATAAGTCAGGAGATCTCCTGTTGATCTATGTTTACGAAAACCATATTGGTGATCGCTAATAATATTGAATCGTTCAAGATATTTTAGAAGATGCTCATTGATAATCTTTTCCATGACTTTCGATATTATTGAAAGCAGTGCAACTGGTCGGTAGTTATTTGGCAAGGTTTTCTTACCTTTTTTAGGTATCGGCTGAACCGTGGCACATTTCCAGCAGGACGGAAATATTCCCTTTCTGTAGGATAGGTTAAAAAGTCTACAGAAAACTGGTGTTAGTTCCCTTGCACAGTTTTTGAGAACTATGGCAGGTATTCCGTCAGCGCCAGAAGCCTTCTTGGTGTCTAGCTTCATTAAAATACGCTTTATGATGCGCTGTCTGAAGACAACATCGGGCATCCTTGACTGCAATATGGGAATAGTAGGTGGTGTTTTTCCTTGGAAATCGACAGTAGAGTGTGAAGCAAAGAGTTCAGCCAACAAGTTCGCTCTCTCAACAGGTGTGGTTGCAATGGAATTATCTGGCCGTGTGAGTGGTGGTATGGTGGATTTGGTAAAATTTTGACTAACTGCCTTAGCGACTGCCCAAAAGGACCTGGAATTGTTGGGACAAGCGAGAAGTTTGTTTCTAATTCGTTGATTGTGTGCCTCCTTGGTTTCGTCGATAATTCCCTTGCATCTGTTCCGGGCATGAACAAAGATGTTTCGATTTAAGGTGTTAGGATTTTCACGCCATTGTCGGTAGGCAATATGTTTAGAAGCAACAGCTTCTTTGCATTTTCGGTCGAACCAAGGCTTGCCGTTGGAGGAGCATTTCTTCGAAAAAGGGATGTAAGCTTCCATACCAGCCAAAATAACATCGGAGACCTCCCTGGCGCAGTCAGATGGGTTATCGGATCGAAAACAAACGTCCATCCAATGTGAGACATCCCTCAAGTCCTGAAGTGTTTTATCCGTGCAAATACTGTCTTCAAAAGTATAAACATTATTAGTATTATCACTGTCATTTTCAGTATTTTTTTTCTGATTCGTCTTCATTATGTGTTATCATCATTAATTCTGTGTTGTCGCTGTTGCTTCCTGAAGATGAGCTAATATTATCTGAGTCATTCCTTACATCATCGCGGGAATCCATTTCTTGTAATGTACTTACTGTCATCAGTTTTCGTAACATATTTAACGATGGATCCAGACATGCTCTGAACTGCATCCATTTTAGTCTGTTTGGCTTTTCTCTGCTGAAACCCACTTTTTTTTTTAGATGTATGAACTCCCAGAGGGATATTTCTCTTTTTAGGTACACGTACTCCAAAAATTTTTTTCAATTAGTAAGCAGGTCGATGTCATAAATTATTTGTAGGACACATAATATTTCATAATAAATACACTGTGTTAACGAATAGATACAACACCGTTACGCTAGATACGTGAGGGTGGTCTCTTGACGGCCGCTAATTGTAATAAATTTTTTTTTTCAAAATTAAGACTTAAATCAAAAATCTAGTTTGAAGATTACTAAAAATAAAAATACTGTATATTATAGAATATTTTTACAAACTAAATCAATATCGTGTTTATTTTTAATTATTGTTATTGAATTTGTTTCTGCCAAAAACAGCCTCTCTTAACAAAATCACATTTAGTAACTACACGATACTTTTTCAGGTTATACAGATATTACTGAAAAATACCATCAAAAATATCATCTTTATTTTTAGTAACTCTCAAATCAGATTTTGGATATAACATATGTCCTAATATTGAACAAAATACTTTAAAAGTTTTTTTGAATTTATATTGTTACTTAATTGATCTTTTTCAGTCCGTTATCAATCGATTCTGCAATAACTGTCTTCAGGTTTCGCTTTTATTCGTTATCGTTTATTACAAAAAAATATTGAACTTACCTTGCGTTCTTGTAAGATATCTTTTTAAGTCATTTGTAAAACACTTTTAAAATAACAATTCACTTCACGTCAGTCACAATTGGCGAAAGAAATGAGAAATGAAATGACACATTCGACAAGCAACGACTAGTTCAGGGGAATCCCCGACCGAATGAGCCATAGAGCCATTGAGCTACCAACATAAAAATAACAGACAGTGTGTACACTGTAAAAAAAACATGGTCTCGTGTTTGGTGTAAACAATTTCGTGTTAAATTTTTTTTTCACTATCGGGTGTCACCCCCAAACAGGTGGCACCCGGTGCGGACCGCCCCCGACGCCCCCCTCCCCTAGTTATGCCACTGGGTCACAGTAATTTAAACCTCAAAAAATATAATTCATAACCTTTTCTCCTCCAGTTGCTTGAACTGACGTGCCAGGCAACCAATAACCATGATCTATTATCCCAACTAAAAAAATACAAATGTTCTAATTTAAAACCGTTACCTGGTATAACCTAAAAATATTCACGGGGTAATTTTACTTACTTTGCTTTTATCTAACGCACCACCAGAGAAATCCATTACTAGAACCTACAATTCAATTTACTCTCATCGTGTCGCTATATATGAGGGTTTAACATTCTCGATAATAGATGACATCACGTTCTTGACCTATAAAAGTACAGAATTTAACCCGGTCTTAGCTGTTTAAATAGGCTTTATACGAAAAGGTCAAATAAACTAACCAAAACCCCATCGATCTATGATGTCCTACACGTGATTCTAAATTTTAAGTAATATTGTTTTTAGAATTACTTCCATTCAAATTTCTAACCTACTTGTTAAATATTTTATAAAAATTATAGACCAGGGCTCTTAAAGTGGCTCAAGTTTTCTATAATAAGTACTTTCACGTGAAAAAAAGAGCACGATTTTTAAGCAGTTCAGGAATCCAGGTCAATATGGTAATACACTAAATTAAAAGGCCAAAAAGTTTTATTAAATGATTTTCATAGAGTATCACAAAATAAACAGAATAAATTCACTTAAAAAGATACACAAACTAAGAAATCACAAAATATTGCAGTCAATACATTCACGTAGAGATATTTCTTAGTAACTGTAGGTTTATTCGTTCATCCAGTTTTAAACCAGAAAAGAGCCAATTAAAACGAGGTAAAACAGTTTGCCGATTAAACCCTTCCATCATCATTTCTTTGGACAGGTTTAAAATTGCCACAGGAACGAACTTTATATCAACTGATCTGTACTACTTCTCAAGATGCTATAGACCAAGAGGGTGACCTGAAATTTTGACCTATCGACTAACCGTCTGTCTACTTGTTTATTCTATCGGGTGAGTCGAATAAAAGCACGGGGCCGCAATATCAGCGTTAAAGGCTTTTATTCGACACGACGGCAAAATTTCGGGTCGCTCTCTTGGTCTACTGGAATTTAGAAGAGGAAAAACCGTCTTTGGATTAATATTCTATGATCATCATTTGCGTTATTATATTTTTTTTCTTCTTTATACTTTTAGGTATTTATGCGAGTTTATCTATTACACATCTCTAAATATTAACAGCAATGGGACTCTATTTGTTCATGTACCACCTATTGATAAGCCATTTACGAAAAAACAATTGACGTATGCTCTTGAAGAAATTATAAAATGTGCCTTAGAATTGCTAGAGAAGAATAAACAAATCTATACTTGTTTTCCGACTAAAACTGCAAAAATTTATAAAAATGGTAGAGCTGCAGCATTTTAAATTAAGTCCATTTTCAATATTCGGTAGCTATAAACATAGTGGGCAGTTCTTATCCGTACCTTATAATGGATTGGCCAGTAGTTGTGCATTTTTCAACAACATATACAACCAAGACTATAGTTGAAAAACGTATTATTTTAGTTGTAAATAATTGATTGACTTTCTTTAATAATTTGTTGATATTGTTATTGTAAATGCACGCCCACGCCCTAGTTCAAGTAAGTCTATACCTGTGCTTATTATATATAACTATAATAAATTAAATTCTAGCTTTTAGATTGATTATTCTTTTTTTTTTTAAAGTAATATAACATTTTAAATATCCAGCTTGGAAAAGTCTAATCACATAGAGGAACGTATAGTCTAGTTTAACAAAAACTATGATATTTTAGAAAAAGAAGTCTTGAGATTAGTAATAAAGAAAATCACTGGGTTTTAAGATTATTTTTATTATTATATTCTATTTATGAGAAATTCTTATAATACAATAGTACGACTCATTAGACTGACACTTTATTGTTGTATAAGGTATTGGCTTCCGTTATCCTCAAAATAGTACGAGCCGATTATTCTACGTATAGTCATTGAGGCCAAAGCTGTCACTTAGGGGTCTACAAAGGCTTTCAATGATTTAGTTTTTGATTTGTCGGATACCACTAACAGTCATTTTTTCGATCGTCCAACTTGAAGTTTACCTATAGACGAACCAATGTCTTGTTCTGCACCCATTTTTTAATCAGTTGAATACTTCAGATTTGATTTATGCTGTGTAAATGATAATCAAGGCGATCTTTTCATTGCGCGATAGCCGCAGAATTATTAGCGCCTCTATGGACCTTCCCATCCCTTACGGACACACAATAAGCCAAATTTAAGCTTATTTATTGGGCACTCTGTACAATGAGTGTAACTTTATGATGGTGTGTGCGGCCGTTATTTTCAAAAAGTCGAACTATGTCCAAGAGTTTCTCGAAAATAGAATTAAAGCTTTTATCCATTTATTTTTTGGCAGTTCCTTAGAAGCTCATCTCTCTTCTTCTATTAAATCAAATCTAAAATATATAAAATATACATTTTGTTCAATCACATATTTTTCATTTGCTCCCTCTGCTTCTTTTTAAGTTCTGAAAACGGCCTAATTCAGAAACTGTAGAACATCGATAGATAAAGAGATTTATAAATTTAAGGTAAGTGCAAATGTGATCAGCGCATTCCAGTGCGTCCTTATTTCTTAGCTACCCCAGCTGAAAGTGTAATGGTGATATAGTCACGCTATCGGAAATGGCGAATAAAAAATAGCCGTCGATATAATGGAGTTTAATTTTATCGAATAAACCCCTGAAAGAGGTAACAATGTAATTGCTGATATCTGATGTAACTTATACTATATAAGTTTTGGAATGCTATATTTTAGCTACAAGATACAGTTATAAAGTTAACTCAGTGATCGAGAATTGACAAAACATCGTAGAAGCTGTAGTTTTATCGACGAGATTCTGCCAAAAAATGTACCAGGCTGGCATACTACTGGGCTTTTTTTATCTGTTAGTAAACATCAGGAATTTGTTTGTGCGAGATAATCCTTTACCAAAAATTTTTTAGCATGGTATACGCTCTCAAGAATTAGTTGAAATTCGAATAAAATTACGAGTAATATTTTATAGTAATCGTTTTGGATCCGAACAATTTAGTTTAGAATCTGACACTGCACCCGCCACTTTTTGTGGGAGCTCATCGAGTTCTTAAACATCAATGGCCGAATCTTATATAAGACAACTCACCACATCATATACATGGTATATTTTACGTTGGGAAAGTTTTTAACAGGTTATAATACTCGTTAAAATAAGTTATTTCGTCAAATATAGCACGTATTGAAGTTGAATAGCAAAGGAGATTTAGCCCTTTTGGAATTATTTGTTTTAATTGCGGTTCTAAAAAATGTCTAATGTACTAGCTACTTTAATAGACCATTGCGTCTTCAAATTGTCGCTATCGTTAGGAAGCGTGTGTTTATGTGGTAAAATTTTTTATTAGTGGGGATTCGATAGACAACGTTCAGATCATTTCAAATCACTATGCATTAACGAATATGTAGCCCCGACGGAAGGAAATAATAAGCAAGACAAAATAATTCTGTAAGGTTGTTAAGCAATTTGATTCGATCCAAGTGTTGTCAATCAAATATGGTACCATGCAACCGAAATTTTAATAGCGTGGACTAATGATCTGATATAGACCATTCACTCCAATGATCGCTACTAAACAGGAAATAAAAATTCCTAGAAGGTATAAGAGCTTCATAACAGCCTATTTTCTTCTGGCAAATTGTTGTCCATCCAGAAATGCTTTTACTGCCTGCTATCATTGTTTAATTTATGTTAATAGTATGCAAACGATATTTTTAAACATATTTTTCCGGCCAAACTAAGTACAATTTTATATAATTACACTGCATATGGACAATTGTGCACTATAATATGTTGAAATAAAACCGGTCAAGTGCAAGTTGAACTTGCGCAATTAGTGTTCCGTACGTTGATTGCTTTTAAAATAAAAAATGTTGTAAGGGAAGTATAAAATGACCAGTGACTTCACAAAACACACCCCAAATGAGTTTTCAACAAAGTTTGTTTCCAATCTTTACTGAAAATTGATGACCTTGAAATTTCTGTTTTTTTTTTTATATACCAGATAAATTATTAAAGGTAATGCATTTTCGTTCAATCTACACCCCGGGTGGACAGCGATTTTTCGTGATAATTTTCGTTCAATCTACACCCCGGGTGGACAGCGATTTTTCGCGATTTTTTCAAAAAAATAATACAAAGAAAAGTGCGCGCAAGTGACTTATTAGACACCGATGATATATATATGAGGCGGTATATATATATATATATATATATATATATATATATATACTATATATAGTGGGTGCCGCGTTTGCTCACTGTTATATGATGATTCTGAGCATATATATATATATATATATATATATATATATATATATATATATATATATAATATATATATTTACTCGTGTTTTCACAAGCTTTCATTTGACACCACACTCGATTACCTAGTGAGGCAAAAGAAAATCGTTTTTTTTTTCATTTCCGATTTCACCCCCCAAAACTAACCCCTTAAGTCAAAATTTAACTTTTCAAAACAAAATTACATGGCTCTGATGAGGCCATCAATGCCTATATTATTACCAAATTTCAACTTTCTGCGACAAATAGTTTCGGAGAAAATCGGGTGTGACAGACAGACGGACAGACAGACGGACGGACGGACAGACAGACGGACAGACAGACAGACACCGAAGTGTTCTTATAAGTGTTCCGTATGGAACACTAAAAAAAGACCCTACTAGAAAAACACCCTGTATATTACAACTTTAACATTTGTAATTGTAAAAATTAATTTCTTTTGAATTTGCATGAATTTTTAAAACCTTCGGTACATCTGAAAAAATTATCTTCCGAGATTTCTCTATTTATTCACTTTTTAGCGTCCTTATTTCACGAAAAAATATAGTTTTCAATTTCCGTCGGTTTCTCTGTCAATCTGTTGCCGCGAAAACTCCGGAGCTAAACCGATTTCAAATTCGGTAAACGCTTAATATTCTAAGTTTCAATGTTCATGGAATTGAGGAACACAAAAATCATATTATTTTTTCATTACTCTTGATTCTGAAAAAAATAGTATCTACAATGCGTTGGAGTATGATTAACAAAGTGACAAAAATAAATCAATAGCGTTAACTGATATATAGGGTTTGAGAGGGGATGAGAGAGAGTAGTTTCCATTACATGTCCATTTCAGGGTTCTCGAAGGGGTTTCAATGTCATATTATTATTTTTTATTATTTCTAATTTTAATAAAAGTGTATAACAATAAGATCAAAAAAACTGTTAAACAATTTTATTAGCGTATTTTTTGTATAATAACGACTTTCTTGTTAACTGAGCTGTAGCAATTACTTTTATTTATATCGATTCTGAACGATTGTTCGCGTATTAATAGGAATTTGGATATTCTTAATTTGTGTTATTGCTTTATTACTTTCTTTGTTTGTACATATAAAATACATTCGATGTAGGATGTTGAACAAAAAATTCGTAATATAAGGCATATTCTAACATAGTATCATCCAACAAGACTTTTTTAAAAGTCAGTGAAGTCAGAAAATAATTAAGACATCTAAGAAATACAGTAGATGCTCGATTATGTGAACCAATAAATACCAGGGGTTTTCAAAAAATCAATTTGTTCATATAAGCAAAAAAAATATTTTTATTTAGAAAACAGTTATATTTTAGGGAAATATTGTGTGATTTGTTTTTGAATTTTTTTTTTGCAGTCAAACTTTTCCGTAAAGCCTCATTCCTGCATTTTCACAATACCAATAAATCATTAGTATTAAAAATATTTTTTTCACTCCAAATAATTGCCTTATTAAATGTGTCCAAAGCTTCCGACGAATTAATTTCCAACTTTTCATTATTGTCATTTTCATAGTCAAAGTTGTCATTGATTAAATTATCTTCTTCTTCATCATTTTGCTCATCTAAATCATCTTCATTCCTCTTCACAATATCCTCTCTTGAATATTCAACCTGAAAAATATTTTTTTTATTAAATACGTAAATGTTAAACAGATATATCCAATTAACAAAAATACTTCGCTGTTTACTTCTGTCAACAAATTCTGAACGTCTTTGAGCGATTCCTCCATTTTATTTTTGTATTTTTCCTTCAAATTGCTGAGTGGAATGTTTTCTTCCGGATCAGAGTCACCATTACTCTTTTCAGTTTTTATCGTGTCAACCTCAAGCTTATTCCATGCTAATGATAAGTTTATTACAGCATCTTTTGTTGTTAAACGCTTTAACAGTTTTGAGAGATCTTCAGATTTTGAAGATAAAATTGATGACAACAAGCTTGACCTGTAGTAAAGTTTTGTGCTTCGAAGAACATTTTGATCCATTGGCTGAATCAAGGGTGTTACATTTGGTGGCATGTAAATAACAAAGGTTTTTCCATCATCGGTTTGTAAATCTTTTGCAGGCGGATGGCTTGGGGCATTATCCAATAACAGAATGGCAGTTTCGGGTAAACCTTTTTGTTTTAAAAATGTTTTCACCTGAAAATGTATATATGCGAACTTAGTTAATTCGAACATTTTCATATTGCATATTCGCTGACTTACTTGAGGAACAAAGCATCTATAAAACCAATTCTTAAAAATGTCCACAGTCATCCAAGCATTTTTTGAATAATCGTAATCCAGAGGGAGAGTAAAGTTCTTAAAGCACCTAGGGTTTTTGCTTTGCCTACTATGAGAGGTCTAACTTTATGTTCTCCAGACGCATTTGTGCAAGCGAGAAAAGTAAGTCGTGCTTTTTCAGCTTTCCTTCCTGGAGCGGTTTTTTTCATCATTCATTACCAATGTTTTCTCAGGTAGCAGCCTCAAAAACAAGCCAGTTTCATCTGCGTTATAAATTTGATTATTTGTTAAATTCAGTTTACATATGACTGAACAAAGATCTTGTTTAAATGGATCTACTAGCTGTTGTTACGCTTAGAATATGCGCTTTATTTTTTTTAATTGCACCAACAGTAGATTTAGCTATATCATGCTTTTTTTGCAAGGTGTGTAACACTCACTCCATTTTCCAAATTCTTTATGACGTCACTTTTTTCGGATAGTGTTAACACTTTTCGTTTCATATTTTCCAATTGGAAGCACTAAAGTCATTAAATATTTAATATCAAATGACCAGACCGGACACCAAAGGTAGCACGATAATCGCCCAGCAATACTAATCTAACCTAAATACATTCAAATAACAAGAATATTTTCTAAGAGAAATCCCATATTAGCACTGGGGAAGCACCGAAAATTGTTCATTTAATCGAGATTGCTTCTGTTCACTCTATAGAACCTCTAATATTAAATTTCCACTGTTCACTATAGTGGCTAGTTCATACAAACGGGTGTTCAAATAACCGAGTACCTACTGTAGTATGTTTCCAGGAAGTTTAAGTTTCAGGGAGATAACTACTTTTCCTTTATATTACTCAACGAGGCATATATACTGGTACTTGTGTTAATACAGTATATGACCTTAATGGGTGCGCAAAAACATTAAAGAGATAATTCTAGCAACCAGTTCGGCTAGAATTCTATAGTTTAAATAGCCAGATTCACTAAAAAGTTCTAAAAGTAAGGACCAGTCTGTTCCCACGGAATCTAAAACTCCCAGCTGTCCAGTTGACCTTTGTTGTTATCAGTATAATATTTTGCACTGAAAAAAATTCCAAATCAACGTTTATAAAAGAAAATCTGGTATAAGAGTCGAAAGTAATCGCTCTGGCTTTGGCAGGAAATATATCAGTTTTTAGAATTTTGCACACAATATTGCATTTACTATCGGGTTAATCCAGCGTTTCTCACCCTTTCAGTATTTGCGACCCAATTTTCAAACATAATTTTCATCGCGCCTCCCCCCTCTCGTACAATAACAATGCATGCAATAATAATGTATTTTCAGTATTTTGATGCTAAAGCTATACTATGACCTTAATTACAAACCTTACAAACTACCAAGAATAAGTAAATTTATTCATATTTGGCAACACATAACTGTTGCGTTGACAAAACTAGAATTGATGCCTCTCTATTGCTCTCTGTCACGTCCACCATATCGGTAGCGGCTTGGCGAGAAGTTTCGAGTTGTCTCGAACATTCGGAAAGTCTGCCCAAAAGTGTATAAATGCTGCACTTCGTTCAATTACAGCCCGTCTCAGTCGAGTTGATCCTTCTACTGCTATTGGATTTATCGTGAATGTTTATGTTGTAATTTACGTGTTAATTGAAATTAAAGGTATTAAGTATTCAGGGCAGTAAATTTATACAGAATCATGGATAAATTTTTAAGTGGGCGTAAGCGAGCATTAGACGATAGTGAAGCATCAAGTGCACAGACGAGCGTTGTTCCGAAAATAAAATCAAGAAAATATTTTCAAGAATACGTAAATTTAGGGTTTACCAGTACTCAAGTAAATGAAGAAGAAAGGCCCCTGTATGTTATTTGCTCAAAAATCTTGGCAGCAAACAGCATGAAACCAAATAAACTTAAACGATATTTGGAAACGCTTCATAATGAGTACCTTAACAAACCCCTACAATTCTTCGAATTAAAATTAAAATGATATGTAAAGCAGAAATCATTTTTTAAAAAAACTTTGTGAATGAAAAAGCTTTACTTGCCTCTTACAAAGTTTCATATAAAATAGCCAGATGTAAAATGCCTCACACCATTGGTGAAGAGCTTGTTTTGCTAGCAGCAATTGAGATTCTAGAAACTATGTTTGGAGATAATTTTGCCAAACAATTGCTATCCATGCCTCGAATTGGTGATATAGCTGAAGATATACAGCATCAGCTTTTCGGGAAGTTGCGTGACAAATTGTTTTCAATTCAGCTTGATGAGGCAACAGATAGCAATAAAGATGCTTTTGTTCAATTTTGTGATGGTATGTCAGCAGTAGAACTATTTTTCCGCAAACCAATAGAACTCAAAGCAACATCACTCGCATTATTTGCTATCTTAAATGATTTTATAAACGAGGCAAATATGGAGTGGAAAAATTGCGTTGGAATATGTACCGCTGGTGCTCAATCAATGTCTGGAAGATTTCAAAGTGTAGAAGCACTTGTGGAACAAAAAACTCCACTGTGTGTGTGGACACATTGTATGATCCACAGAGAATCTCTGGCTTCCAAAGAAATGAGTCCTGCTCTGAATATTGTGCTCACTACAGTTGTAACTGTAGTAAATTATATTAAAATGAGACCCCTAAAACATAGAATTTTTTCTGCACTTTGTAAAGACATGAGTGCCGAACATTCAGCGATACTATTTTATTGTGAGGCAAGATGATTATCACGTGGGAAATGTTTGCAACGTGTTTATGAATTAAGAAATGATTTTCTAGAAGAGGAAAACTGACCGGAATCCGAGAAGTTTCGAGATAGTTTATTTGTGATGAAATTGAGCTACTTGGTCGATAAATTCGAGAAACTAAATACCTTAAATCTTCAACTCTAAGAAACAAATACACATATATTCGATACAAGTGATAAAATTAATGCTTTTTGTAGAAAATTGGAATTGTGGAGCACAAATGTAAACCAAAAAACCTAGAAATGTTTTCAAATGTGGGTGAATGTGTTAAAACATACAAGGCTGAAGAACAACTTGTGAAAGTTGTTTTAGTAACCATTGAAAATCATCTAGCCACGTAGATAAAGAATTTTAAAAAGTATTTTCTTGCTGACGACAATTTGGTAGCAAGTTACGAGTGGGCTAGGGATCCATTTCAAAATACTCCCGAAGGGCTCTCAGCTTCCGAAGAAGAAATCTTGTTAGACTTTACGGTAAGTGGTGAAATCAAAAGACAATTTAATAATAAATCACTCTTTGAATTTTGGGCAAGGGTGAATGATGAGTTTTCTGCATTGCATTTCGTATACTATTACCATTTTCAACATCCTATCTTTGCGAAACCGGATTTTCTGCGGTGGCTGCTTTGAAAACAAAATATAAATCTCAACTAAATATAGAAAAAGATCTCAGAGTGTCTATTTCTGATATTAAAGCATCCTTCGAAAATCTTTGCTCTGTAAAACAGGCCCCTTATTAAACTTGTTTTTAATTTAGTATTGATATGTTAATTATTAGGTAAATATATTGTGCAGTACTAACACAATCAGTGTAAATGTGTATTCTATTTTTTATGTCAGAATGTATTTTGTTTTGCTTTCTTTTCAATAAATTATATTAAATGTTTTTAATAATAATTTCTTTTCGATATGCTCACCCCCCCCCCCCCCCCTCCCCCAATAATGTAATGTTTTCGTTTTATAGCAACACTTTAAATTTAGACCTTTTTAATGACTCAAATAGTAATAGTCATCAAACTACTCCTACCAACAATTTAATTTCACAGCAAAATCATGTAGTATCCATGTAGGGCCATATATTGAGGACATTTTACAGCTTTGACATACACAGTTGCAGAATAGCCTGTAAAGTTTCCAAGCGACTTTAATCAATGGTTATTTATATGTAACTTGTTACCTAACGTAAACCAGAAGCAACTTCTGTTGCTAGTAAAATTATAAAACATGAAATAACATTTAATGTTGCTGTATTTGTATCCAGTTGCAGTACTGATCAAAGTCTGTTAACGATTTTACAGAAAACGTAAAACCTGCCATGATAGTGTGATATTGTTACGCCACTGATATGTGACTTAGTGCTATAGTTTATTCCCCTAGAGAAGCAATGGTAGGTCAATTCAATATTCTTATAAGTCGAACAGACTATAGTAGATCCAATGCATCATGACAAAAATTCCAACATTTTGTGATTCTAACCAAAAAATGAAATTATACAAAAAATCTTAATGTATTTTTTAGATACCTTTAATCTTTCTGATAAAAGTATTTTACACGCAGACATTTTCGTTTATTGTGTCAGTATTGTCGTTTAAAATAGGTGTATTTTGCTTTTCAAAATTTTAAAAATGAACTATGAAGATTTGCTAGACAAACTTTGCTTAAATTCTATGGAAGATTCTAAAGAAGCTGTACGATTATTAGTAAAAATAGCAGATGCCATTATAAATGATCCTAAAAACCCTAAAGTTCGAACATTGCAAAAATCAAATGCTACCATTTCAAAAAAAATTCTTCAAGTTAATGGTGGTGTTCTTTGTTTAAAGCTTATGGGTTTTCAGGAGGTAAGTAAGAGTTGTCTTTAAATTAAATAGCTAGATGTATTTCTCTTGTTTTTCACATCTAATGCAATAAAAAACAGTGTTTTCCACCTTTACGAAATGTTAGTAATTCCATTTTGGACTGTTATATACTCCCTAATAATGTACGAAATGCTGGCAATACAACATTTTTGAACAGACACTGCTGTAGATTAATGAATGTCATTGAAAGCCAGAAAGTTTAATGATGTAGGCAGTCTCACTGTCTCCAGTGGAATACATGTTTTAAATGAGAGTGGATGGATGATGGAAGAGTCAATTCTGACAAAAGATCTTCCTTGTTTAAAAACTTAAAAAAGACAAACTGGTGGTGAGATTCATAGTAAGTCTTAGAACAAGACTGTGCCTAGAGAATCATCTTCATATGCTTCAGAACTCATGTTTATCTATAGTAAGCAGGTTGCTATTACCCATTCCAGACATAAAAAAGATGTTTCTGGTCTACTTGCCTGGCTATAAGCTTCCACAGCTACCACTACTTGAAATATACACATAGAAGCCAAGATCACTATTTTTAAAGTGTTGATTGTATTTGTAATGTTTTGAAGTCTGTATATTTGTTCTAATATAATATCTAATCATTTAATCGATTTGAGCAAAATGTGAATTAACACATACAACACTATCCCGATTAAATTCCTTATTAACAAGAGAGATGGGGAATAGTATTATGAGGTATTTAATTTTCAGGGTAAAATGGTGAAAGCATCTAAAATATGTGAGAATGAATGAAAAAACTAAAAATGTCATTATTTCCAGCATAGTAAAGTTGGATGGGTACAAAGTAAATGCTGTTTAGAGAATTCTTTTATGTTCCAAGTTCAGATTTTTGGGACAACAGATTCCAAATCTGTTAATATCCCTGCAAATTTGATGTTTTTAATTTATAAAAATTTAATTTTATCAGTAAATGTCATAATAAATTATTGTCGTATATATTACAAAAGTAAGTAGATCATATTGTACATCATTTAAAAATATAAGTTAGACTGCAGCAAGAAGGCATTCTGAATGTTTTTGTGAACTAAATATTTTCTGTAAGTAGAACCTCAAGATTTTATAAGAAATCTACTTCAGAATGAGAATATATGTAAAATATAAAATTACTACCTTTTTTAAAGTTTTCTGTAATGATTGTGGTTTATATATATTTATATATACAGCTAAGTGTGGGATTAGAATTTCCCTTCTATTGATTGTGTATTACTCTTTCATGCTATGGCTCTAAATGATCTATGATATTGATGTACTTTCCCTTACATCTTCCTTCTCTTTGATGCTATTTATGCTTATGTTGACATTTTTAAGTCTTTCCATTTAATATCTTTGGTACATACATCAACCATAATTCATGTCCGGGGGATACAAAAATCTCAATCTATATTAGATTACATAGTTTCTTATTGTCTTGATCAGTTAATAGTTACCAATTTTGATTCTTTTCTGACCATTTTGGTCAACTAGTTAAAGTATTTTTGCCCGATTTGACATTATGTCATAATAGTAGCTCTATAATGGTCACCTTTACAATCAGACCTATAAATAATAATAATAATAATAATAATAATTTATTGATCATAAAAAAATACATAGTATTAACAGACATGTCAAAAGATTTAAAAACTAAAAATGTAGATCACAAAATACTGTACATCTAAATGTTAAGGATCGAAACAAACAAATAGAAACTCCACACATATCACACAATTTAAAGGGTTTGGTCTATATCTATAGTTAAATGTAGTGCTTAAAATTCTCTCTATTCCTAGTCAGTGTATAAAATTCACTAAAATTATAGATAGCGGCATTGATTATAATTTTTTTTTAAGCTACTTTTAAATCGACCGAGCTGTTGCAATCTCATCTCTCGAGGCAAAGCATTAAATAATTTAATCTCTTCCATGTTTGTTCTGGCCAATCTAGTTACGGGCAAGAGCAGATTGTCTCGACTCCTGGTACCATGTGTATGAATATGCGATAATGCACAATACCTAGCAACATTCTTTCTGACATATATGAGTTTTTGGTAAATAATCAAACCATATAGAGTCATTATTTTTAGTGACTTAAAATAAGGTCGACTGGAGTCATCCTGTTTTAAGTTTGCAATGTATCTTATAGCAGATTTTTGCACTCTAAAAACTTTTTCAAGGTGAGTGCTTGCCGCAGAACTCCATACTAGGATTCCATAACGCAATATAGAATCAAAAACAGAGTGGTAAGTTGTAAGTGCGGCTGCTTCGTTTATTGTATTTTTAATTCGTCTTATAGCATATATTGCTTTGTTTAGTTTGTTACATATATTGTTTACATGATCGGTATATAAAAGGTTGGTGTCTAGAGTAACCCCTAAGAATTTTATTTTGTTTTTTACATCAGTGCTAATAGTTTTTGCTTCAAACATTATGGACTCGGTCTTTGTGTCGTTTAAAACTAGTTGATTTGAGAGGAACCATAGTTTAGCTTGATCTGTCATTGCCTCAAGCAACTGAGCCGGATCCTCACCTCCCTCGAAAGACACTCCAAATGTTGCATCATCCACATAAATAATGCTCTCGATATTTTGGATATTTTTTCCAAAAATTTCAAATGCCTGTGGAAGATCATTCACGTAAAGGAGGAAGAGTAGGGGACCCAGCACAGACCCCTGAGGTACACCGATCTCCGTAAGCATCGGAGCACTCATGCTGTCACCATTAAAGCAGACAACCTGATATCTCCCCTCAAGATATGACTGCAAGAGCTTAAAGGCCACACCCCTAATTCCATAGAAATATGCTTTGTCTTATATGGTCTTATAATTAATAAATTTAAGAAAGTCTTAATAGATGGAATGTTTTTATGGTGTTTTACTGCATGTTCGCACCATAGAACTACAACGGAGAAAAAAAAATATATAACAAAATTTAATTTCTTAGCGAACTACAAGTTACGAGGAAATTCAAATTCTCATATAGATTAGAAATAGAATCTATGATGAAAGGATATTTAACAAATATAAAATCAAAAAAAAGCATTTCATCTTAAAATTAAAGAAGAAAAAAATTTATATTATTGTAATATAATCTTACAGACCAAAAACAGAAAAACAACTTGCGATACTGTCAGCAAACTTCAGAATAAACCATGTTATCTATCTACAGTGGTTGAGCAAAACATACACACACAGTTTCGGTCCAATTTATCATTCTCCTGCACTATAAACAAACAATTCATAATTCAATCCATATAAGTGATGTTGAGAAGATATAATATTAGCAATTCAAGAAGCCCCTAACAAAAAGTCAACAGGACTTGATGAAATTCTTGTTAAGTTAATTAGAGAGGTCGCTACTTAGATTTCTCCTGCTCTGGCAACCTCACTAAACATGTCACTTGTGGATGGCTAGTTGCCTAGCTGCTAGCTTATTTTCAAACAAGGTGATGCTGAGAGACCAATTTCCATTTTAAGTGTTTTCTCTAAAATATTCGAGAAAATTATTTACGATAGGTTAATAGCTTTTCTAAATAAACAAAAACTTTTGAATAGTAGTCAACATGGTTTTAGGAATGGTCTCTCTACAGAATCGGCGGCTGCAAGTTTGATGAAGTTCGTAGCCTCTAAAGTTAACAATGGGGAAAAAATTGTAATTTTTTTCTTTTCATCTTTCTCGTGCATTTCATGTCATTAATAAGGGGCAACTACTAGCAAGTAGCAGTAGAGAAAACATAAATAATTGGATAGAATCATTCTTATCTGATCGAAAGATTTGCATTAAGGTTAATAGACCCTTTTCTAAAGTTCTGAATTTAGGTACTCCACAAGGTAGTTTGTTGACCCCCCTATCTTCATTTTATTTGTTAATTACCTTCTTACGAGAAAGTATTCATGTATGCCGCCGATACAACGATAGTTGTAAGTGACAGGTGCGGCGGGAAAATATCTGCTATTGTATCTATCATGCTTCAAGAGTTTTCTGGTTGGTGTGATTCCAAAGAACTTATGATCAATTATTGAAAGACAGTATGTTTGTAGGTCACAACAACACGACTTTATTTTCCACTTTGAGGACCATTTGCTTTGCCCTCAGGAGACCATCAATTTCCTGGTTCTGAACAATGATTCATGTCTTAACTGGAGTGAACATATTAATGGGATATGCTCAACACTCAATAAGGCATTATTAACTGTTTACAAAATTCTTTAAAGGATAAAAACATTCTAATTCATGTTTACTATGCATTTGTGTATTCAGCACTGTTTTATAAGTATTCATTATTCAAAAAAAAAATAATTCGTTTAATATTTAATTTACCCTTAACTCTACATTTTCCGGAAATATTGTGTTTTGACTATGGTCTCCATATATATTTTAAAATTACTTGTATGTGCTCAATAAAAGAAATCTTTATTGGAGCATAATAGGTTTTTCCATGAGTATAATACTCGGTCATGAAACGATATTTGTCTTATGAGACATTCGCGTGTAGCCTATAGAAGGACAACAGTTTATTATGGAAGCAAGATATTTAATATGCTTCCTCGGGATTTGACTTTTATCTTTGTTGTTGTGTACTAACTTTTAGAAAGAAAATTAAGAAAATATTGTTGCCAAATGCTTTTTATACTCTGGAGGAGTTTATTTCTTTTATTCAGCGGGAGCATTTGTGACTTTTTTGTGTGTCGGTGTCTTGGCTGCTTTGCGTGTGTTACATCTGATAATGTAGCGTTACTGTAATATATACAATTGTGGAGGTGTGCAATTCAGTCTGTTGGTATCAGTAAGGTTGTGCATGGTGTGGTGTTGTGTGGTATGGTATTGTGTGGTGTGGTGCAGTGCACATGAGTATGTGTGTGTGTGCGCGTACTCGAAGACGTGTAGGAGTTTGATAATAGGAATGTCATTTTTATGTTTATCTGACTATAATAGTGTGCTTATATATTGTTTTATAATTACTTGCCAGTCTATGTAACTACTTACTTATACTTATATTTGTGTTTTTGGCAGTATTTATAGTTATATTACTATTATTATTATTATATTATTATATTTATCTTGACGAAACTAGTGTTACAAAAATATAATTTACGTGGATAATAAAAAATTTGAATTTTGAAAAGGTATCGTGTTTTGCCGTAAAGCCGTTAAAAATGGACAAGTGATGATGTTATCTAAAGATTTTCAAACCTAATTTGATTTTAGAATAGTACAAGCTATATTTTACCACCAGAAGCTAAATTATCTAATTTACATGATGCCAAAGATGCACTTTTAATGTGGAGAGAATCAATGGAACTCTCGGACACAAATGTATTATCAAGTGATTCAACAAATGCCTCATCAGGTGCTGAAGCAACAGACCCAGTAAGCAAGTTTAATAATTTTTTAAGTGTTAAGTCAGGGCAAAACATCACTTTTAACCGATTGAAATTGAAAATTTTTCTTCCACTATTTTGTATTTAATTTTTTCTTATCTATACTTTAGTAATTATAGTATATATATATATATATATATATATATATATATATATATATATATATATATATATATATATATATATATATATATAGAACTCAAAATCCTGTTCAAATTTTAGACTTTTATAGAATGAAATATACATAATATCCTGTTAACTAATTTAATTTTTTTTTGAAGATATGTTTGTTCTTAATTAAAGGTTATAATGACAGTTTCTGATACCGTACATATTTACATAAGTGCTGGGTAGTTATAAATTATTGTTTTCCCTTTCTCCTAAAAACTCAGTTAAAGAGGGTGTTGGTTCTTTAAAATTTGAAATGCGAAAATTTTTTTATCTATAGAAAAATGCATGGATAGCAATATTATTAGTTAAAAAGCAAAACAGCAATAACTTACTGTATATCACCTAGCTAGTGCTGAAGCTTTTAGAACTTTAGTTTTCATCAATATCAGATTGTTTCAAGAATTTAACTTAGTCCATATTTACTTCTTCTGTTATTATAACACATGGGCTGAAAAGTCCCGGGCCTAACAAAGAAAACACGGTTTTTTTTGGTTCAAAATTAGCTTTATTCATCAACGTAATCTCCATCAAGAGCAACGCAATCATTCCAGCGCCGCTCTAACATTTCAATACCACTTTTGTAGAACGAGTTATCTTTTGCCTCAAAATAGGCCTCAGTTTCAGCGATAACCTCTTCATTCGTGCGAAATTTCTTACCGGCGAGCATTTTTTTCAGGTCTGCGAACAGCCAGTAGTCGCTGGGAGCCAAATCTGGCGAATACGGTGGATGTGGGAGCAATTCGAAGTTCAATTCATGTAGTTTTGCCATTGTTTTGATTGACTTGTGACACGGTGCGTTGTCTTGATGAAACAAAAATTTTTTTCTTTGCTATATGCGGTCGTTTCTTTGCAATTTCGGCCTTCAAACGCTCCAATAACGCTATATAATATTCACTGTTGATGGTATTGCCTTTCTCAAGATAGTCGATGAATATTACACCACGCACATCCCAAAATACCGAGGCCATAACCTTTCCAGCCGATTGTTGTGCTTTCGGGCGCTTTGGACGAGGTTCACCAGTTGCTGTCCACTCAGATGACGATCGTTTTGATTCCGGAGTGAACTGATGGATCCATGTTTCATCCATTGTCACATATCGACGCAAAAATTCCGGTTTGTTACGTTTAAACATGACCAAACACTGCTCAGAATCATCAACACGTTCTTGTTTTTGATCAACAGTGAGCAAACGCGGCACCCACTTTGAACAGAGCTTTCTCATAGTCAAATGCTCATGCAATATAAAGCCAACACGTTCTTTTGATATCTTTACGATGTCAGCTAACTCACGCAACTTCACTTTTCGATCATTCAAAACGATTTTATGGATTTTTTTTGATGTTTTCTGGTGTTACCGCCTCATTTGAACGTCCACTGCGTTCTGCATCATCGGTGTCTCTACGACCACGTTTGAAGTCAGCAAACCAACGTTTTATTGTTGTTTCTGATGGAGCGGAGTCCCCATAACACTTTTCAAGCCATTGCTTCGCTTGAACGGTATTTTTTCCCATCAAGAAGCAGTGTAAAATTAAAACACGAAATTGTTTTTGATCCATTGTTTTGAAAATAACAAAAGTAGCGTCACTCTTAGCACAATAACTCACAAACTAATGAATAGAATATCATGAAATTTTAACAGCTGTCTTTTGAAGGTTAGTATTAACTGAAAAAAAGGTGACTGCAATAAAACTAGCGCCATCTATGTGTTAGGCCCGGGACTTTTCAGCCCATGTGTTAACTAGTTTTGAATGGATTCCATTTCTCATGAATAAATTTTTTGCCTTTCGTCTATTTAAAAAATTCTTGATCTTTTGGCAACTATTGAATTTTTAAGTGAGTTGTTTCATATTTACCATTTGTCTTATCAGCTGTTCATTTACTTTTACACATTCTACATAAGGTTTTTAAATTACCAGTAGGTTTCAAAGTTTATGGTAAAACGGAAAAAAAAAGTAAATGAACCGCAATTTTTCCTTGCTTTCCAATTACTTTTAAGTCTGTTTTTTTCGTGGTAGTATTAGCTTAACTCAAAGATTTATTAAGACTATGGAGATGGGGGCATCTTTATGCTCCTATTCCATCAACTTTTTGTTCTTGAATTTACTTAATAGATTATGATTTGACAGTCTTTTCTCTGGGACAATTAGAGGTGAGAGTGTGAATCTTCTCAAATAATATATTATAAATTTTATCTTTTTTTTTAAATTATGATAAAGGGGGCAATTTTTTTTGTAAAATTATTCACCATTTATTCTATTAACATAGCTTTAGCTTTACAAAATAAATATAATGAAAACATTAAAAAATAAAGTTAAAATAGTATATCTTATTATACGATCATCCTTTTGATTTATTAAGCTTTGATTCAGTTGATGATGTAAAATATAAGTACAATTTTTTAAACTTCTTGTTGAACTTGAGTTAAACCTTTAGTTAACATATTATTTTTTTTTGCCAGCACTTGTTATTTATTATACCCTATGAAATTTAATCATTAGCTTGATTATAGGAACTTATTTTTCTACACGTTTAAACATAATACCATAAAATAATATTGTTTAGATTAGACAAACTATCTTTCTTATCTGTGTGTTCAGTCATATATTTAGTAGCACGTAGGAAATTGTGTCATTCATGTAGCTAAATTTTATTAATCATAAGTGGTTTTCCCCACAATCACTGGTTGTACTATGTTGAAATAGTATTGAAATTCTTTGTAGAGTTGGGAAAACAAGCTATAGTTTTTCAAAACACAATATTGAATTGAGAATTAATTTTTAAATGGGTTATACGTGACACACATTATTATGTCAAAAATTCCATTTTTGGGTATATTTTCGGATCTAAGAAGCCATAAGCGTCTTAAAGCAAATTTAGAGGTGATTTTTCAATTATTGTTTACGTGTTAAATTTAATATATACCTGTAGGATTCTTAAAGACGCAAGATAGCGAAGATGTGCCATTAATTCTATGTTCTGGTCTCTGCCTAACACCAGCTTCTTTTTTTTTTATTATCTCAATTTTTACAGAACTTTTATTGTTCATTATTCCTTAACCAATTGTTAGTGTTCCAAAACTAAGTTGCATAAAAAACAAGGTCATCATTGATCAGAGATTGTTTTGAGCAACACTTGATAGGACTCTGTTATAATACTATTGAAAATTGAGTTTTTTTGTGTTCCATTTTTTAAATCTGTGTTTTGCTATACTATAGCTTCATCGGGCAAGGTCGAGTTAAACTGAGCTTGAACTTGATCCAGAAGTCTTATGCAATAACTACGGATAGCCATAATAACAATAACATAAAGGCTGTCTATTATCCAGTCATTATAGCATCCATCTTCTGAAAAAATCCAAGTGAAGATTTTCCTTCGGGATTTGCTTTGTTTTGGTATCAGAAATATCGCGTCAAAAGTTCATTGCCAAATCGTGTCGGCAAAAAAAGTTACCAAAGGTCAAAGGTCGTGAAAATCAGTTTTTCTCAAATATCTCGTAAACTCTTGGTTTTAACGTGAATTTTGCCTATTATAAAATTTATTCATTATCAAAATTTGCATAAAAAAGATCCTATGCAAAATTTACGTGTGACTAATAGTTCCCGAGATATGAGGCTGAGAAAGACGCATACTCCACTATACGTTTACGTATAGTGGCGTTTACAGACAATATGACGCATTTATGCGTAGAAAAGCCGGTTAATATACACACATCCATAATTCTTTCTCTGTGAGGTGTCCTTGAAATGGACTCTTCTTCATAATAATGATAGTAACGACCTTGAGTTGGCTGTCTAGAATTCCACTGTAATCTCATGGGTTAATGTATACCTGAAAATATTTGACGAAGCATATTGTCCCCTTTAAAACTAAGTTTAACGTTGCATATCGTAGAGTTCGGACGTTTTTTATTCATCTCGAAACATCCTGTAATTCTATTGCAATGGCTGATAACACTTGTTTCATTTGTAATGAAACTTTGTCGAGTGGCGCGATCTTGGCTGTTGGTCGCGGTTTAAAAACAATTAGAAATGTTAGTGTTGAAAGGGTGATGAACATATCGATTATTTACAAAGCGTAAATACTGTGACTGTGCATGTTGAGTGTCATAAAAACTATACGAAGAAATTCAAAATTGAATCATATAAGAAACGTCGTATAGGTGGTTCTCCTTCAACGTCTTTCTGCTCTCCTCGTAAGCGTAGATCAACCTTTGACTTTGATACGTTGTGTATTTTTTGTAGAGCAAAAAAAAAAAATATCGACGAAGTATCCGACATGCAAGTACATTATCATTTAAGGATACTGTAATACGAGCAACAGATGCGCGCAACGACAGTTATGGGGAAGCTGTAAAGAATCGTATCAACTTTTAATTCGACTTAGTTGCTACTAATGCTATCTACCATAATATACCTTTTGATTATTTTATTTTGCCAACTTCCGAGGAGAAGAAAGGTCGTCCAGCAGACGAGGATATTTCCAATGCAATGAATAAAATTTTTTATTATATAGAAAATAAGGATAATTGCCAATTCTCTCCACGAGAGCTAAAAGATATATTTAAAAGTCATGTTCCAGCCGATGAAACAATAATATCTAAAATAATTGAACGATATGGTCATGATATCATCATTACTCCCAAATATAAATCAATGACAATATTTGCTTTCGCGATACTCAGGTAAATACTTTATGCGCGACGGACCACTTCGGATTACTGAGTCTGCTGGATCAATTCACAAACCGACAAATTTTTTACCCAGAAACCAGAATATATTTTTTCGAAGGTTTTTGACGCGCTAAATTGGAATCCGAAGTCAGAATTTCTCTGATAGCTCCGGTTTTCGAGATATTCTAACCTAAAAGTTGGAAAATCACGGTTTTTCGAGATATTTGAGGTTATGTTACATCGAAAGGTACTTTTTTTTATGAACCCATTGATGGGGTCCGAAAGAACTACTCTTCCTCTTCAAAACGCATTTGGATTTGTCTGGATATCTTTTTTAGTTTTATCCACCTCCATATAAAATGTTTGATGACGTGAACGCACCTTGCATTCTACCTCAAAGGTGGTGCGGACACGAATACATCGTAACGCCCAAGTTTTCTCAGTCTCATATCTCGAGAACTATTAGTCTAATGTAAATTTTGTATTTTTTTATGCAGATTTTGATTTTTAACAAATTTCATAATTACCAAAATTCATGTAAAACCAATAGTTTATGAGATATTTAGGAAAAACTGATTTTCGCGACCTTTGACCTTCGATAACTTTTTTTGTCGACACGATTTCGCAATGGACTTTTCACACAATATTTCTGATACCGAAACAAAGAAAAACCTGAAGGAAAATCTTCACTTGGATTTTTTCAGAAGATTGGTCATATTTAGTGTTCCATACAAAACACTTATAAGATCACTTTAGTTTCTGTCCGTCTGTCTGCCCGTCTGTCTGCCCGTCTGTCTGCCCGTCTGTCACACCCGATTTTCTTCGAAACTATTCGATATAGAAAGTTAAAATTTGGCACTAATATAGGAATTGATGGCCTCATTAGAGCCGTGTAGTTTTGAAAGTTAAATTTTGCCTTAAGGGGTTAGTTTTGGAGGGTGAGATCGGAAGTGAAAAAAAAAATTACTATGTCATTGAGTGGGGCGTCAAATGAAAGCTTGTAAAAAGACAAGTTCAAAAATATATATAATGTAATACTTGCGCACAGTTCTCTTTGTACTATATTTAAAAAAGTGCGAAAAATCGCTGTCCCCCCTTTATCTCAAAAAGTACTGATTAAAAAATTTTGAAATATTCTCTACAGGGTGTAGATTGAACGAAAATTATCGCGAGTGCATTACCTTTAATAATTTATCTGATATATAAAGAAAACAAAAATTTTAAGGTCATCAATTTTCACTAAAGATCGGAAAAAAAAAACTTCGTTGAAAACTCATTTGGGATGTGTTTGGTGAAGTCACTAATCATTTTATACTTCCGTAATAAAATTTTTTATTTTAAAAGCAATCAACACTAATTGCGCAAGTCCAACTTGCACTTGACCGGTTATTTTTGTATAAAGTGGCTGAACTACTAGCAAGAGCGTGGCTGGCCTGTCTGGAGCAATGCAGTTATGAGCTTTGATTTTTTATTGATTATATTCAGTAAGACTATGGCTAAAATGCATTTACATTAGTAAGGAGTCTAGTCGCCATCTGCGCCAATATTAGACTGACATCTCCGAGGCATACTTAAAGAAATGGCATATTTGTGTGGCAAAGATATCCAGATTCGTCGAATCTCGTTCATTAAACGCTTTCATGTTGATATCAGTTTATCACGAAGCTTCCCCTTGATGAATGACCACACATTGTCAGTGGGATTCGCATCGGATCAGTCCAGTGTCTCGATGTAATTTTCCTTTTTGCAAGACGTGCGGAGTCGGCTTCGATTTTTGGGATCGTTATCCTCCTGCAGTATCCAGTCGTCATCTTTACTGATAAACCTGCATTGTACAGACGGAATTAAAGTTTTTTCATATTTTTGATATTTCCTCAGCGTTCAGGTTTAGGTCAGTAAAGGGATGAAGACGACCAAATCCTTGCTCTGAGAAGCAGTCCCAAACATGCATCCTTACCATCGTAAAAATAACATTCCAATCACTATTTTTATTTTCGTGTGCCTAAACTAGTCGCGTTCGGATATATTTTTCTGATAACAATAGTTTTTCAATTGTGCGCCATCGTATATCATAGGCATAGAGATAACGTTGAAAAGTTTCATACAATATTATAAAACCTTTTCGTTGTAATTTTGCCTATCCTTGATGCAGAGACAACGTGATACTGCTTTGAAATAAGCGCATGACTGTTTGTAAAGTAAATCCCAAGATATAAGATCTTGCCTTTTTGCTTTTTCAGTGGGGCAATAAACGACCCTATTAAGGTTTTGTGCATAGTTGCCAGGTATTACGATAAACCTATTTTTATTTTACCTGCTTTGTAAACCGCCCTCACTTGCAGCTGCAATCATATTGGATCTATTTTTACTTATATATTTACTACCTGGCAACCCAGTTTGGAGCCCTTTAAGTATTTGATAATGTAGGCCTAATGACCACAGGTCTCTATTAAAATTCGAAAGATACTTTTTATTATTTTTATGTGTAGTTTTACTTACAACTTAACGGTCCTATTTTAATTATGTGGCGTCCGTGAGAAAATTGCACTAGTGGCTATCGCAAGAGAAAACACTTATCACTTGACGCTAAACAAATAGTGAAAAAAAGTTTACCATAGTTTGGTAAAAAGAAACTTGAATAAACAAAGTTCTTTGCAAGAATCCAGCGAATTAACAAATACCCCAATTTCTACGATTAAGGGTATTGTAGGAAAACCATCACTCAGGAATAGGAAAAAACGGAATGATTTCCAAATGCATCATGTAGACGATTGTGCAAAAACGTCATCACGAGAAAAATATATTCTATGTATGAAGAGCAGTTGGTGCCGAGACTAGACAAAATAAAATTAAGACTAGTGTAGGACGGGACCAATATACATTGTGGCCGATCAACCCTTCACAGAATTCTCTTAAGAATGGGATTCACGTTCCGAAAAATCAACAAAAGGCAAGTAATGATCGAGTCACAAAGATTACGAATCTTGCGACATACTTATTTACAAGAAATTAAAAAGTATCGAACAGAGAATTGGCCAATAATTTACCTTGACGAAACATGGTTTGATATCCATGACACTGTTCAAAAAGGGTGGGTTGACAGCAGTACAAAATGTCAGACTAACGCATCTTCAATAAAGGTAAACGAATAACCATTTTGCATGCTGGATCTGAAAAGGGCTGAGTTTCAAATTATCTACTATTATCTGCAAAAAACGTAAAAGATTCTAGTTTGGACTATCACAAAGACACTTTTGCCAAATGTTCCCGAACAGAGTGTTATAGTTATGGACAATGCAAGTTACCATAGTCGCCTACTAAATAAGGTTCCTAAAGCAGCCAACACGAAATCGGAAATACAGGAATATATGTTAGAAAATGACATTTATTTTGACTTTAGTTATAAAAAAGTGATCTTTTGGAAGTTTTGAAAGACTATAAATTGAAAAAGAAATATATTTATGATAGTATGGCTGAGAAAATGGGACACACTGTTTTGCGGCTTCCTCCGTATTATTGTGTGTTTAATCCAATTAAACATATTTGGCATCAAGTTAAATCAAAAATAAGGGCAAAAAATGTTTCTCCTACTTTAAGCGTGTCAGTGGTTGAATTAGTAAAAAAAAGTTATAAATGATATACCTTGTGAAAGCTGGAAGAATTCCATTCAGCAAGTTGTTAAAGTTGAAGATTCATATATTCATGTAAATAATATAAAACCACTGATAATTACCTCAGCTGATGACAGTAATAGTGAAACCGAATTAGGTTTAAGTTAAAATATATTTATATTTATACAATATGTCCCCTCTTGTAAACTCCATTCATTCAAACCGTATATTTGTACTTCTTATCCATTTGTTTTTACATGCATCTATAAATAAACATCTCCAAAAATACTTATAATTTTATTTATTTGCATTAATGAATAAAATTCTTAAGTCCATCTCTGCAACATATCATAAATAAAAGGTCAGAATTTTTACATTGCCCACTTAAAACGGCAAAAATCAGGATCTTATATTTTAGGACAAACATCTTCATTCTGGATTTAAACTTTTTGGGTAGATAATGTTTATTGCAAATTTGCATTGTTTATTTTTCAAAATTGCACGAATCAGTTTGTGAGTATCCACTATTTTTAGCTATTTGTATAATAGTTAATAATTTTTTTTTAAATTTTCTTTAGACATTGACATCGAATTAGTCTATATATCTAATATCATTATAGGATAAAACTCTGTTTTCTTGCGATAACTCTTCAATAAGTTTAATTATTAATAGGTGCTATATTTGGGAAAATTTTTTTATAAAACTTGTGGCTCATTTATTCTCAAGCTCAGTTCAATCCGATCCTCGTCCGATAGCGCGCATATAGGGTAGCGATATAAATTTCATAACGTATTAAAAATTAAGTGGAACATTGAAATAATTTTAATATTTATACATGTCATTGTTGATTATATCACGAAGTAGTGTAAATCGTGAGTTATTCAAAAATTAGCTCAGAATTTTTGTCTTTTCAGCATAGATATATAATTGTATATTGTGTATTGTTTTTCATATATAATACTGCATTAAATTTCAAAAAGGATAGTATACTTAACTTTTTAAAATTAGGAGATTTGCCATAGTTAAAAGAAAACTGAAAAGAACCTTATCAAAACGTGCTCCCTAACCTTTAAGTATACTATAAAACCATTTTGAAAAATCTCGCTGTTTTATAAACATATTATATATTTGAATATAAAAAGATGTACTCCAATGTAATTTTTGTATGTAAAGTCTGTTCTTAACATATCTTTAAATGGTATATCTTTAACTTCATACAAAGTAATTTTAATGATTTATTTTCTCAAATTTCAGGCTAAAAGACCCTCTATCGATCTTTCAAAAAATGATGCTTGGAGTAGAGATACCTCAAAGAAAGATTTAGTGCCAAACATTCCCGTGATAAAACCTATTCCTTTGCCTCCATTAAAATCAGTAAGTGTATCTATCTATACTTGTATAGTCAGGTCTCTGTGTTAGGCGCTGTGTCGCCTACAACCCCTACTACTGTTAGTACATTTGTATAGTTTAAATAAATGTTTTTTAAGTTGAGGTTGTTTTAAGTCGCAATAAAATAATTAATTTATTTTCAAATATCTTCTATGAAAACATGGTTAATTCACTTCACAGAAGGAATTTCTGCAGACCTAATTGGACGTGGCCCAACAAAACTATCTGAAAGAATTAATGCAAGTAATACATGAATCAATATCTAAATAATGGTCCTATACCAGATGGAAAGGTGCATACATTTCATCTACACGCAAGAAGGAAAATAATTTGGATTGCTTCAATTACAGCGGTATATTCATAACCAGTACCTTAAGAGATCTATATGAAAGAATTCTTAAAGACTTAATTGAGATGAGATTAAGAGCAAGAGGAAGAACAACGTCGGTTTTGAATCGGACCGACATGTACAGATAACGTTTTTTGTCTTAAACAACTAATAGAAAAAAAGTCAAACATAAACCACGAGACTCACGTTTTGTTCATAAATCTCCATAAAGCTTATTACACTGTTCCTGTTAAGAAGTTCTGGGAAGTGCTAGAGGAAACTATCATATAGCTACACCCTAATAATTACTTTCTAAAACTTGTACGGCGGGTTAACATCAAAAATAAATATATGTGACCAAATATTACGTAGCTTTCTAGTAAATAAGGGTTTAAGTTAATGTTATGTACAACCTATATTCTTTAAAATTTACCCATATGTTGCAAACATGTTTATAAACCCTTCAGTTCTCCTGTGACCAAGTTATTTTAGTAAATCATAAAGACGATTCGGAATATATCGTGTGAAAATTACAGGAGGAATATAAAAAGTGGGGATTAAAGCTTAACACGCACAAAACAAAATACCGTCCGTACGGCAGAATAAACCAGCATCCGATTAGATACAGCAGAAGTGAAAACTTACAGTAATTGTATCTATTTGGAGGTAGACTGCAATATAACAGGAGCAGATGACAAGGAAATTTATGAAATAAGAACACATGCAAGGAACATAATTAGCAGTCTGTATGGAATATTTTGGGCACATGAAACTGAAAAGAAATAGAAATACAATATCTGTAAAATGCTTATTAAAAATAAGTAATTGAAGAAAACCTGAGTCTATGGAAATTGATGTGTGTAGACGATTATTGGGAATATCTAGAACGGACAGAATTCGAAATGAAGATATATGACAACAAATGAGAGTGGATGGTTCTCTGATGATAGCTATTGAAAAAAGCAACTAAAGTAGTACAGTCATGTGCAGAAAATTGAGGAATTAAGATTACCTAAAAAATTAATGAAGGGGGGCACCTAGAAGATCAAAATCGGACCTAGAAAGAGATAATACCTAGAGCAATGAGCTTAAGGGAACTAAGAGAGGGGCCAATGGAACGACAGAAAGACATGGAAGTTAGACATTTGAACCCAATGTCATATCATAAATATCTTCCATAGAAAAGTTGAATAATAAACGGGATATAGCATTTTAAAATTACTAATATGTTAATTTTGGTCCTATTCAATAAGTTGTATTCGCCGTTATGATCTTGTTACAACCTCTAACATTTCTGTTTCGACGATAAAGATCGATTCATTTTGTTGCTCTTTTACAATGTTATATGTTAAAAAAGGTACCCTGTGATATTTTTAATTAAATATTCGCCTTCTCCTGTCTAAAAAAGCTCTCTTGGTAAATGTTGCTCTAAGCAACAGTTTCTGACATAGTGGGATGTTGGTTTCCATTTTTTAATTTCATTGTCAAATTCGCCAATGCGTTCCATCACACGTATAGTTACTTGGCAACGCTTAAAAATCGCTCTGGCAATGATGTAAGATATCATGTTCTGTCAAACAAGTTTTACGAGTATTAACCAGAATTAATCCCTTCTCAAGCTCAACAGTGTTTTAAATGTGGATTATTATGAAGTATATTTTTGGTGAGCAATCTATATGATTTTAGTGTTTGGTTTTTGTAACGGCAACGGTCGCAAAAGTGCTCGCGTATGTCACGATCACCATCAGACTTTTGCCAATATTGAGAGGCGACTTGCAGAAATTGGACAATTTTAAGCCGATCCAGGAACTCTTACCTCCAGATCTTGGATCTCGTTTGCACTTTTCACAAATTATTTGAGCACACATACCGACTGTTCCGTCTTTTGACATTAAAATCCTGTTTACAGATGAAGCACGTTTCACTCGACGTGGTATACCAAATATGTATAATAATAATGTTTACGCTGAAGAAAGCCCACATACTGTGCAACAAATGCAAATTCAGTATTAAAGTCTGGATGGGATTTGCTGCGAACCATTTGATCGGGCCGTTTAGATTACCAGATCGACTTGATGGTGACATTTACTTGAATTTTATTCGTGAAACTATTCCTGAATTATTGGAAAACTTACCCATTAATTTACGTCGCGACATGTTGTTTTATGCACGATGGTGCACCACCCCATTTTGCACGTAATGTGAGAATTTTTTGAACCAAACTTAGCCAGATATATGGATCGGAAGAGGTGACCAGTGAATAGATGCTCTTATTCACCGGTCACCTCGTTCCCCAGACTTAAGTCCATGCGATTTTTTCCTTTGGAGTGCATTGAAATCGAAAATTTATCAAGTTCAAATCGACAACATTGAGCAATGGTGGAATAGGATTCAAAATGCTGCTAACGCTTTATGAGATGAAGACATTTTAAGGAGAGTACATTTAAATTTCCTGCGACGTCTTAATTTATGCATTAATGAAGGTGGCGGCCATATTGTATATGTATGTATACCTACATATACATATATTGTGAAACCAATACCTTCTCAGCTGGGTGATTAAACTTTTTTTGAATTTATCAATTTCGGGGTAATCTTTTATGCCCATAGCCGGTTGGTTTTTACATTCTTACTGTTGTTGGTCTTGAAATTTATTATTGTTGTTAGCCTGTTTGCCTTTAAGCATGCTCCAAATTTCAAAAACTATTTTTTTCAACCTATCCTAAGCCTGGATGAAGTGTGAAAGAACGCATTTGCGAATTTGACAATGGAATTAAAAAATGGAAACAAACATCCCATTATTTCAGAAACTGTTGCTCGCAGCAATATTTACCAAGAGAGCTTTTTAGACAGGGGAAGGCAGAAAATACGAATATTTAATTTAAAATATCATACAGAGTGGTATAAAAAAAATTATGACAATTTAAAAGTATACACAGCGCAATAAGTGGCGCCCCCTAGAATTTACAACAAAACTGTGAGCTGATTTCGATTTCTCATCACAGAAAACCTCTAACCACCGAATCTTGTGCAAATAGTACAATTATTAAGAAAGCGCCTTAAGAAAAATGAGAATAAAAGTATGACTTTGACACTCTGTATCTCAAAAATTACGAATTTTTGGGCTAAATGGTTAAATTTTCATCGCAGAAATCCACAGCAACTTTATTTACACGGAATACTGGGACACCCTGTATACTAAATGATTTTTAAATTTGTACAGTTGGTCAAGGTAGAACGTGTCGCGCCTTGTTCATTCAAAAATGTATTTATTTAAAAGTTTTTTACATTCGACAGTAAAGGATTGCCATTAACATGCTAGTTCGTCCAGTTCCCATCAGCCTGGCATCTTCAGATTATACTTTCGACAAAATTTTCCGCTTATTCTTGGGGCAAAGATTTTCAAATTGCTCGAATTGGCCGTGACAGCTGCTTCACTGTGTACATCTTTTTCCTACGAAGCTTCTGCTTGATGTATGATCACACGTTCTCGATTGGGTTTACATCGGGCGACTGGGATGGCCAATCAAGTGTGACGATACCGGATTCTCCTTTTCACTGGCTACACGTTTTACTCCGATGTTTGGAGTCGTTATCCTCTTGAAGAATCCACTACTCATTTTTATCGACAAACCACCGTTTCGCAGTCAATATTAATGCTTTCTTGTAAATCTGAAGCAGTTTTTTAGCGTTCAAATTATAAAGATGAAGAGTTTCCCAAAACCTTTTTCCGAAAAACATCCCCAAACACGGATCTTCACAGGGTGTTTCACGATGCGCTGAACCCATCGACTAGTGGATATTGACCAGTCTGGTGGGGTGATAATATAACCCCAATATGGAGCTTTATCCGAAAAAATTATATTGCTCCAGTCTCGATCCATGTTTTCCTCTGCCCACGTAACTCGTTTCTCTCTATGTTATTGGCTCAGCAATAGTTTCTTGATTGTACCCCGCCATTTCAAATCGTTATTTAATCCTTTTTGCTTTAGTTTTTGCGTCTCTAGGCGCAAATTTAATTGAGGATATCGGGAAAACATGTAATGATAATTTTTTCGTCCTTCTTCGACACCTTTCCTCTTGAACCACGTCGTGGTAGATCATCAACATTTTTTAACTGAGTATTGTTTCTCCCACTTGCTAACGAATGTCCTCGACTGGCCCATACATTTAGCGGCCACTGTAGACATCATTTTTGGACCTTTGGATGATTACATAGGAACCGCCTTGAAGCGTGAAGTGCATGCAGCACTCACGTTCGCTAATGTATTATTTAACCGTAAATAAGGTTAGAAATAAATCTTTTTCCACAAAGCGTTGTTTGCAGGGATGCCAACAAACCTCAAAAATAAAAAAGAATTTCTTTTATCGACTACAAGTTACAGGCGACAAGTTCTTACTTGACCGATTGTATGTCCGACAGGTTTTGTTTCTGGCTCTTGACTCTTTAGTTGATACATTAATATGCTGGTGTAGTACTCCTAGTGTCTTCTACTGCCTTCCTTCTTTACATTACTGATTTTTTTTTGCTAGCAGAAAAACCAAAAATTCAATATATAGCTTTGCTGATGACGGTATGCTTGTTTCTTCATTTACCTTGAAAGCTGCCACAGGCAGCGTGAAGTTATACAATTTTCCAAAAATCTGGAAGAAATTTTGTGTCATAGTTACAGTAACCAAGTAGAATTTAATACTGCAAAAATCCAGACGGCAGTTTTTTCTAAAAAAAGTTAACGTTACAGAACCCGACATAGTAGTTTGGGACACTCTATTCCACTAGTGGTGGAAGGAGCGTCACTATATGTCTTAACATGGTCATGTTGCATGCATAAAAAAGAAAGCTTTTCAAAATCTAGAAATCCTATTCTATGTTAGAAAGGTTTATACTCCCCAACAACTTTTAATAATGTACAGGATGGTCTAAATTGGACACTTTTAAAGGTAAACCCCTTTATCTAAAGGAGATAGACGAAAACTGATGTCGGTGTCTGAGGCTCAATTTTTATGATAAAATCAATGGTGAAAACCTCATATGGATATCTAGTACCGTTTCAGATATACAGGGTGTTTTTTTAAACATCTGCATTTTGGAAAAATGTTTGTAATCCTTTTCCTATTGAAAATTTTTGATTTCTGTAAAAACATTCTCAAAGCACTTTTTCACGTGGATTTCAACAGTGTAAGTTACATTTTTTTACAACTAATATTTTAATAGTTATTAACGTAAAATATATTTTTTAAATGGGTTACCCTGTCTATTTTTTCCTTATCCGAATAGAGCTTTAAATTATCATTCTAAAAATATAGCACACTTTCTATTTTGTTTAAATCTACTTCAAAATATAAAGGTTTTCAGTTTTTACGCGAGTTTTGAATGCACATTTTGTGAAATAGGCTTTGGACGGAGTGGCAATATCAATTGTTTACCGATAGCAGTCAACTCGTAAAAAAATTCCCAGAAGTAACTCTAAGAGTCATAACTACAACGAAATTTACTAAATGCTATAGTACTCTAAACTATGTAGAAAATAAAACAAAACAACAATAAAACAGTTTATTCCGAGTAGAGCAAACTAAAACAAAACAATGTTCTATAAGAGATGTTCGAAATGTTGACCAGTTTCATTTACACATAGGCGGCACCTTTTCTGGACACTTCTTACCGAGTTGATTAGTTCAAGAGGAGTGAGAGCTGCAAAACTTTGTATCACTGCGACTTCTAACTCTTGCCTGCTGTTTGTCGGCAATTTAAAAATTAGGTCTTTCAATCTTCCCCAGAGATAGAAGTCCATGGGTGTTAAATCCGGTGACTGTGCTGGCCAACGGTTCGGACCTTGGTTGGCTATCCAGTTATTGTCGACATTGGCCGATAAAAAATTACTGATAACTGCAGCGTTATGAGGGGGTGCCCCGTCGTGTTGAAAAAATATATTTCTAAGGTCCATTAACTGCAGTTCATCAACAAGAGGTTCTATTTGCTGCCTTAAAAAATTTCTAAATGTCTCTGAAGGGTGAGTGTTCCTTCTCAAATAAATGGACCTATAACCCTGCCTCTAAAAATTGCTGCCTACACATTAAATCCAAATCTGCCTTGATTTCTTTGCTCCACAACTAAATGGGGATTTTCTTGTGCCCACGTATAAGAATTGTAACGGTTAAAAATACCTGCATTGCTTACATAAGGTTCGTCTGTCCAAATGCAATTTAATGAAAAATTCGGAACGTAGTTAAAATTCTCCAGAAACCATTGGCAAAAATCCATATGCCGTTGAAAAACTTCGTCTCTAAGGTGATGAACTTTTCTTGTCCTATATGGCCTGAATTTGTGCTTTTTCAAAGTACGACTTACGTTAGTTCTTGGTAGTCCAGTGGATTTTTTTAACTGTCGGGTTGAAGTGTTAGGATTATTTCCGATAGTTCCTAAAACTACTATTTCTTCTAACTCCTTATCCCTGTTTGATGCATAATTTTTGGGTCGTTTTTTTTCAAACTGGCCACTATTAACTAGGTTATATCGCAATCGCGCGAATATATCCTTGAAGAGTTGATGTCTCTCTGGATACCGTTCGTGGTACAAATTACTTGCCGCTCCCGAATTTTCTCCGGTTTGTATGAGACACTATCATATCCCATTTTTCGTAATTTTCAAACTTTCTTGCGATTTATTTGACAATTCAATAACTGGTCCTGAAGTAAAATTTGACAACTACGAGTAAACAATTGAATTAAACCATACGGCCGCTCCGTCCAAAGCCTACTTCATAAAATAGGCATTTAAAACTCGCGTAAAAACTGAAAACTTTTATATTTTGAAGTAGATTTAAGCAAAATATAAAGTGTGCTATATTTTTAGAATGGTAATTTAAAGCTCTATTCGGATAAGGAAAAATATACAGGGTATCCCGTTTAAAAAATATATTTTTGCATTAATAACTATTAAAATATTAGTTGTAAAAAAATGTTGAAATCCACGTGAAAAAGTGCTTTGAGAATGTTTTTACAGAAATCAAAAATTTTCAATAGGAAAAGAATTACAAACATTTTTCCAAAATGCAGATTTTTGAACAACACCCTGTATATCTGAAACGGTACTAGATATCGATATGCGGTTTTCACCATTGAGTTTATCATAAAAATTGAGCCTCAGACACCGACATCAGCTTTCGTCTATCTCCTTTAGATAAAGGGGTTTACCTTTAAAAGTGTCCAATTTGGACTACCCTGTACAACGGACAAACACTCTGCTCTCAATTATATTCTACATTTGTTAGATTCTTTTCATAAAAGAGCTATTCGCCCGATTGGGAACCCGGAACTCACCAAAAACTTTAGTCATTTGGGAATCGAGGAACGGCTGGTGACTTCAGTCTATTTTATAAATATTTTCATGAGAAGCGTTAAATGGATGTAGCCCACTTAAGGGGTTACGCTACCTTGAAATTTTCAAAAAATTGATTTTTTTTTGGTAGATTTATTATTTATACTTAAAAATATTTCAAGTTTTACAAAATGAAATCACAGATTGAAGGTAATATAAAAAAATTATAGACTTTTAAGGTGCGAAGGCGGTACTTTTTTTCTTTCGAACTACTGTTTTCAAACTGGTGGACAAAATATCTCGAGATCTACTGAACTGATTTTGAAAAAATTTATACCACATATTCTTTATAATAATATCGATTTTGATTGGATGCATTGTTCATTTTTTATTAATTTTTAAAGAACAACATTTTTGTGAAAAATCTGAATTTGTTTTCGAACTGTTGTTACTTCTACAAAAAAAAATTAAAATTTTCTCCATATGTGGCGACTTAGCTATGACGTCTCTTAACAGTAATAAATGAGTTGTTTAGTGTTTGGACGATTCTTGACTGAGAAAAAAATTCTACCGGTGGCAAGAATTTTTAGAAGAGGGTCCTACAAGATCGTTCATATCTCCGTCATTTTTTAATTTTTATATATATATATATATATATATATATATATATATATATATATATATATATATATATATATATATATATTATTTGTTGTTAAAACAATAATGTATTTGTGAAAAATAAAAATTATATTATATATAAAATAGTTACGTCAAAAAAAAAAATTATATTATGCCTATTTTTCCGAGCGCCAAGGTGGTGTAACCCCTTAATATTTGCGATATTGCGATGCTCGCTATGAATACACGTTGCGCTAATATATCACATCCGTATGAGGTTTAGCTTTTCACATCTCGTACTACCCTTTTCAGAAATTCTTGTCTTCTCGAGAACGTCTTTCCTTTGTCATGAACTATTCAGGACTGTTTTTCAATGAGTACAACCTGTAATGTTTCAGGATCAATCTCTATTTTAGCGCACGCTGCACTCTTGTACCGACTTAGAAATTTACCTGTAGCTCATAAAAAAGATATAAAGAAATTTAACTGTTTTAATGAATTTAATAAAAAACCGGCAAAGTGCAAGTCGGATTTGCGCAATTACTGTTCCATACCGTGAGAATGTTTCAGAATTTTTTCGAAGTTCTTTGATTAATACTCTTAGGGTGGGACAGTTTTTAAAAAATCATATAAAGAAAAGTTACATCATATATTTTTGAACTTGTGTTTTCACAAGCTTTCATTTAATACCCCACTCGATGACCTTAAATTTTTTTTCTCTTCCGATTTCATCCTCCAAAACTAAACCCTTAAGTCAAAATTTAACTTTCAAAACTACACGGCTGTGATTGGGCCATCAATTCATATATATGTGACAAATTTAAACTTTCTATATTAAATAGTTTCGGAGAAAATCGGCTGAGACAGACAGACACCGAAGTGTTCCATTTTTCAATTTTGATACGAAACAATAAAAATTAGGTGACAGTTAGCGATTCATTACAGTTAAAATATTATTTTAGTTATACAAAAATCGTTTTCTTCATCAAATAGAAGTGACTTTTCACAATTGTCTGCAATATGAAAACATAGATCTTCAGGAAAGGGCTAGAAACTTAATTCCTGTAAGGCAATTAGAAGAAGGTGCTCAAAAAAGATTACGACTTGTACAAGAACACATAAAAAAAGGTAAGCTGTAAATTATTTTTTTAGCTTTTACTATGTTCTTAATACAATATATATTATAAAAGTGAAAACTTAAGCTAGTTTTTCACACCGGACATGTGGCCATAGTTTCTCATGTTTTTGCTAAATTTTTTATGTTGTAGTTGCAGAGAGAAATAACTTTGAAGACTTCTTATTTTTAACAAGAAAATGTCGATTACCTGTTTTACAATAATTTCTTAGAACAATTTAGTCTAAAAATTGGGTTCGATTTAAACTAGGCAAAATAAAAAAAAAAATTAAAATAAAAATTAAATAAATTACAACAAGAAATTTAGGTAAAATCAGTTGTTTTACAATTTGTTGGCCCAAAATTTTACCCATAGAAAAAATCATACGAGTATTTTCAGATGAATACAAGAGTTTGCCAGTCTTCTTGACCTGCTTTTAACTACCAATCCAGAAATTTACATCTTACCGTAAATCCACCGTTAGGTTTTTCCGATTATAAACTGCTTTTGACGTCGAGTATTCTATCGATTAGCGACCCAAACTCCGCACTACAAATCTGCTAAATGAGAACAACTCATGGAATATTGTCGAACTTTCCTTTGGTTAGACGTTTGTTTTAGATCTGACGACCTATCTAAGGAGGTTTTCGATGCCATTTTGACTGGCATGGAAGCTTACATTCCTTTTTCGAAGTCGTTTCTAAACATCCTGCCTACTGACAATGATGTAAAACCCTAACGTCATAATTCCTAAGAACTTCGTGCGTACCCGGAAGAGAGACAAAGAAATATTCGACGAAACCAAGAAGGCAAACATTCAAAAAATTAAAAACAAACTGTAAATATTATTGTAAAAACACCTGTTGAGAAAGTCAACTTGTTAGCTGAGCTCTTTGCTTCTAAGGAAAAACACCACTCGCTATTCCCAGTGTGCAGTCAATGATGCTCTATATTGTCATTAGCGTGTCATACGTATTTTAATGAAGCTAGACACGAAAAAGTTTCTGGCTTTGATGAAATTCCTGTCATAGTGCTTGACAAATGCGCGAGCGAACGCTAGTTTTCTGTAAACTTGTCTGCTTTCAATAATATCGAAAGTTATCGAAAAGGCCATCAATCAGCGTCTTATAAATTATCGAGAAGGATTCAATATTATTAGCGACCATCAATATGATTTTCGTAAGCAAAGATCAACTTCTTCTGATACCATGTTTGGTATGACGGATTGTTGGCTAAGCTATGCTCCTATGGTATGTCTGAAATGTTTTGTTTATGGCTTTCGCGGTTCTTCAGAGAGCGTTCTTTACGAGTGGTAGTTGACGAGTTTCTTTCTAATACCCTTCACTACCAACGCAGGTGTGCCCCTAGGTTCCATACTGCCTTCTACTCTCTTTCTCCCCCTTAACAATCTGTTAGAAAGGACCAGGAATTCAGTCGATAACTTTCCGGATGGCAGTATGCTGAACACTCGAATATCTCATATTTCTCTAACCATGTTAGCATCATCAGGAGCGATGATTGACTCACGGATGGTTGACTCATGGTGGGTTTGTTTTTTTCCTGGATATTATGTTCTTTGAAAAATGTATTTGTTTCTTTTTTCAGACTTTTGGTCGGTGCTTTGCTGAAGCTAGTGCAATAGCTCTATCAGTGAGGCCTATTATTACACTATTAATTTGGCTTTTTGAATGATTTGAATTGTAGTTTAGATAACGGCCTGACCAATTTTTTTTTGTATACCGTTTGGTTTTTATTCGGTTCTATGTCCCTAATTAATATTAAGTCAAGAAAAATCATTTTATTATACTAGCCTCAATTTCCCTTTTAAATTGGAGTTTTAACTGAAAACGATTGAAGGCTTTTAGAGAAACCTTTTAAAAGAGCTTATATTTAAATTAAGATTTTTTTATATCATTTTCGTCTAAGTATTTCATCATTAGCTACAATATGGTACAGGAGACAGGGCACCCCACGATTATGCTATTGACCTTTACAAAGTACCAACCAGAAGTCCTAGAAAATACTAATTAGTAAGCATCTTCTAGGAAACATGATATCTTTACTTATTATTATCTTACTTTATAACCACGTCAAAAAAAACTAGTGCCAACATTTTTACTACATTTAGCCTTCTTCAGAGCTCAAGATTTTTTTTATCCAAAAATTGTAATGCCTAGAGTAAGATATAATAAGCTATTATGCCTTTTTTAAAAATATTTAATAGAAACCAGATATTTAGAATCGGTCAACTTACTTATTTTATTTATTATTTAAATTAAAAAAAAAAGTTGCATGTTTTTTATGGTCAATTTCTTATTACTTTTATGACCTTTGGCCATTAATGTGACACCATATGAATCGTTTCACAACCTCTGCACAGTTGTAAAAGACCTGTAAATAAAAATACCACCCTTTGTATGAGTTTAACATAACGGGGCATTTTACCTCAACAGCCAGATTCACTAAAAGTTTAGACCCTGCTCGGAAAATAAGACTTTGAAATAGATGCGAAAATTAAGAGTGTAGAATTTTAAAGAATTACAAATTCCCTGTTCATTTACTTCGCACCTTTATAATTTGAGTTGGCTTAGTGATGCTCTTGTCAGTTTAAACTCCTAATTGCTATATTCAACATTAACAACTGATGTCCTTCGTTTAACATTGATCTTTACAAAGTACCGACCAGAAGTCCTAGAAAATACTAATTAGTAAGCATTTTCTAGAAAACATAATATCTTTTTTTATTATTATCTTACTTTATAACCATGTCAAAAAAAACTAGTGCCAACATTTTTACTATTCATTTAGATTTTTTTTATGCAAAAATTGTAATGCCTAGACTAAGATATAATAAGCTGTAATGCATTTTTAAAAAATATTTAATAGAAACCAGATACTTAGAATCGGTCAACTTACTTATTTTATTTATTAATTAAATTAAAAAAAAAAGTTGCATGTGTTTTATGGTCAATTTCTTATTACTTTTATGGCCTTCGGCCATTAATGTAACACCACATGAATAGTTTCAACGATTAGTTGCAACCTCTGCACAGTCGTAAAACACCTGTAAATAAAAATACCACCTTATGTATGAGTTTAACATAACAGGGCATTGTACCTCTACAGCGAGATTCACTAAAAGTTTAAACCATGCTCGGAAAATAAGAGTTTGAAATATATGGGAAAATTAAGAGTGTAGACTTTTTGAGAATTCCTGTTCATGTACTTCCCACCCTTATAATTTGAGTTGGCTTAGTGATGCTCTTGTCAATTTAAACTCCTAACTTCTACATTCAACATTAACAACTGATGTCCTTCGTTTAACAATGGCCCAGACCAAACTAGTGGTGAGACTGATCATCGGCCATTTTCATTTACAGAAAATGGGTAACCACAGTTGTTCTACAACATGCAGACTATGTGGTAAATTCTATATGAACCGGCGGCTTTAACTCGGAACAGATATAAACTGTTCGGAGATCTACATCATAGCGATAAATTACCACATGAAGGGCTTGGAAGGAAGCCAATAAAGCTTCTTAAGGGGACGGCGCGCATGTAACCAAGAGAGGGGAGCACAATACGCCTAAAGGTTGGAGTGTATAAACAGGCACAATCGCCAACAACTAACTAACCAATCAGCCAGCCACATTAAACCAATTAGAAAGTTAGATCTTTTTAGTGAATCAGGCAGTTAATCTGTTATAGATACACATATAGAAAACTCGTAAATAATAACATTGCGCACTCCCCAAATACCTCAAAAACAATGCGTTGCTATGTATTATATCAAAAAATTGCATTAATATCCGAAAATCTTCAAGAAAATATGTCACGTAACTTAAAATTGGTGTCAATTTATGGATGGGAAGAACAGAAAAGTCACGTAAAAAAATATTCGTATTTATAGAAATATAAAAATAGATTTTATGTCAAAAAGGGTAGCGCGTCATTCCCGTTTAGACCTAGGACGGAAGGGATAAATGACAGTAAAAAATAAAGCTTTCTCTTCAAAACCAAACCAGATTTGCTATCACCCGTTTAAGCCCTAATTAACCCCTTTATTTTTGACATTACGAAAATTGATCAAATTAAGAGTACTGGTAATTCTATTTTGTGTGGCTGGATATAACTTTGTGCTCCTATTCTGTTGATCTACGTTGTAATCTACGTGACATATATTGTGGTATGTGGTATAATTGGTATTTAATTTATATCTTACCGATCAACTAATTTGGGAAGTTATTATACTCAAAAAGTTACATTTTAATGTTTTCCTTAAACTGATCTATCTATCTATATGAAACTACAGCAGTTTACTAATAAACGAATAATATAAAAATAAACAAGGTAATTGGGTTAATTTTTTTTAGATAGATAAGTTACCTGATCCTAATTTATCTATACAAGATATGCTAATTTTGGAACTTCTTCAGTGGTACAAAGAAGACTTTTTTACTTGGGTAAATTCTCCCCCATGTGAGAATTGTGGTGGAAAAACTCGTTTTTCACACATGACCGATGACAAAAGGCTCCTTGTTTATACAAATAGAGTTGAGGTTAGTATTAATATAGTATATACTGTATATGTTTTACGGTACAACAAAAACGCACTTTAAAAATAAATCTGAAATGGAACTACAAAAAACAAAACAGATTTTTTAAATTTTAGCACTACCTTTTTAGTGTTCCGTATGGAACACTTATAAGATGACTTCGGTGTCTGTCTGTCACACCCGATTTTCTCCGAAACTATTTGTCATAGAAAGTTGAAATTTAGTAATAATATAGGAATTGATAGCCTCATCAGAGCCATGTAGTTTTGAAAGTTAAATTTTGACTTAAGGGGTTAGTTTTGGGGGGTTAAATCGGAAGTGAAAAAAAATTTTTTTACTAGGTCATCGAGTCAAATGAAAGCTTGTGAAAACACGAGTAAAATATATATATATATATATATATATATATATATATATATATATATATATATATATATATATATATATATAATATATATATATATTATATAAAATATATATATAATATATATATATATATATAATGTAATACTTGCGCGCACTTTTCTTTGTATTATTTTAAAAAAATTGCGAAAAATCGCTGTCCACCCTCCTTATCTCGAAAAGTACTTATCAAAAAATTTTGAAAAAATTCTGGAATATTCTCCACGAGGTGTAGATTGAACGAAAATTATCATGAGTGCATTGCCTTTAATAATTTATTTGGTATATAAAAAACAAAAATTTCAAGGTCATCAGTTTTCAGTAAAGATTGTAAACTTTGTAGAAAACTCATTTGGAGTGTGTTTTATGAAGTCACTGATCATTTTATACCTCTGTAACAAAATTTTTTATTTTAAAAGCAATTAACGTACGGAACACTAATTGCGCAAGTTCAACTTGCACTTGACCGGTTATTTTTAAATACATTCCAATTTTTAGTTGGTCTGTTTGATGGGAGGTTTCCGCCACTTATGATGTGATCCAATTAATATAAATTAGTTATCATTAATAGTTATTTACGCTGGAAGACTGAATGAAGTCTAGGACGACGACGGTGACCTGACAACTTGCGACTCTTGCAACTACACTTCCACTTTCCACATAAAAGTTTTGATTAGCTGTGTCAATTATAAAAAATATTATTATAAAAATAATTATTTATTTATGAAAATTTGCATGACATATGCAAATTATACAAGGATTATTATTGTAATTCATACCTTATTTTTATTGGACTTTCTAATCTTCTGGCATGCTGACGGTTTATTTTTCGAACAAATCCGGTAAAGTACTACTTTTACAAAAGTGAAAAAAGGGTTTAGCATCGAATAATGCACTGCCTCGACCGGTACCTATAGACATTTGATTTCCCTGCTGCAGCACCGCCGTCCCACTACTAGTTGATAGCCCCTTATCACATCTTATCCGCTTGCTTCATAATTCCATCAGTTGTATCATTTTAAGAAAATTTAATTCGAATCGCCTATTAGGAGGGGGCGTTAATCGACAAGGAGCAATACCCCTTCGCGTTTTGGAACCTTGATAATGTTATAAGCTACCCTTATTGGACAATCAATTATAAAATTAAAAATGTACTCGGAGAATTTGTTCCATTTTGAGTTTGACAAAGGTTATACCTTTAGAGATAATTCTGTGAGCATGTTTTCTTCATTTTTTTTTTTAATGTTTAAAAGTCTAGTTTATAACTTTATAAAGGGTTCAAGACTCAAAGCCGTATAACCACTAGTTAAAATGTCTGAAGAAGTATAGCCTAGATCAGACTTAATGTGGAACAAAACACAACCAGTATATTATTAGACAATTATTTAATTAATAAATGTTACCCCCCTGGCCTACCTGATTGGCTGGGAGAGGGAAAAGTGTAAATCTGTCTATATACCTGTTAGAGAAAGTCGTTTTTCTTTTTTTTTATCATTTTGTGTTAAGTAGCGACGGATTAATCTCTGTGAATAATGTTTGATACACGGGAAATTCAGTATAAATTGTTCCAATTAACTACTTGCTGTATGACAGAGCTGGTCAATTCAAACTAAAATTTAAAAAAAGGGTTCTACGAGTTTTCTTTTATACCTATGGTAATACATAACTCGAAAAAAAAACGTCGTATAATATATAAAATAAGAATCAGTGCCTCTTGGCAATAAGCTAGTTATTATATTTAAAATAATTGCTATTCAATATAAATTTGCTTTCTTTTTAAGGTGCATAGATGCGAAAATTGCCACCAATTTACAACATTCGCAAGGTACGATGATTTAAATATTTTGCTAGAAACAAGAAAAGGTAGATGTGGAGAGTGGGCAAACACGTTTACCTTACTTTGTCGAGCAATGGGTTGGGATTCTAGATTTGTGATAGATGAAACCGATCACGTTTGGACTGAGGTAACTTTTCTTTGTTTATGAATGAATTAGAAAAATATTTTTTTGGAACATAATTTATTATTTTTTTTTTAATTTCAGCTCTTTTGTGAAAAAATGTAATACCACCTGTACGTATCCCTAGTACAAAATTTTTGCTCCAAATTTGTCCCAATTTAATTTCAAAGATGTAGTGTAAAAGAAAACATTATATCTGGTGAATCTATATGTCACTTTTCATGTACATTTTTTACTGAAGAGTATTTTTTTGCCTGCAATTAAAAAATGGCTTTATTGGAATTATTTGCCGTTAGCCATATGATGTGGTACTGCCTAGATGTATTTGGGCTCACTTTTCGACAATAATAAGTAATTGGTAATTACGCATTATGGTCAATGCTCCGTCAACCCGATCTCTTTATTCCCCTCTTTTTTTTTCGGTCTTATCATTCTCTATATTTATCATTCTTTTCCTAACGAATAGAGTATATCCTATTATTGATCTGAGTGTTTACATTTCTGTGTGTGGTTCGCGTTTTCTCAGTTCTAACTTCTACCGCGTAACTCATCATGGGCTTAATAAATATCTTGTAAATTCGTACTTTGCTTTTCATACTCAGATATTTGTTGATAATTTTAGGGGAGAAGTCATAAGGATAAGACTATATCTTAAAGAATGAAATGAACGATGGTAATTCTATATTATAAGAAACAGGACAGCTTAAATTTTATTACAAAACTTTCATAAATCAAACTCACTAAGGTTAACATCAACAACTATTTTTTTCTATTCCCGATTCCGATGATCAAATAAGAATTACTCTGCAAGAAACAGAAAAATATCCTCTACCTTGCAAAAGTGAGATTTATTTAGAATTACAAGTAATTAGAGAAAAATGCGCCAGCATTCTTATGTAAAGAATTACGTTGTGTTTTAACTGGTGTTACTAACAATTTTGTTCGAGATATCGGAACAACTTCTAAACTTAA
>CM032446.1:151871764-152215715 GCA_019049505.1 Pachyrhynchus sulphureomaculatus | reverse complement strand
AGGTGTACTAGATCTCTTCTGATGTTGTTGATTTTGTTTTTTATTCTTATTTGTTATTTGAATTTCGGTCCTGTGCTGTTGGGGTTTCTTTGTCGTTGCGGGAGTTTTTGATTAATTATTTCGTAGGTTGCCCTTGGGATTCATGGTGGTAGGTTCAGGCGGCGAATGATTCTCTTCTCAGTGATTTCTTTGTCAGGTCTTGTGATTTTATTATAGCAACGCATGGTGCGTTCGTTGATTCCTGTGGTGTAACTCATGCGTTACTTTGATTTTCCCCCCTTGGTGGGTGTCGGCTTACTCGCCGGCACAACACTTTAGGCAGCTCCATTTTCGGTTGCCCGGTCTTCATCGTTTTGGTTGAGCTGCCATTTCGCGCGACACGTCGCTCGCCCGATGCTTCTTTTATTGGTCTACTGTTGTTTGAGATGTTTTTAGTGTTTTGTAGTGTCAGAAGCTTAAAGTGTCCCGACATTGGGTTGCCTGTTAGTAGAAGGTAAATAGTTACGGTTTCGGTGTGTTTTCCTGTGCTTATTATGGTTGGTCTGTCCCTACAAGTTAATTTTTGCACCACTTGTTCTTCGTTGTTTTGAGAAGATATGAAAGTTGCTATTTTGGGTTTCCGAGGGGGCAAGATACTATTAAAACCATACAATTATCCATACCACTTTCACCCTCTTCCCATGTTAACAATGAAAATATTGAAAAAAGGAAGATTTTTCCTATGCTTCTAGTCCAAGAACCCTGAAAAGGGAATATCGCGCGATATATATGCAGCAACCCTTCTAACCTCCCACTCTTCTTCATTAATCCCTTATATATTTGGTCTATAAATAATATTACTTTTATATCATAAAACAACCATAAAATCTGAAAAAATACTGAAAATACTCTTAAAACTATATAATATTTTTTTAGTTTAAATTTAAAAAGAAATGAAAAAATAACCTAGTTTTTAAATCTTCCTACTCTAAAAACCATGAAAAGGACGTATAACGATATATATACGAAATAATCCCTCTAATCTCCTTCTCCACCCTTTTTACCCCTTCTATCTTTTACTATAAATATTTGCGCTTAGTATTTGTTTCTTATCTCAACAAAGAACCAGGGAAAAATTTCCATATTACTACTAAAAACTATATAAAATTTGTCAACCCCCACCTCCTTTTCACCCCCTTCGTCTTATGCCATATTGCTCAAAAACTCCCAACACTGAAATAGAAGTAGATTACGACATACACGTAATCACGCTTTAAACCTCATACCTGATCCCTTTCACCCCCTATATATTTTAGTATAGGAAGATTATTCTATATTAATATACAATATCCTAATTAAAAACCAGAAATAATCTAATGTTTCGATTTCTTGACTGAAAGAACCCCGAAAAAGACTTATAACAATACAAATACGAAGTCACTCTTCTACCTCCCTCCTCCACTCCTTTGGCACCTTATATGTTTTATTATAAATGATGCTGCTTAAAAATTACGCATTATTCCATTCAAAAAACCTGGAAAAATTATTTTAATACTAATGAAACTATACAAGGTTTTTCCATCTTTTTCACCCCTTTCCCTATTAATACTGATAGTAATGAAAAAAAATAACTTAATTTTCATATTCTTACAGTTCAAGAACCCTAAAGAGGACATGTAGCACGATATATAGAGCCCCCTACTCCACTCCAATAACCTCTTATATATGTGACTATAAATAATGTGCTTAAAATTTGTCAATTATATCAACCAAAAAACGTGGGAGAAATTTCCAAAATACTACTGGAACTATGGAATATTTAACGTCCCCCACCTCTTTCACACTATATATATATATATATATATATATATATATATATATATATATATATATATTGTAAGGTGTGAACTTGCCCGCTTTTTGAGGCGTTGTGAAAAGTTGTTTTTCCACACTTGGGCGCAATTTTCTTGCAACCTCTTTTTAATTTCTGATAATGAATTGAGTGGATCCTGATTTTAAAAGAACTAAAGAAATTAAACACACACTAGCTCAGTTTTCCTTGGTAGAGAGATATGGGTAAGAGATAATTTTTGTACGTCTTTTTAGAATTATATTTTTTTTATTTTTTAAAAAGCCTCAGCTGTACGACTTTTGGGCACCATTCATTTTAAAATAGAAAGGATCTAACTTCAGCTAAAAAAATGAAAAAAATACTGAAAGGGTGTACAGTTGTTAAATAAAAAAACAGTTTGGTACAGCCGTCATTATCCTGAAAAGTAAGATAGGTATTCAGTGAGACACTAGCTTTAATCAACAAAAAGAAAATTTATTCATGATTTTAAAATAAAAGTTCTAACCTCTGTGTTTTTAAGGATTACAAAAAAAATTCTAGCCTAACAGGTAATTATTATTATTAGAGTCCCTAAATCAGACATTTAAATTCTAAAACCTGACTACCCCCGAAAGCGAAGAATCGTGATTTTCACTTCACTTTTTGTCAGTTCAAATTGCTATTAAGACACTACTTCGGGAATAGGTCTATTGATGAATGTTCTGGTAACTTACGGTTTTTATTTGGGCTTCTAGGCCTTCGATGGAACACAAAACCGATTTCACACTTTGTAGGAAACACTTAGAGCCCACTACGGCTTTACGTTAAAAAAAAACTCGTGCTTTACTTAGCTCTCATAATTGTTGCTATGAGCCTCTACTGCGGCTCGGTCGAAGTAAGCCTGGCTGCGGCTCGATGGAAATTAGCCTACTTGGCGGCTCGGTCGAAATAACCTACTTGGCGGCTCGGTGGAAATAAGCCCCTCTTCCTGTCCACCGGACTCTTAAATAAACCGTGGGCACTCTCTCGGTAATATGGCTACGCCGGAACCAAAACTCCGGATACAAATATTTTTGACCAATCCGGCGTATCGAGAGATTCGGTCGCAAACCCGCACAGCACACTAATATACCGAGCGGCTAGCAATTTCTGATTAATATACTGCTCGATACAAAAATGAAAAGAAGTACAATTTAAAGTGAAAAATCAGTAACATTACATGGTCTTAAAATCTAAGAAAAAATGAATGTTACATTTACCCCCTTCCAAAAGGAAATAGACTACACTAGTCTATTAAACTAAGGCTACTTATGAAAAGGTACAAAGTGGTACACTATCACTTAATACTAAGGTCAGAACTTAAAACAAAATTACAAACTTTGGACCTTACTACTAGACTTAATTCAATTAAGCACTAATATTAAGTACAATGAAAAATAAATGAAAATGTTTGCATGATCACAAGAATCTTATAACTAGACTTAACTTAATTAAGCACTAAGGTTAAGTACATCAAAAAGTAAATAAAAATCCTTGCATGAACATAAGAAATACCTTTCCAAAGTAACAATAGTGGTCTTCTTCTATAAAAGAATCAGCTCTATTATTGTTACCAAAACAAAAAATATATAACTTTGTCTAGACTCTTGTCTAAATCAAAAAAAGTGAACTGAAACAAAATATGAACACCCCCCTTAAAATAGTTTAAGGATTGTCAGAAAATTTTCTATTTCAGCAAAAGAAATTTAGAAAAATCCTTAAATAAAGAAAAATAAAAAACTGATTCTAGTGCAAATACTAACACTAAAAAGAAAAAGTCTTGTAAGACCATTTAGCACAAAGCCAAAAAAAAAAAAAAAAAATATCTGGATAAATATCCAGACAAACGCTCGGGAAAAATCTCATCAATGCTCTAGCTCACAGCTAAGAGAACATTCTAAATCTAGTATCACTACTAGTCGCACTCGGAAAATAATCGCACTCTATAACGCAATGTCGACGTCCTAAGACATCCAGACATGCTAAAATCGCTAGGGAAAACTCTACATCGCGCAATGTCGACGTCCTGAGACATCCAGACATGCAAAAATTGCCAGGGAAAACGCTCTGTTTGATCGCCAGAAAACGTGTCAGCTCATCGCCAACTAAACACTCTGGTATATCGCCAGAAAAAAAAACCTCGGCTCCTCGCCAAGAAAACACTCTGTAAATAGCCCTCGACTACACAAAGTCCGCGTTCTTAAAGAACAATCTCGCCATTAACATAGTGAGCAGCTATAAAAGCTAACAATATCACTATAGGCACAGTGAATAGCTATAAAAGCTAAAATTCACCCTAAACACAGTGAACAGCTATAAAAGCTAAAATTCACCAAACTGAATGATCCTGCTTCAAAAAGCAATGTTCACTAAGAACAGAATGATTAGTCTGCGCACAACTAACATTCAAGGAAACATTCCCAATATAACTGTATGAGACAGCAAGTCTCGAAATAGGACCTCCCTAAAGTCATAATCCTATATATAGGAGTCCATAAGCAAAACGACTCAAAATCACGCATTTTTGAGCACATGCCCTCAGGCAACCAACATACACCGAAATATATACAGAAATATATACAGAAATATATACAGGAATATATACAGGAGTTCAAATCCCAAACTCTTGGTTATGATAACTCCATACTGAGCTTGGTGAAAGCTCTTAGCAAAAGCTAAACAAATCTTCGGCACATCGCACCAAAGTGACAAATCTGCCTAGGAACATGAGCCAGAAGAAAAAACGCCCTCCATCATTCTTCAGGGTGGCTATACAGAGATATAAAACTTAACCAGCATTGCGCCTCTTCAAGTTGCATGAAGAACCCTCGTGTACTGGTCTCGCCCTGGAACAACAACGAAAAACATTCAATCCATCCCACATAACAGGAGACAAACACCTCACCACGATATACTGAAAGGTGGAGACAATAAAAATACAGAAATGGTGACCCTGGTGTCCACCAACAAAAGGGAGTAGATTATAGCATCCACTAAACTAAAACGGTGTCTACTACACCACCATAAGTCAAAAAAAATTAATCAATAGGGTGTTCCGAAACACACTACTGCCAACAGCCTGTCACCACTAATAGGCTAATTGGAGCTGAGGTCGACTACAGTAGCTAGGCTCTCCTTTGGCTCAAATAGAAATAGCCATTGGGTAACAAAACCCCTAAAGGTCCCAAAGGTCAAACGTTCACCCCCCATAGACTACCCTTCCAATCAGTCTGTTCCTCAGGAAGACTAACTCCCTGCCAAACGTCGTAACGGCATCTGTTAGCACCCGGTGCATCACAGCCTGTAAAAACAGATAACTCATGGGATACAACCTAAAAGGTTTACAAGGTTGACTTAACCAAGCTTCTAACGGAAATTTCCAAAAAACGAAAATGAGCTTAAAAAGCTACATGAAGCAAAAATTTCTCAATTTTTCGGTGGCAATGCAACAAAACTTTTGAAGACGACAAGAGCTTTTCCAGCTTAATCAGAAACAAGAAGAAAACATCGTTGACAGCTAAAATATTCGATCATGGTGTTAATCGTCTCCCTAGACAATAGCCTCTAGAAGAAACTGCTACAGGTATCAGGCATAACCGTTTTCTGTCAGCCCAAACTTCTAGATTATCTTGTGAAAATCTAAAAAATTCGGTTAGGAATCTTCCTTCACTGCGCTTAGCCTCTCTTGACAAGGTTCTCATCTCGGTATCAGATTTTGATCATTTCTTTGTGAAACGACTGTCTTACTCTGCTCTCATCTCTTGTAAATGATCAGCCTTTAGTTCTCCTGCAGGACTTCAATTTCCTATCAATCTGATAGTAGACCGAAAAAACTCATCATACGCCTATGAGTCTATGCAAAAAAAATTTTAAAAAAATTAGTGACTCAAAGGTAACGTTAAAACGGCCCTGAAAAGAATAGAAAGTACCCTCAGTTTGTCAATTCAGAAGAAGATCTAAATCAAATTAATCCAAGTCTTAGACTTACTGGATAAACCAAAATCAATTTACTCTTAATTGCACCCAAAATATACCATTAAGGTAATAAAAATACACCCGCTCGGGTAACAAACTTTGAAATTGCTCATAAAAAATCTTTTGACTCTACATCATACCACGCGAGCTCCATCTTGCGCTTGTCCAAACTCAAGATCCCCTTGGATTGCCTCTAATCAAAATTTCGCTTCCAAGTGTCAAGAACTGGATATTATATGGGGTCATTAGCAAATCAAATCCCGCCACCACCGACATACCAGTCTTATGATATATCCTGAGTGAGACTTTTTCGCAAGCTCGCAACAGCTGAGTCGATGCTAAACATCAACCACAATCAACCTAAGTTTGGGATATGGCCAATACCCAAAACCTTAGCATTAAACAATAAAAGTAAGCTATTCTCTGCTCAACTTTTATAACAGTCAAAAAAACGAGGTCGTCACCTCCACAGAGCAACATCAAAAAATAAAGTAAAGCAATTAAGATAATGTAAATATAAATTATTCTTCTTCTGACAAACTTTCATTAGGGTTAGGTCCCGTGAATGGTTTTAAGTCTTTAATATGCCATCGTCCTACTTTAGTCCCATCTAAATTAACTAAACCATAAACTAAGTCTGAAATCTTTTCTCTTATCACGCAATGCACATACTTAGGTACCAACTTAGATGTGAATTTATTTGCTGCACTGGAAAGAATTTTATTTTTCGCCAAACGTGATCACCTATCTTAAAGGAAAAAATCTCTTTTTCTAAGGTTGTAAGACTTACTGTTCCGTTCATAAGCCTTATGTATCTTACTACGCACGTCGGTGAAAATATCTTTTAAACCCTTTAAATTTTCGGCGTACGCACCCCTGTTACCCGGAATTATTTCGCTGTCAACATTGACATCCAAATCTAAATTTTTATAATACGATCCGGATAGAGGTATATGTCTGCCGTAAACTAAGAAAGACGGTGTGAACCCTGTTACTTCGTGTCTTGCGGTATTTATTGCTTGTTGAATTTTGGAAATATTGCCATCCCAAGTGTCATGTGAATCAACGTAACTTCTTAAAGCGGTCCCGATTGTTCGGTTATTACGTTCGACAAAATTACATTGTGGAGAGTACACGGGATTAAAACGGATATTAAAACTATAAGTTTCACTTAGGCTCTTAAAACTCTTAGAGGTAAACTGAGTACCGTTATCGCATATTAAGAGCGATGGAGCACCGTGGATTAGAAAGACATTATTTTCCAAAATTCTCTCTATATGTCCAGCTTTAGAGCTTTTCAAAGGAAATAGCATGGTATACTTTGTAAACCAGCAAGAAACCACGAGAAGCCATTTATTTCCCCTTTTTGAACGTGGGAATGGGCCTACTAGATCAGCTGCTATGACTTGAAAAGGGTAATTAACCGTTTTCTCTTTTCCCATCAGCCCCATAGGTAGTGTATTTGGAGATTTCTGCGCTCCACATACTTCACAAGTCCTCACAAACTTTAAGATATCAAAACGCATTTTTGGCCAATAATACTGTTCCTGAACCCTGTGAAGAGTTTTATAAAAACCAAAATGACCAGAAGTAGGAGGAGTGTGACACAAGTCTATAATTTCCCCTCTCTGCGGTTTAGGAACTAGAATTTTCCACTCGGGTACATTAACTTTTAAAGGCAACTGGTTTGGGATAAACTTGTACACGAAATCATTTTCCACCTTCCACTGCGGAAAATTTTGAGGAAATTCTTTAATTTGCTGCCGTAAATTATCGTACCATGGATCAATGCGATCTATATCAACTGTATCAATTCTTACGCCAATTTGTGCATTAAGACTGTTTTTCGTCCACTGTATGATCTGGGATTCTTGACAAAGCGTCAGGAATAACATTGTGGACTCCTTTTCTATGAATTAAATTAAACGTATGTTGTCTCAACCTAATCGCCCAACGCGCTAGTTTGCCACTAGGGTTTTTAATAGAATTAAGCCACAATAAACTATAATGATCTGTTATGACCGTGAAATGAACACCTTCTATGTAAGGTCGAAACTTTTCGATGTTAAAGAGTACTGCTAAACATTCTTTTTCAACAACCGAATAGTTACGTTCAGCCTTTGATAAAGTTCTACTGGCATACGCTATCACTCTTTCCTCACCATTGATTTTCTGTGTTAGGACGCCCCCTAAACCGGTATTAGAAGCATCACTAGAAATATAAAACTGTTGGGAAAAATCTGGTTGGGATAAAATGGGAGCTGAAACCAATAGCTCTTTAATCTTTATAAAAGATTCTTCGGCTGCCTTTGTCCAATCTATCGATTGTCCTTTTTTCGTCCTTTCAAAAGATCATTAATAGGCGACAACAGGGTAGAAAAATTCTCGATAAAACGTCTGTACCATGAACACATTCCTACGCTTAACTTCCGTAGTATTAGTAGGTCTCGCATAATTAACCATGCTTGCTACTTTATCCGGATCGGTACGCAAGGAATTTGAGCCTACAATATAGCCTAAAAACTTTAGAGAAGTTTTGAAAAAATCGCATTTGCTCAAATTTATCGTCAGTCCGGCCTCTTTCAATTTATTTTTTACTTCTTTAAGTAAGCGTATATGCGATTCGAAGTCTTCCGATGTTACTAAAATATCATCGAGATAGGTAAAAATATGTGGCTCATATTTCGGACCAAATATAGCGTCCACTAAACGTTGCTGAGTTTGAGCAGCGGTCGAAATAACTTACTTGGCGGCTCGGTGGAAATAAGCCCCTCTTCCTGTCCACCGGACTCTTAAATAAACCGTGGGCACTCTTTCGGTAATATGGCTACGCCGGAACCAAAACTCCGGATACAAATATTTGACCAATCCGGCGTATCGAGAGATTCGGTCGCAAACCCGCACAGCACACTAATATACCGAGCGGCTAGCAATTTCTGATTAATATACTGCTCGATACAAAAATGAAAAGAAGTACAATTTAAAGTGAAAAATCAGTAACATTACATGGTGTTAAAATCTAAGAAAAAATGAATGTTACAATTATATATATATATATATATATATATATATATATATATATATATATATATATATATATATATATATATATATATATATCAATTTTAGTAATACTACTAGAATAGTAAATCAAACATGTGAGATTCAAGAAATAAAGAAAAAATGAAAATGCCCTAAACCAAAGGGCGAAACGTCAGTTTAAGTTTAATTTTGAATACTAAATATTCATAAAATGAAGCCAAATCCCAAGAATTGAAAAAGTAGCACGATATATAGAGCCCCCCTACTCCACTCCAATAACCTCTTACATATGTGACTATAAATAATGTGCTTAAAATTTGTCAATTATATCAACCAAAAAACGTGGAGAAATTTCCAAAATACTACTGGAACTATGGAATATTTAACGTCCCCCACCTCTTTCAGACTATATATACATATATATATATATATATATATATATATATATATATATATATATATATATATATATGTACATATATATATATATATATATATATATATATATATATATATATATGTACATATATATATATATATATATATAAAATATATATATATATATATATATATATACATATATATATATATATATATATATATATATATATATATATATATATATATATATATACATATATATATATATATATATATATATTATATATATATATATATATATATATATATATATATATATATATATTATATATATATATATCAATTTTAGTAGTACTACTAAAAATCAAACATGTGAGATTCAAGAAATAAAGAAAAAATGAAAATGCCCTAAACCAAAGGGCGAAACGTCAGTTTAAGTTTAATTTTGAATACTAAATATTCATAAAATGAACCCAAATCCCAAGAATTGAAAAAAAAAATAAATATTAATTGATGGTTCAAGAAAATTTGAAAGTAATATATATATATATATATATATATATATATATATATATATATATATATATATATATATATCAAATATATATATATATATATATATATACATATATATATATATATATATATATATATATATATATACATATATATATATATATATATATATATATATATATATATATATATATATATATCAAATATATATATATATATATATATTATATATATATATATATATATATATATATATATATATATATATATATATATATATACATATATATATATATATATATATATATATATATATATATATATATATATATATATATATAAACGAGTATATATATATATATGTATATATATATATATATATATATATATATATATATATATATATATATATATATATATATTTTATTGGTCTAGCACACGTGCTGCAGGGAAGTCCGTAAAGCGCTCCAGGAGCGGCACGAGTGCGGAAAAAGCGATTCACGTTGTTCTTGAATCGCTGTAAATTGTACTCGGTGGGAAACACAGCGCTGGGCAAATTATTCCAAAGGGATTACGTTCTCCATATAAAAGATTGCTTGAAAAGCGTTGTACGCGGAGTAACAAGCTGAACCTCATAGGGATGCGAAGCACCAGCGCGACGTGTATTTCTAACATGCACCGCTTTGGGAGGAATTAAGCGGGCTACATCCTTCGAACACTTTCCATGAAAATACTTGTAGAACAGACTCAAGTCGCCAACCGTTCTTCGATGTTCCAGCGAATCAAGGCCGCCGGTCAATTCCGGGTCCCCAATCAGATGGACCGCTCTTCTCTGAACAGAATCCAACAAATGCAGTGTATGTTTGGGAGCGGGGCCCCAAACGTGGGGAGCAGTATTCGATAGTTGGTCGAATTTGGGCTTTGTAAAGAATTAACAGTTGTTGTGGGGTGTAAAGCTTTCTGGTTCTAAATAATATTCCCAACTTTTGAGAAGCTCTCCTTGCTATGCCTGCAACATGTTCATGCCAAGACATATTTGCTCCCAAACTAACGCCCAACAAATTGAGCGACGATGCTAGGGGAATGGAGTGCCCCGACATAACTATGTCGGGTTCAGCAACGTTAACTTTTTTAGAAAAAACTGCCGCTTGGGTTTTTGTAGCGTTAAATTCCACTTGGTTACGGTCACCCCAGGATAGAACCTCCTCCAGGTCTTTGTTAAGTTGAACGACCTCCTGCTGTCTGCGGATATTCGCCTGAGCAGCCGATGTCCGAGCGTTCAAGGTGAATGAAGAGACAAGCGTACTGTCATCTGCAAAGCTATAGATTTGATTCCCGGTCTTTTCCAGTAGATCGTTAATGTAAATGAGAAAGAGAGTAGGAGACAGTATGGAGCCCTAGGGCACACCAGCTTTGATAGTGAGGGTGTTAGAAAGAAATCAGTCGACCGCCACTCGTAAAGAACGCTCTCTGAGGAAACATGAAAGCCACAAACAGAACCTTTCAGACATACCATAAGAGCGCAACTTAGCCAACAGTCCATCGTGCCAAACACGGTCGAATGCCTTGGATATGTCAAGAGCAACCGCTCGAGATTCTCCAAAGTGTTCAATTGCGTTGTTCCAAACATGTATTACATAAGTCAGAAGATCTCCTGTTGATCTATGTTTACGAAAACCATATTGGTGATCGCTAATAATATTGAATCGTTCAAGATATTTTAGAAGATGCTCATTGATAACCTTTTCGATGACTTTCGATATTATTGAAAGCAGTGCAACTGGTCGGTAGTTATTTGGCGAGGTCTTTTTATCTTTTTTAGGTATCGGCTGAACCGTGGCACATTTCCAGCAGGACGGAAATATTCCCTTTCTGTAGGATAGGTTAAAAAGTCTACAGAAAACTGGTGTTAGTTCCCTTGCACAGTTTTTTGAGAACTATGGCAGGTATTCCGTCAGCGCCAGAAGCCTTCTTGGTGTCTAGCTTCATTAAAATACGCTTTATGATGCGCTGTCTGAAGACAACATCGGGCATCCTTGACTGCAATATGGGAATAGTAGGTGGTGTTTTTCCTTGGAAATCGACAGTAGAATGTGAAGCAAAGAGTTCAGCCAACAAGGTGGACTTGGTAAAATTTTGACTCACTGCCTTAGCGACTGCCCAAAAGGACCTGGAATTGTTGGGACAAGCGAGAAGTTTGTTTCTAATTCGTTGATTGTGTGCCTCCTTGGTTTCGTCGATAATTCCCTTGCATCTGTTCCGGGCTTGAACAAAGATGTTTCGATTTACGGTGTTAGGATTTTCACGCCATTGTCGGTAGGCAATATGTTTAGAAGCAACAGCTTCTTTGCATTGTCGGTCGAACCAAGGCTTGCCGTTGGAGGAGCATTTCTTCGAAAAAGGGATGTAAGCTTCCATACCAGCCAAAATAACATCGGAGACCTCCCTGGCACAGTCAGATGGGTTATCGGATCGAAAACAAACGTCCATCCAAGGAAAAGTTCGAAAGTATTCCATGAGATCTTCCCATTTAGCAGATTTGTAGTGCCAAATCTTGCGCGGCTTAGGCGCCTCTCTGTCACTGATTGGCAGGATACTCGATGTCGAAAGCAGTTTATGGTCGGAAGAACCTAACGGCGGATTTACGGTGACCGTGTAAATCTCCGGATTGGTGGTTAATGGTGGTTTATATATATATATATATATATATATATATATATATATATATATATATATATATATATATATATATATATATATTACTTATTCAGTTGTGATAACGATTTTTACTGTTCTTTGATTGTTTTTCTTAAATAAGGACTTTGAGCAACTATGTTACGATAATATAATTGAATCGTATTGTTGCAGTAACAAATTTTTGATACGATTTTATGAACTTTAAAAATCAATGTCACAGGTCTTTAGTTCTAATGATTCTCGATCGTATCAAGGATTCATGATTACAAAAACCATGTGATATGTTATAAGAAAAATATTTTTGGTTAGTGCTCCAACTGAATTGCCTAGGGAAAATTTGAACAGAGTACTATACGTTAATTGTTATGAAGGGTTTTTTTTCTGTCTTATTGGCCTTATGAACTTAATGTATTAGCCATGAACTGGCACATATATGATTTTTAGTGTTCCGTACGGAACACTTATAAGATCACTTCGGTGTCTGTTCGTCTGTCTGTCTATCCGTCTCCCTCTCTGTCTGTTTGTCTGCCACACCGGATTTTCTCCGCAACTAATGTAGGAATTGATGTACCCATCAGAGCCGTGTAGTTTTGAAAGTTAAATTTTAACTTAAAAGGTTATTTTTGGGCGGTGAAATCGGAAGTGAAAAAAAAATTATCAGGTCATCAAATGAAAGCTTGTGAAAACACGAGTTCAAAAATATATATGATGTAATACTTGCGCACACTTTTCTTTGTATTATTTTTCAAAAATTGCCAAAAATCGCTGTCCTTCCCTTTATCTCGAAAAGTACTGATCAAAAAATATTAAAAATATCCTGGAATATTGTCCACAGGGTGTAGGTTTAACGAAAATTATCACGAGTGCATTACCTTTAATAATTTATCCGGTATATAAAAAAATAAAAATTTCAAGGTCATTAGAAATAAACTGTGCCGAAAACTAATTTGTGGTTTGTTTTGTGAAGTCATTGATTATTTTATATCTCTGTAACAAACAAGTGTCAAAAAAACTGGTTATTATTAAATTGTGTTTTATTACTTCACTTGCTAAAGGAAGGTATTGAATTCGTAAAAAATCCTCTCCGAAATTTGTGTATTTCTTCATGTTTTAACTAAAAACGTATATTCCCATTTCTGTCAGTTTAACTTTCTGTCGGTCTGTTGGTTTGATAACTTTCGAACGAAATGAGATCGCGATTTTTATTTTGGTTTACATATAGTATTTGATATGGGAAAAGTGATATTCACTGATATATATCGCATGATGTGTTATTCTCAAGGTTCTTGGAATGGAGAAATTTAAATATGATGTTATATTTTCATAACTTTCAATTTTAATAGAAGCCCTTCTTATTCTAGCCTTTTTTATGATGTGTGATCTCATCATAAACTACCATTTAAATAACCGGTCAAGTGCAAGTTGAACTTGCGCAATTAGTGTACGTTGTGTGTACGTTGATTACTTTTAAAATAAAAAATTTTGTAACGGGGGTATAAAATAATCAGTGACTTCACAAAACACACCCCAAATGAGTTTTCAACAAAGTTTGTTTCCAATCTTTACTGAAAATTGATGACCTTGAAATTTTTGTTTTTTTAGATACCAGATAAATTATTCAAGGTAATGAACTCGTGATAATTTTCGTTCAATCTACACCCCGTGGAGAATATTCCAGAATTTTTTCTAAATTTTTTGATATGTACTTTTCGAGATAAGGCGGGTGGACAGCGATTTTTCGCGATGTTTTAAAAATAATACAAATAAAAGTGCGCGCAAGTATTACATTATTTATATATATATATATATATATATATATATATATATATATATATATATATATATATATATATATATATTTTACTTATGTTTTCACAAGCTTTCATTTGACACCACACTCGATTGCCCAGTAAAAAAAATTTTTTTCACTTCCGATTTTACCCCTCAAAACTAATCCCTTAAGTCAAAATTTAACTTTCAAAACTACATGGCTCTGATGAGGCCATCAATTCCTATATTATTACCAAATTTCAACTTTCTACGACAAATAGTTTCGGAGAAAATCGGGTGTGACAGACAGACGGACAGATAGACATGGAAGTCATCTTATAAGTGTTCCGTACGGAACACTAAAAATCGATTTATAATATTTGTATTAAGTTTTCCTTTGCGGTAAGAAACTCAAATTATTTTTTTGGTTTATCTGTTTCTGCAAAAGTTATCGAAATTTATGTAGGGCCGTTTTCAATTCTTTGAAAATGATGAATTTTGATAGCACAGTCAACTCAATCGGACCATTAAAAGAAGTAGCGCATAGAAATTGAAGGTTTTAACCTTTGTTCTCTATGATATGGAGTAATATGTGAGTAGTTTAGGTCAGCAGTAATTGTTTAAAATTGTGTATTTCTCATAAAAAAATTCTAAATTGAAAAATTTCGGACACCTTTTCCTGGTGATGTGCCTATTGTAAATATAGGATAAAGGTTAATGCCATCATTGTAAATAGTTTATTGAAAATATTAACTAATTAGCTTATAGTAGAAAACCTCAACTATTACAATTTAGTATTTTACTAATAAACGTGTTCTTGGCAGAATTAGAATGTAGAAAAAGGTATAAACTCGTTAAAAAACAGGTACCATAACCCTTGAGGGTAATATTTCAAAAGGTTGGTTTGGTGGTCAGAACACATCTATTTGTTTCAATTCTGCAAGCATAATATGTCCAGCAAAATGTAATGTCAAACAAAAATTGGATTTTTTTCTTCTCTTTGATTACTTATTTAATTTATGAAAATTATTAATGACAAATACTTCCATTCGTATTACTATTATTGATTTGCCTATAATGAACATGAAGCCCTAGAGAAATTTTTAGTGTGATTTTCTATTTTGTCGTACCCAGAATAAAGTTAAAATGTAAAATTGTATTTTTAGTGTTCCTTAGGGAACAATTATGGGATCACTTCGGTGTCTCTCTGTTTGTCACACCTGATCTTCTCCTAAACTATTTGACATAGAAAGTTGAAATTTGGCACAAATATAGGAATTGATGACCCAATTAAAGCGGACTTAAGGAGTTAATTTTGGGGGTAAAATCGGAAGTGAAATTTGTTTTTTTGCAAGGTCATCGAGTGGGACGTTAAATGCCAGCTTGTGAAAACACGACTTCAATATATAATATATATATATATATATATATATATATATATATATATATATATATATATATATATATATATTTTATATATATATATATATATATATATATATATATATATATATATATTATAATTTACGTGTTCTTGGAATTAGATCATTAAAACTATTCTTGGATCTGTTATATATTTATTGACGTTTCGACCTTCGGAAGAGGTCTTCTTCAAAATTTGCTCTAAAAGATGACATTAGAAGAATTAAATATAGATAAGTAATTAAACAGTTTCTCGTGTATATCGGGGTTAAAATATTTATAGCTTTTCGTAGTTTTTAATTTAAGACACTCAACTGTATACATTAATGAGGGCCTTACCTTAGAAAGTAGTTCATTGTATGGGGTGTTAATTTTAAATCACTGTCAAAAATACATTTTTACTTTCTACAAACAACCATTTAACTTGAAGGATTTTATATGACTGGTAGGTAGATACGGTTTAGGTTATTTACATCTGTTTTGGGTGGTTAGGATAGTCCATTTATAAACGGTAAAGCAATATATGTATTATGGTTGTTGTTAGTTGGTTTTTTACTTATTGTGGTATTGTAAAAGTTATGTATTCGTTGTTTGAAGATTTGTTTATAAGGTACATCGGATATTTATTAAGTGTTAATGCTTCTTTAGCTTTGGTTATTGCACTCTCTCTGTATTCTGAGTCAGAAAGCTTGATTGCTCTATCTGCTAGACCTATGATTACAGATTTTTTTTGGGAAATCGGGTGGTGTGATTCATAATTAAGGTATCTAGAAGACCATGCATTTTTAGTATACCATTCAGTTTCTGTTTCGAATGTGAATTGAATATTTTTGTGGTATCCGTTGAATTTTTGTAGAATGTAATTAATTTGGTTTTTAGGTACAGCAGTCAAACAATCATCAACATATCTGTAAAAAAATGGAATGTTGAAGTTTAGTTTTCGTATGACATCAGCATTTAAGTCTTCCATTACTAATTGTGCAATCACGCTAGAAATAGACAAACACACTCTATAATAAGTTCATTACAGCAACGCTACAATTACTAATCACTGACACTTGTTATTATATCGACAAATCGCAAAAAGAAGTAATTAATATCGAAAACATTATTAAACCCAATATTCCAGTACACACATTTAATAGTTTAAAATCCAATACCCAAAAAAAATGTGAAAAACTATTCCAAAAAATAAAAACCAAAAACTTTAAAAAATAAAGGGGTTTCAAATAAGGGTCACAATAAAGATAAAAAAAACTACTGACGGTTGGACTGAAAACCTCACAGTTATGGCAGTCCCAGATTATGCTTCAAAAATCCTCAGCTCAGGAAATAACAAACGAATCACACACACATAATATAATAGCAAATATGGAAACAAGCATTAATCACTTAACAAATAGCGAAAAAGACAAACTTAGATCAAAAACTTGTAATATCATAACGAATTTCAAAAACAAACTAAAAAGTCAAAATAAAACCACAGATATCTCAAAAAATTTAAGAAAAACTAAAAAATTTTTAAAAGGAAATCCTCAAATAAAAATATTAAGAGCAGATAAAACCAACAAAACAGTTATTATGAAATCAAGTGATTACCAAAACAAAATGCATAATTTTATTGAATGATAAAAAAAACTTATAAACAAATTAAATTATCCAACAAATATATATCAAAAAAATAATAATAAACTAATTGATAGATGGGAACAAAAACAATATATATCTCCTACCACTGCAAAATCACTGAAAATCCGGAATGCAGTTCCTCCAAAAATATATGGTCTTCCCAAACTCCATAAAGAAAACGACCCATTGTATCAAGTATCCAATACCAATTTGTTTCACTTTCCAATTTAAGGAAAAACTTAAAAACATAAAACTTCCAAATAATTATATCTTACTACCATTGGACGTTATATCACTATATACCCATAGCATTAGCCGTTAAAACCATTAAGAAAAACTGAGATAAAATTAAACAATTCACCCACATTCCTATGAATGAATTTATTAATGCAACAGAACTAATCCTAAAATCGATGTATTTCCAATACGAAAATAAAATTTACGAACAAATAGATGGGTGTGCAATGGGAGCATCTATTTCTAGCGTGATTGTACAATTAGTAATGGAAGACTTAGAAGCTGATGTCATACCAAAATTAAACTTTAACATTCCATTTTTTTACAGATACGTTAATGATTGTTTGACTGTTGTACCTGAAAATCAAATTAATTACATCTTACAAAAATTCAACGGATACTAGAAAAATATTCAATTCACATTCGAAACAGAAGACAACAATAAGATAAATTTCTTAGATGTAATTTTACACCACATCAATGAGAATATAAAAACTGAATCGTGTACTAAAAATACATGGTCTTCTAGATACCTTAATTATGAATTACACCACCCGAATTTCCAAAAAAAAATCTGTAATCATAGGTCTAGCAGATAGAGCAATCAAGCTTTCTGACACAGAATACAGAGAGAGTGCAATAACCAAAGCTAAAGAAGCATTAACACTTAATAAATATCCGATGTACCTTATAAGCAAAATCTTCAAACAACGAATACATAACTTTTACAATACCATAATAAGTAAAAAACCAACTAGCAATAACCATAATACATATATTGCTTTACCGTTTATAAATGGACTATCCTAACCACTCAAAAACAAAATTCGGTTATGTCACAAATCATATAACCTGCTCGCATCCAATTTTTCCAGGCTTAAAACCAAAACCCCAAATAATAAAAAAAGTAACATAGTCTACGAAATCAAATGTAATAACTGCGAAGGAATATACGTCGGGCAAACAAGCCAATACCTAGAAAATAGAATCAAAGGCTATAAATACGATAAAAAAAACAGTACAGCTCTTACAATTCATGAAATGAATAAAAGTCATACCTTTGATTTCAAAAACACCAAAATTATCAAAACCGAAATAAATACAGAAAAAAAGAGAAATACTCGAATCCATACACATACAGATGACGCCTACTGCAATAAACGAAAAACAGATGTAAATAACCTAAACCGTATCTACCTACCAGTCATATAAAATCCTTCAAGTTAAGTAGTTGTTTGTAGAAAGTAAAAAGGTGTTTTTGACAGTGATTTAAAATTAACACCCCACACAATGAACTACTTTCTAAGGTAAGGCCCTCATTAATATATACAGTCGAGTGTCTTAAATTAAAAACTACGAAAAGCTATAAATATTTTAACCCCGAAATACACAACAACTGAATAAGTCAAGTCGGCAACACGCGTTACACATTGCCGGTTTAAATTAAACTGCTCAAAAATTTAAAACACTGTTTTAAGCTACACTGCTCAAAAACTGAAATCACTGCAATAAATATGAAAATGTAATAAAAATAAATTATAAGAAAAACAGTGTCGTAACATGATCTTAAATCTAGGAAAAAATTATTTTAAAAAAATAGCCAAAAATCGCTCTCCCTCATCCTGTCTCTAAGAATACTGGTCAAAAATTGCTGTGAATTTAACCTGGACTAAGAGCTACGAAATAGCAATACGTATTCGATGCAATCAATAAAATACCGATATGCTTTTCAGTACATTACTGCTGTAAGCATTTGGTCAATCACGGATAAAATAAATTTCCATGATGACTGGTGACCAACGGATGGGTACCGAGACAAAATGATTTTATTTTATTTGTTTATCATGAAAAGTTAGGTGGTAAACTTTTGCTATATAGATGTCTCTCTTTTTGTAGATCCTTGGTATGATGACTGGTGACCAACGGATGGGTACCGAGACAAAATGATTTTATTTTATTTGTTTATCATGAAAAGTTAGGTGGTAAACTTTTGCTATATAGATGTCTCTCTTTTTGTAGATCCTTGGTAATTCTTATATTGAAGAATGTGTGACTGAATTTCATATAATGCTTCAGAAATTACGGTACGGAACACTAATTGTGCCAGTCCGACTTGCACTTGGTCCGTTTTTATTAAAATATAGTATGGGCTTGTTTAATAATATTTGTTACGCAAAATAAGATTACTAACACAATGAACATATTAAGTATAATTTTTAAATTTTACTTTTCATGTATATAGCCATCAGGGGCGTAGCCAAGAGGGGGCGTTTAGATTTAGAAAAAGGCCTTCTTCTAGAAGACTTATTTGGTAATATGTGGGAAAGGGTCTAAGTTTTTGAAGTTTTACTGTAAGGGAGGATTTTTTAGAAATTTTTTTCTCCCTTCTAGGATTTATTTTTGAAAAGTTTTCTGCCGGCCATACATTCCTGTGAGTGTTGGGTCGAGGATGGTTTAAGCATTTAAATTCTATTGTAATAGCTTTTTTTACAGTAACCTTGTGTTTGGTGTTCTCGAAACGTCCCTTAAACCTAGCTACTCCTCTGATTGTCATGTCTTACCTCTTTGAGTACTTTTTTATCTTCAGCAGTCCAAATAAGAGGCCAAGAAGCGTCATCTAGCCACCATCGTTCAGGAAAATGCATGATTACTTTCAAAATAGCTCCAAAACCGATATTTTTTATAGAGTCAATTTTTTCTTGTGGAAGTGCTGGATTATATAAAGTTTTATAGTTTGCTTTTAAAACGCCAACGGACGGAGTAAAAATAATATGATCAGCTTCATATGTAGTTCCATCTGTGGTAATAACTGTCACTTTTTCTCCATTTTGCCAATTGGAAATATTAATAACTTCCTTTTGAAAAAAAATTTTTTCGTCTATTGGTAAACTCTTTTCTGGAGATGGATATTTTTGCATCATAATTTCTAATATCGTTTTGTACCCAAGACCGTTCCAGTTTAGTTCCTGGTCTCCTTCACATTCTTTATAATCTGATGGTAATTTTATGTCGTTTAGATCGAACGAACTATCCCAGGACCTTAGGTAATTCTTGATCCAGTCAATTGATTGTTCTAGTATTTCCCTTTCTTTGGGATCTTGTGCTGTAGTAAGAAGAATTTTTGATCTAAAATTAAATTTTATAATGAAAATTAATCCTTATGTGGAGAAAAATACTAAAAAATGTTTGCCAAATTGAAACTTCTTTAGCAGTTGATAGTGGTACGTTGGGACTTTGCACTCTTTTGCTTAAAGACACCACACAACAGCTATCACCACTATGCCACTACCCTTTATTTTTGTTAATCATCGCTCCTTATGATGCAACATGGTGACCAAAACGCACGTTCAGTGCAAAAATAAAGTGTTTGGTGTAGTGGTGATAACTCTTGTGAAGGTTATAGTACTCGTTATAATAAATCCTTTCTTTAAATATCTCATATACATTTTACCATTTAACTTTCTTAAGGTTGATTGTTTTTAGTACAGTTTTTTTAATTCTTTTATATAGGTCACAATAACTACTTGTAGTGAGTATTATAACCTGTAAAAAAATTGCACATATACGACGCCTTATATAATATTATATATATATATATATATATATATATATATATATATATATATATATATATATATATATATATATATATATATATATATATATAGGGTGTTATGAAATTTACTGCATATATTGAAATGGGTGACTCGTGGGGTCACGTAGAAGCACATTCAATACTTTTTTTTTCAAATTCGAAAACTTTTGGAAAATTTTAAAAAATGGCAAAACTTCCTTTTACCAATATTTACAAAATCAACCCGCCTATGAAAGGCCGCCCTTGGTTTTGGTAAGACGCCCGAATAACTATGTCATTCCACCTTAAGAGCTGTTTTCAGGTAAGGAGAATAGGGCAAATCGATCCTCAGCTTAAAATAAGCGTAGATAAAAATAAAGTAGAGTTTCTACCGTTCGAAAAAAAAATTCAAATAGTTTTAGGATTAAATATTCAAAAGAATGAGACAAACTCTAGCTATATTAACTCAAACTTATTTGTAAAATGGATGAAACATTTTATAAGCGTCGTAAAGCCAACCCTTGAAAATAAAGTGTTACTTCTGCTTCATGGAAATACAACGCATTCGTAGAACCGGGAAGCTTGAACATACCAATGGCTAATGTTATAACTGCCAGGCCTTACTACTCACCAGCTTCAGCCACTCGACGTGTCTTTTTTTTAAGCCTATGAGCACTTGCTATATTCGTACAAGAGAAAAAAGATTAAGGGAAAATCCAGGTCATGTAACGCAATATCAAGCTGCAAGTTTATTTGTAGAAACTTACAAAAGTGTTTGCACCATTGTGACCAGATTGGCAGCATTGTGAACGGATTTCCAGCGGCTGGAGTTTGGCCCACGGACAAAAACGTCTTTTCCAAACATTTGTTTAAAGCAGTTGAAAATACAAATGCTCTCTCTCTCTCAAACAAACCCAAGTAACGAAAGCACATCGATCTGACGCTTCTGTTATTATCAATAATGAAAACAATAAATTGCTTAACAATATGATGGGGAAAAAGAAAATTTTCCTCCAAAGTTACCTTCGCAGTCTCCGAATAGATTGTCACATTTAAATAGTGAACCGTCTACTTGGGGATTTAACGATAAAGCTTTAAAAAAGAAATGTAAGATCTTTATGCCCAATACTGCAAAGAATACTGTACAAGGAACTGATGAAATTACATCCAGTCCTTACAAAAATTTGATATAAGAATGGTCACCAACTAAACCGAGAAAAAGTACGACTAAAACAAACATCAATAGACAAAAAAAAACGTCAATTACAAAAATAATACCATTTTCACCACTTTCCATAAACGTAAACTAAGAAGCGGGAACAGTTGGCTGATGCCCAAAAAAAACCTTTTGAAGGCAGCATCCTACGCTGTACCAAAGGAAGTATTTCTTTTCAGCGTTCAACAAAACATGCTGGTTAGAAGACACCGTGGCGACGAAGAATAACTTTAAAAACCTACCGGAATAATTTATTTATTAGGTTATCCGCTTTAAAATAAAGCAAATAAAATTTTAGCAGTTTGTATATGTTAAAATTTTTACTTGTTATAAAAAAATATTGAAGTAGGAAACTTATGTAATTAATATTTGGTGTTTGGCTAAAAATTTTAGGAAACTACATGTCTTAAAATTTTTGCTTATTATAATAAAATATTGAAATATAAAATTGAGGAATTATTTTAAAAGATAACAATTTTAAGAATTTTTTTTTTATTAAATTTGTTTGGGGTCCATTTTTTGCCTTTATTCTGAGATGAGTTATTCTTTTTCAAGATTAATACCGAAATGATAAACGATGTTCTTGTAAGAAAAGTAAGATTTTTTTAGTCTTAAAGTGAAAAAACGTATTAGTTTGTTAACGTGTTATATCATTACTGCTTTTTTGTATAGTCCATTTAAATAATTTTATTAAACTTCAATTGTGCTGTGTGCCATGTACGTACGAAATAAATAAATAAATAAATGTACCTGTGACATATTCATAACTAAATAACTGTACTGAATGACACAATTTATAACACTTGCTGCTATATTCTACTCTTTCTACAAATTTACACACACATCATTAAAAAAATTATCACACATATCTTTAAAAAAATCTGCAATAACATTAATCTTTACCTCGCATTATCCAAAACATATTGCAAGATTTGTAAATATTCGCTGACAAGAAAGCAAATAAACTAAACCTGAATTTAAAGTTTCCCTAGAAAGTATATAAATAAATAATAAATAAATATATATATATATATATATATATATATATATATATATATATATATATATATATATATATATATATATATATATATATATATATATATATATATATATATATATATATATATATATATAATCCGTTCGTCTAACAAAGCACGACGTTTCGCCAAAAAGTAAATAAGTATCAAAAATAAACAACTTTAACTCTTTTTCAACACCATCATGATACTGGTCATCACATCAATTTTGAGGGATCTAAACAAATAGCCTCGATTTCACATTATAAAACATGCATAGTCAGAGAAGCCTTGGAAATCGAAAAGAATGGACAACTAAATAAGCGGGATGATGCACTGAATATCTTCAATACATGGAAGGGTCTATTAGTTAAACCAAGGAATAACCAAAACATCGAGAAGGCAACAGTCAGCATAGCACCGGGACCCGTAATTACCACTCATACGATCACCCAGCCGGCAATGCCCGGACGAACACTCCCGACCCCCCCCCCGCACCTATATATATATATATATATATATATATATATATATATATATATATATATATATATATATATATATACATATATACATATATATATATATATATATATATATATATATATATATATATATATATATATATATATATATATATATATATATGTATATATATATATACTAGCCGGGCCCGCGGCTCCGCTCGCGTGGACTTGATTCACTACTATCGTCACTGCTTATTCCTTATGTTACCCAACGTAATAAAATATCTCCCATTATTTCTCCTTATCTTCCAATATTTCTCCTTATCTCCCATTATCTCTACATAATTTCCATTATCTAGGCTTATCTCTGCTCATCTCCCATTATTTCTCCTTATCTCCCATTATTTCTCCTTATCTCCCATTATCTCACCTTATTTCCCATTATCTAGGCTTATCTCGACTTATCTCCCATTATTTCTCCTTATCTCCCATTATCTCACCATAACTCCCATTATCTAGACTTATCTCTGCTTATCTCCCATTATCTCTCCTTATCTCCTATTATTTATACTTATCTCCCATTATCGAGGCTTATCTCGACTTATCTCCCATTATTTCTCCTAATCTCTCATTTTCTCACCTTATCTCCCATTATCTCACCTTATCTCCCATTATCTAGGCTTATATCGAATTATATAGAACATATGTATAAATTTATAAAAACACGTAAATCGGATAAGTGGTTCTCGAGTGATAAGCGCACTAATGGACAGACAGACAGACAGAGACGTTGCATTTTATATATATTGTATTCTTTGCTACATGATATTGTTCCATATTTAATGCTTTACGGAGTGTATTGCAAGAGAACGCGCTAGCGGCAAGCTTTTCTCCGACTTGATTCACTATTGTCGTGACTGCTTATTCCTTATGTCACCTAATAAAATATATCCTATAACCTGGCCAGAGAACATACGTATGTTTAAAAAAAAGGCATGTCAATCGGATAAGAGGTTCTCCAGTGATAAGCACACTAACGGACGGACAGACAGACAGACAGACAGACGGACAGAGGGACATTGCATTTTATATATATTATAGATATTCTCTGCTACATAATATTGTTCCATGGTAATGGCAAGAGAACGCGCTAGCGGCAAACTTTGTCCGACTTTATTTACTATTATTGTCACTGCTCATTCCTTGTGCTACCTATCGTAATAAAATATAGCCTATAACCTGGCCGGAGAACATATGTATGTTTTAAAAAAAAAAGTACGAAAATCGGATAAGTGGTTCTCCAGTGATAAGCGCACTAACGGACAGACAGACAGAGATACGTTGCATTTTATATATATTGTAGATGTAATAAAATATATACCTATAACCTGATCAGAGAACATATGTATGAATTTAAAAAATCACGTAAATCGGATAAGTGGTTCTCGAGGGATAAGCGCATTAACGGACAGACAGACAGACAGACAAACATTGCATTTTATATATATTATAGATATAGATTATTATTATTATATAATCTGGCCAAAGAATATATGTATGAATTTAAAAAAGACAGGTAAATCGGTAAAGTGGTTCCCGCGTGATAAACGCACTAATGGACAGACAGACAGAGAGACATTGCATTTTATATATATTATAGATTATAGATTACAGATATTCTTTGCTACATAATATTGTTCCATATTTAATGGTTTAGGCTGTGTATTGCAAAGGCACGCGCTAACGGCATACTTATTTCCGACATCATTCGCTATTTTACGTCCCTGCTCATTCCTTATGCTACCTATCGTAATAAAATATAGCCTATAACCTGGCCAGAGAACATTTGTATGTTTAAAAAAAAAAGTACGTAAATCGGATAAGTGGTTCTTCAGTGATAGGCGCACTAACGGACAGACAGACAGACAGAGAGACGTTGCATTTTATATATATTATAGATTATATATATGCATGTTTTATAATGTGAAATCGAGGCTATTTTTTAGATCCCTCAAAACTGATGTGGTGACCAGTATCATGATGGTGTTGAAAAATAGTTAAAGTTGTTTGTTTATTTTTGATACTTATTTACTTTTTGGCGAAACGTCGTGCAAATTCTTTGTTAGACGAACGGATTTATATATATATATATTGTATATTTATATATATATATATATATATATATATATATATATATATATATATATATATATATATATATATATATATATATATATATATATATATATATATTATATATATATATATATATATATATATATATATATATATATATATATATATATATATATATATATATATATATATATATATATATATATATATACTTTCTAGGGAAACTTTAAATCCAGGTTTAGTTTATTTGCTTTCTTGTCAGCGAATATTTACAAATCTTGCAATATGTTCTGGAGAATGCGAGGTAAAGATTAATGTTATTGCAGGTTTTTTTAAAGATATGTGTGATAATTTTTGTAAAGATGTGTGTGTAAATTTGTAGAATATATATATATATATATATATATATATATATATATATATATATATATATATATATATATATATATATATATACAACATTGCAGATTTATTTAAAAGTATTTATAACATACGATATGCTATTACGTGCATCGATATTTATTAAAACAAAGAATAGAACAATTAGTTTACTTATTTTATGTATATGTACGGAAAATCGAAAATAAAACAGTTTCATTCTTAACTTTAATGTCTTAAAAAGGAGGTAATTTTTAACTCTACTCGTTTTGCGTTAGTTCGGTTTTTGGCTTTCCAACGTTTGATAAGCAAAAACGTCTGCGGCGGTTGCTTTTGTTGTTGTTCTACATAAGTTAACGCTTTTTCTAGGGCCTCTAGTCCTCCTGAATGTGACATTTTTACTGGAATATTGTCATTGGCTTCTACATCATCTTCATCATCGTCATCACTGTCTATTTTCTTAGCATTTTTGCATACACTTTTAATTAATTCTTGGTCAGTCATTTCATCTTCCACACTATCACTGTTTAACCATTCACAAACATCGGTTTCCGTAACACTTTCACATCCTGATATTCTTGTAATAATTTGATGTAAATTTTCATTATCTTCTGTTTCTACCTCTGAGTAATGTCTCTCCTCTTGTGGAATCAATTTTGACCAAGATTTTTCCAGAGTACTACTCTTTACTTGATTCCAGGCTGAAGCTATCCAATATATAACATTTTTCAAATTTATCTTTTTTAGACAATCAGTAAGATTGCCACCTTCATTTATTTCTTCTAAAATATGCTCCAATAACAAACGCCTGTAATTGCGTTTTAAATTTTCCAGTACACCCTGATCCATAGGCTGAATGAGAGAAGTTATAGCAGGAGGCAAAAACATTGCTTTTATTTGCCCACTTTCAAGCTGCTCCACACTTGGGTGAGTGGGAGCGTTATCTAGTAACAGAATACATTTTCTAGGATATCTATGTTCTTTTAAAAAAAGTTCCACTTTGGGAACAAAATCTCCAAAAAACCAGTCTTTAAATAGAGTCGCGTTTACCCAGGTATTGTTTTGATTTTTATACAAAACAGGAAAAGCATTGCGACGAATATTCTTAAAGGTTCGTGATTTGCTGACTTACCAATACATAATAATGGGAGTTAGTGTCTTCCAGAACCATTACTGCATGCAAGAACAGTAATACGTTCTTTGCTACGTTTAAAACCAGGTGCTCCAGCTTCCGTTTTTGAAGCTAAGGTGTTTGACGGCAACATTTTGTAGTTCAAACCTGTTTCATCACAATTATAGATTTGGTCTGGTTGTAAACCATGTTCTTTCATAAACTGCTCAAAATTCTCTGCAAATTTTTTTGCAGCAGATACATCAGCCAACAATCTTCCTGCGCAAAGTTTCAGTTGATTTACACCATGTTTTTTTTTCCAACTGTCTAGCCATCCATCACTTGCAGAAAAATTTACAGGCGCTTCAATAACCGGCAACCCTTCCCTTAAACTCACTGCCTTATGTTTTAAAATTGTTCCTGAAATTAGTATTCCACGTTCTCGAATCTGTGTAAACCATAAAAATCCACTTTTTGGTATTCACCGCTTTCCATACTTTTTCGTGCCTGTGTGGGCGATGACAAAACAGTACATCATTTTTCAAGTTTTTCGCGATTTTTTCTCCACTCTGAAACAGTACTTATGGTTACACCTAATTCCTTCACTATATTTTTAAGAAGTTCACCATTATCTAAGCGTTGAATTGTTTCATGTTTCTCTTTTACGGTAATAACAACACGTTTACGCTTTTATTATGACGCTCCATTTTGTAAAATATCTATTAAAACGAAACTATTACCTCTGCGATAATAATAGACGTAATGAGTAACTTAGACCATTCGTCGACTAATCAAAACATAGACGGCGGTGAAATTCTAGACGTCGTGGAGTCCCCGACGCGTTAAGGAAACCACTCATCGTCTGTTTCGAATAATGGGGATTTTTTCGTTTAATGGGAATACAATTTGCTTTTTAACAGTTTGTTTCGGATAAGCCGGATTTCAGATAATCGCGATTCGGATAATCGGGATTGTACTGTATATATATATATATATATATATATATATATATATATATATATATAAATAAATAAATAAATAAATAAATAATATATATATATATATATATATATATATATATATATATATATATATATATATATATATACATTTTTTGGAGCAGTGTTTTGCAAGATCCATTACAATGTCTGGAAGATCTTCACTTCGCTCGATTTGTTGGAGAGCTTTATCTACCGAGATGCTAGGATACAGATATATGTCAAATTATTAGCTATTATGTTGTTTTCTCCAAGATTAAAAGTGTGGCGCTTACAATTGATCGCAGAGGGTTGTCTAGTTTTGTTTTTTTTTCTGAAAGATCGTATAATTTATGGCATCTGCTGAATTTTTCTCGTTGATTCGATAGTCTTTTCCAGGTATGTTTTTGGGTTATGATGGATCATTTAGTCTGTGCCCATTACGACTGTTACGTTACCTTTATTTGCTGGTAGTATGATGATCTTTTTGTATTTATTCAGTTCCTTCATGACTTGGTATCCTTTAATTGCCGAGTTTAAAGTTTCTCAGTATTTTTGATACATCTTGGCTTACTTTCTCGGCTGCTTCTTCATTCATTGATGGTAAAGTTGATTCGACCGTGTGCGGCACAAACTTTCATGACTAACTAAACTAACTAAACTGTCGTTCCATACACCAGAAACTGAGAATTTCTGAGCTATGCAAGTTGTTTATGCGTTGCCGGGACCATAGATTATAGAAGTTGTTTAGTATGCTGTTGGCTGCAAGTTCGGCATATTTTATTGCGTATTTATATATATATATATATATATATATATATATATATATATATATATATATATATATATATATATATATATAACACATGGGCTGAAAAGTCCCGGGCCTAACAAAGAAAACACGGTTTTTTTGGTTCAAAATTAGCTTTATTCATCAACGTAATCTCCATCAAGAGCAACGCAATCATTCCAGCGCCGCTCTAACAATGGCCAAACACTGCTCAGAATCATCAACACGTTCTTGTTTTTGATAAACAGTGAGCAAACGCGGCACCCACTTTGAACAGAGCTTTCTCATAGTCAAATGCTCATGCAATATAAAGCCAACACGTTCTTTTGATATCTTTACGATGTCAGCTAACTCACGCAACTTCACTTTTCGATCATTCAAAACGATTTTATGGATTTTTTTGATGTTTTCTGGTGTTACCGCCTCATTTGGACGTCCACTGCGTTCTGCATCATCGGTGTCTCTACGACCACGTTTGAAGTCAGCAAACCAACGTTTTATTGTTGTTTCTGATGGAGCGGAGTCCCCATAACACTTTTCAAGCCATTGCTTCGCTTGAACGGTATTTTTTCCCATCAAGAAGCAGTGTAAAATTAAAACACGAAATTGTTTTTGATCCATTGTTTTGAAAATAACAAAAGTAGCGTCACTCTTAGCACAATAACTCACAAACTAATGAATAGAATATCATGAAATTTTAACAGCTGTCTTTTGAAGGTTAGTATTAACTGAAAAAAAGGTGACTGCAATAAAACTAGCGCCATCTATGTGTTAGGCCCGGGACTTTTCAGCCCATGTGTTTATATATATATATATATATATATATATATATATATATATATATATATATATATATATATATATATGAGGCTTCTTTGATAAATCAGCGACTTCCATAAGAGATCGCGCTCATATCACTGCCTCCTTTTATTGTAGATTTGTTAAAATGAAAAGAAACCATTAATGAATCTGAAGAAAAGTTAAAAAAGTATTATGGAGACTCTGCTCCGTCACATGAAATGGTGCACAAGGGTTTAATGAATTTCGTTGTGGTCGTACAAGCACGAGTGATGCTGATCGTCTGGGACGTCCAAATGAGGTTTAAAATGAAGAAATGGTTAATAAAATCCATGGTATCGTATTAAATGACGGTCGACTAAAGATACGCGAGATAGCCAACATGGTGAACGTGTTTTTAATATCTTACGTGAACATTTGGAACATGAGAAAGCTGTTAGCAAGGTGGGTGCCGCATTTGCTCACGGTCGATCAAAAACGGAAATGCGTAACCATTTTGAAGCCGTGTTTGGACATGTTTAAGCGCAATCCAAGTGAATTTTTACGGAGATATGTTACCGCAGATGAAACGTGGATCCATTATTACACTCCAGAAACTAGAAAACAGTCGAAACAATGGATTGTTTCTGGCGAAAGCGCTCCGAAAAAAACAAAAACGGTTCGGGCGGCTGGAAAAGTCATGGCCACAGTTTTCTGGGATTCGCGTGGTATATATTTTTTTATGGGTGCTACAGAGAAGTCCCTAAAGCGCTACGGGGGAGACACGTGAGCGGAGAAAGCCATTCACGTTGTTCTTGAATCGCTGTAAATTGTACTCGGTGAGAAACACAGTCTTGGGCAAATTATTCCAAAGGGATGATGTTCTCCATATAAAAGACTGCTTGAAAAGCGTTGTACGACGAGTAACAAGCTGAACCTCATACGGATGTGTACGTGTACGTGTACTTCTAACATGCACCGCTCTGGAAGGAATTAAGCGGGCCACATCCTTCGAACACTTTCCATGAAAATACTTGTAGAATAGGCTCAAGTCGTCAACCGTTCTTCGATGTTCCAGCGAATCAAGGCCGCCGGTCAGTTCCGGGTCTCCAATCAGACTAACAGCTCTTCTCTGAAAAAAGTCCAACAAATGCAGTGTATGTTTGGGAGCGGAGCTCCAAACATGGGAGCAGTATTCCATAGTTGGTCGAATTTGAGCTTTGTAAAGAATTAACAGTTGTTGTGGAGTGTAAAGCTTTCTGGTTCGAAAGAATATTCCCAACTTTTGAGAAGCTCTCCTTGCTATGCCTGCAACATGTTCATGCCAGGACGTATTTGCTCCCAAATTAACGTCCAATAAATTGAGTCAAGATGTTAGAGGAATGGAGTGCCCCGACATAACTATGTCGGGTTCAGCACCGTTAACTTTTTTAGAAAAAACTACCGCCTGGGTTTTTGTAGCGTTAAATTCTACTTGGTTACTGTCACCCCAAGATTCTTCCAGGTCTTTGTTAAGTCTGAGTAGCCGATATCCGAGCGTTCAAAGTGAATGAAGAGATAAGTGTATTGTCATCTAAAAAGCTGTAGATTGGATTCTCGGTCTTTTCCAGCAGATCGTTAATATAAATGAGAAAGAGAGTAAGACACACTCGTAAAGAACGCTCTCTGAGGAAACATGAGAGCCACAAACAGAACTTTTCGGATATACCATAAGAACGTAACTTAGCCAACAGCCCATCGTGTCAAACACGGTCGAATGCCTTGGATATGTCAAGAGCAACCGCTCGAGATTCTCCAAAGTGTTCAATTGCGTTGTTCCAAACATGTTTTACATAAGTCAGCAGATCTCCTGTTGATCTATTTTTACGAAAGCCGTATTAGTGATCGCTAATAATGTTGAATCCTTCAAGATATTTTATAAGATGCTGATTGATAGCCTTTTCCATGACTTTCATTTTATTGAAAGCAGTGCGATGGGTCGGTAGTTATTTGGCAAGGTCTTCTTGCCTTTTTTAGGTATCGGCTGAACTGTGGTACATTTCCAGCAGGAAGGAAATATTCCCTTTCTGTAGGATAGGTTAAAAAGTCTACAGAAAACTGGTGTTAGTTCCCTCGCACAGTTTTTGAGAACTATGGCAGGTATTCCGTCAGCGCCAGAAGCCTTTTTGGTGTCTAGCTTCATCAAAATACGTTTTATGATACGCTGTCTGAAGACAATATCCGGCATCCTTGACTGCACTATGGGAATATTAGGTGGTGTTTTTCCTTGGAAATCGACAGTAGAAGAGTTCAGCCAACAAGTTCGCTTTCTCAACAAGTGTCGTTGCAATAGAATTATCTGTCCGTGTGAGTGGTGGTATGGTGGATTTGGTGAAATTTTGACTAACTGCCTTAGCGACTGACCAAAAGGACCTGGAATTGTTGGAACAAGCGAGAAGTTTCTTTCTAATCCGTTGATTGTGTGCTTCCTTGGTTTCGTCGATAATTTCTTTGCATCTGTTCCTGGCACGAATAAAGGTGTTACGATTTATGGTTTTTCACGCCATTGTCGGTATGCAAGATGTTTAGAAGCAACAGCTTCTTTGCATTTTCGGTCAAACCAAGGTTTGCCGTTGGAAGGGCATTTCTTCGAAAAAGGGATGTAAGCCTCCATACCGGCCAAAATAACATCGGAAACCTCCCTGGCGCAGTCAGATGGGTCGTCGGATCGAAAAAAAACTTCTAACCAAGGGAAAGTTCGAAAATATTCCATGAGATCTTCCCATTTAGCAGATTTGTAATGCCAAATCTTGCGCGATTTAGGCGCCTCTCTGTCACTGATTGGTAGAATACTCGATTCGAAAGTAGTTTATGGTCGGAAGACCCTAATGGCGGATTTACGCTGACCGTGTAAATCTCCGGATTGGTGGTTAAAAACAGATCAAGAAGACCGGCAAACTCACGGTCTCGATCAGGGATCCGTGTTGGTTCGTCAATAAGCTGAGTTAAGCCACAACTGATTGAAAATGATTCGGCTTCACGACCTTGTTCTTCGGTAGTATTTGAATATTTAAGCCAGTTGATGCTGTGGACATTAAAGTCGCCCAGGATGGCAATTTCGGCATTTGGGTAGTTAATTTGTAAATGATCGATGGGTGTCTGTAAGAGAAGCGAAAAGTATTCTAAAGTTAGTATCACTTGGTGGTCGATAGAGGATACAGATGAACCTTGTGGTTGGTTGAGTCGTTATTTTTAACCACATAACATCAAAGTTTGGGGGCTCCAGAGCCTCTTCTTGTTGGCAAGAGAGGTCGCTTCTGACGAAAAGATAGATTCCAAAGTTACGCCTAAATCGGGAATAGAAGTCGTACCCAGGATAAAGATAGTTGACTGTGCTGGTCGATGAACTGACCTTGGTTTCACAGAGAGCAAGTACATGAGGTTTATTTGTTTGCAGGTGTTGGTGCACTGAATTTATGTACGAGTTTAAACCTTGTATGTTGCAAAAATCCATTTTAAAATTCTGATCTCTGCATGTCGACGCCCCTGAACCAGCCCCCACCTGGAGATTCGAACGGGGGGCTATTTTACCTCCGGAATTTTTGGTATCCAGGTGCCTTATCATTCTATTTGGTCCCACAGTCCGGGATATCGGCACAACCACGAAACATTAAGCAACTTCACGCAGCCTAAGCCGATGTGATGGTATTACACCGGGCGATGCAGGTGAGATCTGGGCATCTGAGCATGGATATAATGTTCATCGATTATATGGAAAAAGGAAAAACTATCACAGGACAATATTTCTCCAGATTTGGCCCCTGTGACTTCTTCCTCTTTCTAAATTCGAAAAGTTGGTTCGGTGGAAAGAGGTTCGCATCAAACGAGGAGATTATCATGAAAGAAATGCACATTTTGATGATTTTGAAAAATCGTATTTGTTAGAAGGTTTAACAAAGCTAGAAACTTGATGGGCAAGTGTAGAAGTCTGAATTATCAAACTGCCCTTATATATATATATATATATATATATATATATATATATATATATATATATATATATATATATATATATATATATTTGAAAATCAAATATACAGGCAAATATAGGTCCATATCTATCACTATCTATTACGGCAATATAAAAAAATAATTATTCTAATTAAAGTAGGTTGATTAAAGAAAGTCTTTTATTTACTAGTCGTATAGAAATTATTTTTATAGTAAGCTGTAGATTTCCAGTTTTATATACAATAATCTGCTGTTTTCTCCCGTTATTTGGCGGGCCATATACTGTTTTTAAGAAACACAGGATTGGCAACCCTGTGTTTCTTAAAAACATTAGACTTATGTGTAAAGCTTTCGTTGTAATTAAAGACACGAATAACCGTAGTTTGTCTGATATCATTTATGCTTCATCTATTCTCTAACCGATTTTAAAATTTTTTAATAAATTATATTTGAAGTTCCAGTGAGGACATTTTTTTTTCATTTTCCAAAAGAGATATTTTCTAGGTTATATGAACCAAAGATGATCTACATTGCTGATATCGGACAGGCATTTCTCAGTTAAATCAACACCGATTGAAATGTCACGTTAACCAATTTAAAAAATTTTATACTTAAAATTGTGTTTTATTTTAATAATACACTGACAAAAAATTTTAAAAATGATTCATGTTTACAAAAGTTGAATACGTGAGTTTTTAGTATTATTACACCTTTTTGTTCATTCAAGAAGTACATCCAGACAAGTTTCAAATTTTATATCATTTGACTTGTGAAAATTTTTAAATTCTTAAATTTTTTTGCTTTTTCGGTAGTAATGTAATCTTTTCATTCTAGTCAGTGGTAACACATTGCTCGTTGTTAATATGTCACTTTCATTTAGTTATTTTGTCTACACGAGGTATAACTTACACACCAGTGACAATCAGAGGAAAGTAACAATTATACTATTTTATCATTGTAACAAGACAAACTGCCTTCAGAATAATATAAATATTGCATGATATACAGTCAGTCCAAAAAGTCTCCATACACCACCTTCGAAACTGCAATTTTCATAAAAGTAATTAGAGAATTTTAAAATTAGAAACATATCTGAAGTTATAGAATCGAAAATTCATGAGTTTAACCAGCTACCAGCCTTGTGAAAATCTGGTCATTTTTAAAAATGTCTTTTTCCCTTGTTTTTCTGATTCCTTAGTAAAAATTGCACTTATAGATTTGTATAGGAAAACCACCGTTCACATAGTCAAGAAAAGTCTTCTCAAAGTTATTTTTGCAAGGGTGCAGATCATCTGTAGAGCCGAGGAACTGACTAAGCAATTGCACATTAAGAGTTACCGTTTTGACGAAATCCAAAAAATAGTGCCGCACGTATAAAATATCGCAAGAATCAGTCCTTGCAGTTTTAAGTAGGTATCATGTTATTTAATGAGTTGGACACCCAATTTCAAAATAACGATTTTTAAAAAAAGCTATACCATTAATTAATATTTATCAATTATTAATTAATTACCTGTTCACCTAGTATTTGTTGACTTACAGAAGACTTATGATACGGTGCCATTAAGTAAGTTATGGTATAGTATGAGAAAAACGGAATCTGCTAAGCCTATATAAATGCCGTAAAGATGCTATACACGGACTGTTGGAACGCTGTTAAAACAGATAGAAAACTGTCTGGGGAGTTTAGCGTAACAAAAGGTCTTAGACAAGGCTGTTTCTTGGCTCTACTTCTTTTTAAAATATACATCTAAGGAGCCCTTAAGAGATGGATATACAGTCAGTCCAAAAAGTCTCCATACACCACCTGCTACTATTTTTCTGTTATGTTTAACTAAATAATTGGAACTATGAGAAAACATATTTAAATTAATATTTGAAGCTTAATCAACGAGGATTAGTATTAAAAACAGCTACGAAACATTTTATTTAGAAGTTACATCACTGTTATAAAAATGTCAAAAAAGTCTCCATACACTCAAGAATTGCATTGAAAAAAACACGTTATAATCAGCCGCATTTTGTCAAGCTATCTATTGCTCGTTAAACTGAAAACAAATGAATCATTTTCGGCCATACTTTATAATCTCCTCCACGTGAAGAGGCCAATATTGTTAGACAAATAATTATAGATCCCAAAAAAGTACACCAAAATTAAAAGAAGTACGGGAACTATTTTCGGGGGGTGTGCAGCCAGGAAGAAATCGTTAATTTCGGAAGCTAATCGCAAAAAGCGGTTAGCTTTTGCTAGAGAATACATTACTAAACCTCCTGAATTTTGGGAATACGTAATCTTTAGTGATGAAACTAAAATTAACTTTTTTGGGTTTGGAGAAAGAAGAATACCGCATTCGATATAAAAAACATTTGTTCCACGGTGAGACGAGGGGGTGGCAGTGTTCTGTTTTGGAGATGCATGTCCGCTAGAGGGGTTGGAAATTTACATTTTATTAATGGTATCATGGATCAGCATGTTTATCTGATCATTTTGAGAGACAATTTAAGAGAAAGTGTCCAAAAATTAGTACTCGAAAAACGATACATTTTCCAACAAAACAATGATCTGAAACATACCGCAAACTTAGTGCGAGAATGGATGATCCACAATGTGCGACAGCAGCTTCATACACCGCCGCAATCACCCGATGTTAACCCCTTCGAGCATTTATGGGAGGAACTTAAACGGCGCGTTCGCAAACATAATATTTCAAATAGAGAAGAATTAAAAAACAGAATATTGAACGAATGGGAGAACATGCAAGCAGGAGTTACTAAAAAGCTGGTTGCAAACATGACAAAAAGGTTACAGGAGATTATCAAGGCCAATGGCAGTCCCACTAAATATTAGTTTAAATGAAGTTGTTATTTTCCGTTAAACTCCGTTAAACTATTATTGATAATTATTAAGGGTATGGAGACATTAATTTTGTCTACATTTTTATAACAATGATGTAACTTCTAAATAAAATGTTCCGTAGTTGTTTTTAATACTCATCCTCGTTGATTAAGTTTCAAATGTTAATTTAAACATGTTTTCTTTTCTCATAGTTCCGATTAATTAGTTAAACATAAGAGAAAAATAGTATAGATGATGGTGTATGGAGTCTTATATATATATATATATATATATATATATATATATATATATATATATATATATATAAATATAAATATATATATATATATATATATATATATATATATATATATATATATATATATATATATATATATATATATATATATATATATATATATATTATATTTTACGTGTTCTTGGAATTAGATCATTAAAACTGTTCTTGGTTCTGTTATATATTTATTAGGCTTTCTGACACAGAATACAGAGAGAGTGCAATAACCAAAGCTAAAGAAGCATTAACACTTAACAAATATCCGATGTACCTTATAAACAAAATCTTCAAACAACGAATACATAACTTTTACAATACCCCAATAAGTAAAAAATCATCCAACAACAACCATAAAACATATATTGCACTATCGTTTATAAATGGCCTATCCCAACCACTCAAAAAACTATTTGAAAACTACAAAATCCGGTTATGTCATAAATCATATAATCTGCTCTCATCCAATTTTTCCAGGCTTAAAACCAAAACCCCAAATAATAAAAAAAATAACATAGTCTACGAAATCAAATGTAATAACTGCGAAGGAATATACGTCGGGCAAACAAGCCAATATCTAGAAAATAGAATCAAAGGCCATAAATACGACAAAAAAAATAGTACAGCCCTTACGAATCATGAAATAAATAAAAGCCATACCTTTGATTTCAAAAACATCAATATTATCAACACCGAAATAAATACAAAAAAAAGAGAAATTCTCGAATCCGTTCATATTCGGTTGACACCCACTGCAATAAACGAAAAAACAGATGTAAATAACCTAAACCGTATCTACCTACCAGTCATATAAAGTCCCTCAAGTTAAGTGGTTGTTTGTAGAAAGAAAAAATGTGATATTAATAGTGTTTTTTAAACTCAACACCCCACGAAATGAACTACTTTCTAAGGTAAGGCCCTCAAATGTATACAGTTAATTTTATTAAATTAAAAACTACGAAAAGACACAAATATTTAACCCCGAAATATACAACAAACGGATTAATACTAGCTATATTTAATTCTTCTAATGTAATCTTTTAGAGCAAATTTTGAAGAAGACCTCTTCCGAAGGTCGAAACGTTAATAAATATATAACAGAACCAAGAACAGTTTTAATGATCTAATTCCAAGAACACGTAAAATATAAAAAATATATATATACCAAGATCAAAGAACCTTACTCAACAAAAAAAAAAAAAAATATATATATATATATATATATATATATATATATATATATATATATATATATATATATATATATATATATATATATTACATACATACATATATATATATATATATATATATATATATATATATATATATATATATATATATATATATATATATATTGCCGCATGGAATGAGTAATAAAATAAGCCTCATCCGCAGCCAACAGCATACTAAACAACTGCTGCAATCTACTATATCGTCGTGGCAGTACATAAACAGCTTGCATAGCTCAGAAATACATATTATTAGTTTTCCAGACTGGTTCAATATATTCTCTTCGTAATTCATTGCACTTTTTACAACGATTGAAAAGTGATCAAAATGAATTTTGTTGCTCATTTTGGAGATAATCATGTGTGATATATATATACTGAACCTTTTAAAAGCTTCCTTTTAAAATCATTTTAATTTTTAGCTTCAGCGAGAAGTCACAATAAATCAGGTAGATGCTTTAAATGAATTAATTGTGTAACAAGTCTACGGCCGAACATGATGAATTTTATCCATCAAACGTTTTAATACTTCCAAAATATAGTCGTTATTAATAGTTTAATCAGTTGGAACAAGTTCATATCTGGACTATCATAGAGAACAATCAACACAGCTTTGATTTTCTGAAGTTTTTACGTTCGTATAATTTCCCTGGAATGTTACACTCTCGATAATAATTTTTGTAGCATTTGTGTCAAGGGTTCGCTGTAAACTTAATTACAACTCTTTGTTCCGTTATATAATTTCACTAATTTTTTTTAAGTGATAAATGTATATATATATATATATATATATATATATATAAATGTATATATATAAATGTATATATATATATTATATATATATATATATATATAATATATATATATATATATATATATATATATATATAATATTTCAAAAGAATACAAGCAATAAATTGCTATATTAAACTTATAGGGGACCCAACTAGTTTATGATATACAATACCAATCTGGAAAATTAATTTTGACCCTTATATATTGCTTCTTAAGTTACTCCCTCTTCATTGGCCCAACCTGTATAGTGTGTACATCGTTTATAATCTACACTCTGTGGATGTTTTAGTTTCAAAATATATTTAAATCTTACCAACGATGTACATACTATAATTTTCAATAAATTAATTAAACGTTTAACAGATCAATAATAAGATTTATCCAAATTAATAAATAGGAAAGTAAATTTGTTATACGTACTTAATTGAGAAACATTCGCCTACAGATTGTACATCTTCACATTCGACTGACTCTGCAAAGTCTTCTAACTTTTCGGATGTTTCTTTTTTGACGTATTCTCCATTGGAAAGCAAAAAATTCAATTCTCCTTGCCACGGCCTTAATATTCCTAAATCTTTTACCATAGAATATACAATATTGTCCTTTTCTCCATGACAAAATTCTGCTCCTAAGTCAACGTATGCATCACCAAATTTTACGCTGTTTATTCTACCACCTATATATTTAAAATGAAGATAAATTTTAGTTGTAATCTACGAGGCATGTTTTTTAAGTAAGTACCGTTTTGCGATTCCGCCGCCGCAGCGATACGGTCGGCGTTCCGCGCATGCGCGCTGGTAACCTACATCTCATGTCTACGCACTGACGCCATTACAGTCTGATTCTTCATTGTATACGTTGTTTACTGAGTGTTTAAGATGCCTCCGACAATCGTGAGTCCCGCCGATTGTGAAGTACGGGCCGTTATACGATTTCTTAGTGCTAAAGGCGTAAAAACCGATCGATATTCATCGTGAGATCTGTGAAGTTTACGGACAAAACATTATGAGTGATGGAATGGTAAGGAAATGGGTGAGAGCATTTAAAGATGGCCGCACAAATGTGCATGATGAAGAACGGAGTGGGCGTCCTTCGGTCGTTAATGAAGATTTGGTGCAGAAAGTGGACGAAAAAGTGAGAGAAAACAGACGCTTTACAATTTCATCATTGTGCGACTGCTTTCCTCAATATTCTCGTAGTGTTTTGTATCGCATTGTGACCGAGAACTTGAATTACCGGAAATTGTGTTCACGTTGGGTTCCAAAAATGTTGACGGATTTGCACAAAACCCAACGTTTAGGCAGTGCATTGACTTTCCTTGAGCGGTACCACAATGAAGGTGAACATTTTTTAGACCAAATTGTTACTGGTGACGAAACATGGGTGGCCTACGTCACACCAGAATCGAAACAACAATCCATGGAATGGGCGACATTCATCATCACCCAAAAAAGTGAAGTTTAAGCAAACAATTTCTGCCCGCAAAATCATGTGCACAGTTTTTTGGGACAGAAAAGGAGTATTGCTAGTGGAGTTTCTGCCTCGTAATGAGACAATCAATGCAGCGTCTTATTGTGAGACATTGAACAATCTGCGTCGTGCAATCCAGAACAAAAGACGTGGCAAGTTGAGTAAGGGTATCGTTTTGCTGCATGACAATGCCCGTCCACATGTGGCTAATCGGACCAAAGATCTCATCAAATCTTTTAAACTCTAGATCATCCTCCATACAGCCCTGATCTGGAGCCCAGCGACTACCATTTGTTCCTACATTTGAAGAAGCACCTGGGTGGTCAGCGTCTTCAAGACGATAACGAAGTCAAAACATTTGTGATACAGTGGTTAACAAGTCAGGCGGCAGAATTTTATGAGGAGGGTATTCAAAAACTGGTGCCACGTTATGACAAGTGCCTCAATATTCACGGAAATTATGTAGAAAAGTAGATTAAGGTACAGGCTTTCATGTAAAAATAAAATTATAGCGATATCTTTGCACGTCTTTTTTTAATTCCAAAACGGTACTTACTTAAAAAACATGCCTCGTAGTTACAAATTATGGTTTTGAATAATCCTTGAGAAATCCTTTTATTTATTTATTCATTAAATTTAAAAAGTTGTAAACACAAATTAAAATGTGCGAGGTTACGTTTTTCGTAATTCCCTAAAATTTAGTTATGGTTCTGGATCCAAACTAAGTTACCTAGAACCATTAACCCTTTTTTTAAGGTTGTCCATAAATTTAGTTCCGCAAGTTCAGTTTCAGCAAAAGGGGCGATGTAGGAGCATAAGGCGTAAGCTCAGTCCTTGAAAATTTAGTTTCTGTGGAGTGAAATTTAACAAAAATAATAATTTTACTGCCATTGTGGGACAAAAATTTCGCATTCGCTTGCATAGTGTAAATAAAACCTTGAGTGCGCAATTGATTTAACAATGAGTGCAGGAGTTTGATTGTTCGATTCTAAGTAATCTTAGGGTCACAACCCCGAATATCAAGGGTCGACACAAACGTAGAGTGCGTTCGAGCGTTAGTACGCGAGGATCCTAACATAAAGGAGCAAGTACCATAAATTTGAACAGAAATTCGTTACAATGCATCCTTCTTAAATATATGTGTCTGCACCCCACGTCGTTAATCAAATGCTTGAACGCTTTTGAACATGCCGGCCCGTGGAATAATCGATCGGAGTGGTTCAATATTAAAATTTTAATAAAAAATGATTTTGTTATATTAAGGTTTTATGTCTGAATTCGAAAAGCCACAATTTGCTTAGTTTCAGACTTCAGAAGCTATTGATATTTGATTTCGGAAATATTTCATGAAAATTTTTCCCTCGATTTAAAAATTTATTGATATGTAGTGTAAAGAAAGATAAAAAAGGCTAAAGACATGTAGCTAAATGAACAATGCACAGAAATCGAAACAGAAAAGAAATACGACACATTTAATATCAAAAGAAAATCAAAGAAGTTTTTGGACTAAGATTACAAAGGCAACCACAAGTAATAGAGGATAAAGAAGGTAAACTACTACTGAACATACAAGAAAGAATAGATAAATGGGAAGAATATAAGGGGAAAGGTATAGTGACACAACTAGACAACATAATACAAATAAGCTCAATACAACGGGCCCCCCATACATAAAGACGAAATATTAGCAGCAGAAATCATTAAAATATTTCTTGAAAAACATATGGATATTATACAGGACTTCTTCAACAGCGTATGTAACACAGGTGATATGCCTCATGATTGGTTCACATCAATTTTTATACCATAACCAAAAAAGAATAACCTTAAAAAGTGCGAGGAATATCGGAATATAAGTCTAATGAACCACTTCTTGAAACTCTTCCTAAAATAATTCACCAAAGAGTATACAAAAAACTAGATAAACGTACTGGACAAATACAGTTCGGCTTTAGGAACGGACTAGGAACGAGGGACGTACTATTTTCCATCCGCGTTCTGACTGAAAGATGTGGAGATGTTAACTCTGATGTTTATTTATGCTTCATAGACTTCCAAAAAAACCCTTTGATATGGCAAATCATGAGAAAATGATGGGAATACTACAACTGTGAAACATTGATGACAAAAACTTACAAATAATATCAAGTTTATACTAGAACCAGACAAAATAAAAGTTGAGAATTGCATGTCCAAAGAAAATAAAAATAAAGAAAGGCGTACGTCTGTCATACCCGATTTTGTCCGAAACATTGAAAGTTGAAATTTGGCACCAATATAGGAATCGATGGCCTCATCAGAGCCGAATAGTTTTGAAAGTTAAATTTTGACTTAAGGGGTTGGTTTTGGGGGGTGAAATCGGAAGTAAAAAAAGAAAATTACCAGGTCATCGAGTGGGGTATCAAATGAAAGCTTGTAAAAAGACGAGTTCAAAAAAATTTATAATGTAATACTTGCGCACACTTCTCTTTGTATTATTTTTAAAAAAGTGCGAAAAATCTCTGTCCCGTCCCCTTATCTCGAAAAGTACTGGTCAAAAAATTTTTAAAAAATTCTGGAATATTCTCTACAGATTGAACAAAAATTATTACGAGTGCAAGACCTTTAATAATTTATCTGGTATATAAAAAAACAGAAATTTCAAGGTCATCAGTCAGTGAAGACCGGAAAAAAACTTTGTTGAAAACTCATTTTTCGTGAAGGCACTGATCATTTTATACTTCCGTTACAAACATTTTTATTTTAAAAGCAATCAACGTACGGAACACTAATTGCGCAAGTCCAACTTGCACTCGACCGCTTATTAATTTTGTCTATGCTAGTAAAAATTAAACCGTTTTTGTCATGTGGGTTTTATTGGCTATAATAATTTTTTTATATTTTTTATTTCATATTAATTTAAATATATGTAAATAGTAGTACAGTTTCAGGATGTTTGCGATGGACTGGTCGACATAAACAACAATCTAAGGCTTGGAAGGCAAAAATTACCAACAAATGGTTAGGATATAAAACGTGTAAAGGATTTTCTTCAAGAAAATCGTTGAGGGTTATTGATGGATTCGTCTGTTACGACATTTTCAAACACAATGCATTTGAAAATGTGGTAAACCCATGAAACTGTAACCACATAGAAATTTAATAATAAAGTGATAAGTTAACAAAGTTGTTCATATTCAAGGTCGTTGAAAGTTTGAACCTTATTTTCACAACCGATTTTGAGAAAATAAAAAACACCTTGACATTGCAACATTTCTTTAAGAAAGATTTACCATTGAAGGTCAATTATTGCTATTTTAATTTGTTGCTATTGATAAAACGTGGGTTAGAGACTTTGATTCAAGGTTGAATTCCGAATCAAACGAATGAAGAAATCCTGCGTCCCTAAAACTCAAAATATTTCGAAGAGTTTAAACAAAGGTTAAGCACATGATGATCTACGCTAATGATCACCAAGAAGTCATCATGACTGTTAAGTGTACTATTATGCGACAGGAAAATACAGAAAAATACAAGAACTGATCTGACTTATTAATTACAAACTTACCTATTCGGTTTTCAGCTTCCAATATTTTTATATTTGTGAAGTTATTTTTCAACAGTTTAGTTGCTGTTGCTATACCAGATGGTCCACTGCCTATAATAATAATAGACGGGGTTGTAGGAAGAACTTTTCCTATAACCTCTTTTAAAAAAATACAAGTCAACACCACTTGCAGCATAAGCATTTTAGCAGATTAATTAGTAGTAGTAATTAGTGTTTAGATTAGATAGAATATTGTTTTAAACTCTTTTTTACTTTTTATAGTTTTAATAATTAATGGTTTAATTTGATTAAGAAACTATGCTTGACCTCTAGAGAACTGTATGTTAGATAAATAAATAAAAACATATTCGTAATAAAATGCACTAGATTTTCCATTTGTTAACATCATTTTTAATTTATTAAGGGGCCTCAATTATTCATCTGTATACGTAATATAATTATAACCAAGGTCAAATCTATGCATAGACAATATTTATAGCATTTTAATGTGGGAGATTGTTTTAGGACGTCTAGGAAGTGAGCACAATTGTCAGCATCGTGTGAATCGAAAGTTATTATTTTTAGACAGGTTGTAAAAAAGATAGAAGTGTGTACTTATTTTTCTCTAGCTTATAACGTTTAAATACTATGATGAGTCAAATCGTCAAGAATAGCTCCTTTCAGAACATCGAAAATAATTGAATTTTAATATATTATTATAGTAATTACATAAGGTTGCCTAGAATTTTGAATAAAACTAAAATATGACCGAAAATATCATTTAATTAGTATGGTAATGAGTATTAATCAATAGCTTGTTGAATAGAAAATAAGTGTTTTCTGACTTAACACTCCAGACGCAGTATACGGGGTCTTTCTTAAGTTAGTGTTTTCTAACAAGTTATAGTACTTATTCAAAAAAATTATTTTACCGATAACATTCTGTCAAAGAGTTCAATAACCAGGAAACTATGACCTATTGAAGTTTTTGAGATTTAAAATTTTTTGGCAGAGTTCAGTACTATTAATAAAATTTTGGAATTTTGTTTTCATTTCTTCTTTTGTCAATAAAATAACTATTCTTAACAATTGGAACCATTCAGATATATCCAGATCACTTTATATTGTTCTGTAGACTTACGCCTCCTACAGCAAGAAAGTAACAGCATTTTACCAATGAAATACGGCATTGTGTTTGTGTTGCCTAGTTGCTAACTGGGAACAATAAGTGATGATTTTAAATGCTTGACTTCTATTCTAAGCTCGGCTTATATACCAGATGTTATGGAATTCACCGCATATACTGCAATTGGCGGATTTTTGTAGCAAGACCGATTACAGAAAATTCACCTTAAATAGCGGGTCTCAATATTTAGGAAAAAATCGACCCTAAAGAAATAATGAATAATTTTTTCGCACCCCATTGATGAGCCCTGCACTCAACAATATCGAAATACGTAAATCAGACAGATGGGTCGTCTTTTTCCGATCCTGTGAGTGGGCTTTTCTCAAATAAATTTGATAAAAATATACTATTTTCCTATTCTAAAACCGAAAGATTTGCGGCTTCTTTTTTATCCGCATTCCAGAGAAGATTAAAGCGGTTATGCCGCGCCTGCGGGGTTTTCTGTTTCCTTTTCAGTGAATTTTTACCAGTCACGGGGGTAAGGTGTCGTAAAAGTCAATGTTTCTTTAAAGAGAGAGGGACTGACATAGTGATTAAGAAATTTGAGGAAAACGTCGAAAATAGCAGCAAGCGAGATAGGGTGTGTCATGGGTACAGTTGGTTAAGTTTTAAATTTGTATATATATGTATATACCAGGTGTACAAGTATGAAATTCTAAAAAAAACATGTTAGAATGATAAAAAGTGCTTTATTCAAAGTATGCTCAATCGCTTGTTATATATTTTTCCCATCTTTCGGGCAATTTGTGAATACAAGTCAGTAAAAATCTTCCCCTTTTGCTGCGAACCATTCATCGAGCCATTTTTTTCACATCTTCGTACGAACCAAAGCGCTGCTCAGCAAGTGCATGACCCATCGATGCAAACAAGTGGTAATCGGAAGGAGCCAAGTCTGGTGAGTAAGCCGCATGGGGTAGAACTTCCCAGCTGAGTGCTTCCAACTTGTCGCGAACTGGTTTTGCCGTATGTGATGGAGCACTGTCATGAAGAAAAATGATTTTGTGTTGCCTCTTTCGGTATTCTGGCCTTTTTTCAAGCAGCGAACAGTTCAAATCGGTCAATTGTTGTTGGTAACGTTTAGTATTAACCGTTTCCCCAGGTTTTAATACCTCATAAAAGACCACGCCCCTCTGGTCCGTCTTTCTGCCAAAGCGATTCGGTCTTGCGGTAAATCCATTTTTCATCCCCTGTAACTATACGATGCAAAAACGACTTCCTTTTGTACCGAGCGAGCAAAATGTCACACGTGTTTTTGCGCTTTTCCATTTGCCTGTCGTTCAACTCATGTGGTACCCATCTACCAGTTTTCTGAATTTTTCCCATCTCTCGTAGCCGACTGGAAATAGCTTGTTGACTAACGCCTAATTGCTCGGCGAGTTGTTTTTGTGTTTGCGAATCATCTTCGTCCAATTATGCTTGCAATTCCACATCTTCATATTTTTTTTGGCGGTTTTCCACGTTCCTTGTCTACAACATCGAAGTCACCACTTTTGAAACGCCGAAACCATCGTTCACACGTATCTTGCGATGGAGCATGTTCACCATAAGCTTCTCGAAGTAATCGGTATGATTCAACAGCAGTTTTCTTCAAATGAAAACAAAAAATTAATGCTGTCTGCGAATGCTCTTTGTTCAGTATAAATTTCGACATATTGAACACAACAACACAACACTATGCACACACTTTTCCAATTTATCACCCGTGCGCGTCTGACACTTGTTGATGACACAACAAAATGGCGCAGTGTCAAATCTTTATAGCACAAACTGCATTGGTGTACCATCTGTTGTCTGAAATCCGCATTTTATACTTGTACACCTGGTATATATATATATATATATATATATATATATATATATATATATATATATATATATATATATATATATATTTTGTAACATTCATTTTTTTCCTAGATTTTAAGACCATGTAATGTTACTGATTTTTCACTTTAAATTGTACTTCTTTTCATTTTTGTATCGAGCGGTATATTAATCAGAAATTCCAAGCCGTTCGGTATATAGTGTGCTGTGCGGGTTGCCGACCGAATCCATCGAATTTGTGGTACGCCGGGATTGGTGAAATATTTGTATCCGCAGTTTTGGTTCCGGCGTAGCCATATTACCGAGAGAGTGCCCGCGGTTTATTTAAGAGTCCGGTGGACAGGAAGAGGGGCTGATTTCCACCGAGCCGCCAAGTAGGTTGTTTCGACCGAGCTGCCAAGTAGGCGAATTTCCATCGAGCCGCAGCCAGGCTTACTTCGACCGAGCCGCAGTAGAGGCTCATAGCAACAATTATGAGAGCTAAGTAAAGCACAAGTTTTTTTCTAACGTAAAGCCGTAGTGGGCTCTGAGTGTTTCCTACAAAGTGTAATCGGTTTTGTGTTCCATCGAAGGCCTAGAAGCCCAAATAAAAACCGTAAGTTACCAGAACATTCATCAATAGATCGATTCCCGAAGTAGTGTCTTAATAGCAATTGGAACTGACAAAAGGTGAAGTGAAAATCACGATTCTTCGCTTTCGGGGGTGGTCAGGTTTTAGAATTTAAATGTCTGATTTAGGGACAATAATAATAATAACTACCTGTTAGGCTTGAATTTTTTGTAATCCTTAAAAACACAGAGGTTAGAACTTTTATTTTAAAATCATGAATAAATTTTCTTTTTGTTGATTAAAGCTAGTGTCTCACTGAATACCTATCTTACTTTTCAGGATAATGACGGCTGTACCAAACTGTTTTTTATTTTTAACAACTGTACACCCTTTCAGTATTTTTTCATTTTTTTAGCTGAAGTTAGATCCTTTCTATTTTAAAATGAATGGTGCCCAAAAGTCGTACAGCTGAGGATCTTTAAAGGTAAGAAAAAAATAATTCCAAAAAGACGTACAAAAATTATCTCTTACCCATATCTCTCTACCAAGGAAAACTGAGCTAGTGTGTGTTTAATTTCTTTAGTTCTTTTAAAATCAGGATCCACTCAATTCATTATCAGAAATTAAAAAGAGGTTGCAAGAAAATTGCGCCCAAGCGTGGGAAAAACAATTTTCAAACGGTACAAAATAGCGCTGTCAACGCGGGGCTTTTGGAATTTTATTTTTTAAAGGGTTCAGTGTACTAGCTTTCGAACAAAGTAAAAGCTCTAACTTTTCAGATATTTTTATTTCATAAGGTTTATTAAACGAAACTACACTATAGCAATAAGACAAAAGCAGGAAATTTGTAGAATTATTTATTTCAATTTATCTGATGGTGGTATAGATATTTGAATTTTGTTAATCGACTCTAAGATAAGCGATTCCTACTTTTTTCTTAAAAGCTAGCTTTATAGTTCAGATTAGCAGATGTGCTGGTTTACTTTAATTTTTGCAGTGTTAGATTTATTTTGCGGAACCGAAGAAAAAACTGTACTTTTTTTCTCACCGATGTTTTGCATGAATATTAAAAATACTTTGCTGATATGAAACGATATTTGGAGATTTTTTTGTTGAAAAATTCTTAACATATTTGGTAAAAGAATTTTAATAGAAGGCAATACTTAGAAATTTTTTTGAAATTGTTGAAGATTTTTTTTAATGTTTGGTAAAGAAGTTTACATATTTTAAGTGCCTTTACATATTTTTTATTTTGACTATTGGGAGCACAGGAGAAATATTTTCACGACTTTTTTAAACAATTCTTTTAAATTGTATACATTTATCATGGAAGCCTTCAATTTTAAAGTCAATCACCTACTAGAATATGAATTAGACTATGAACTGAAAATCCGTCGTGCTTTCTCAGAACGTCCGGTCGCGGAAAAAAAGAAAGATTCTAACGAGGATCTTAAGTAAAGAAATATTCCAATAGATCAGATTGGACTAAATGGTTACAAAAAGTTTCTGATTTTTTAAAGTCTAATAAAAATTCTCCTTCTCAAGTTAAAACTCCTGCTTCTCCAAATGGTCACATGTCTCCTTTATTCGTGCATAAATATTTAGATAACAGACCGCATATCAAGATAAATCTATTAGGTGTCCATTTCTCGGCTTTACTTGACTCTGGTGCAAATGCCTCCGTTTTAGGTCAGAATGGTATTAAAATTTTAAGTCGTTTAAGTATAAAAATATGCCATGTCAAAAATAGAAGTGTTACCACTGCAGATGGCAGCCGTTTAAAAGTTTTAGGTACGGTTGAGTTGCCGCTAGTCTGCAATGGTCATTGTTTAGTAATCTCTGCTCTAGTAGTACCTTCTCTATCACATACTTTGGTTTTAGGATGTGATTTTGCACAAAAATTCGGAATTTTAGTAAAATTTTAAAAATAATTCGTGGTATCCACAGTCCCTAGAAGTCAATTCGCATACAAGTTTTAAAGATTGTTATTCAGAAAGTTCTTTAGAAAGCCTTTTCTCGCGTCTATGTACCCTAGATGATCTCTCGCGGACGGAACGCTTAAAGGCAGAAAACGTAATAAGCTCTTTCAATGAAATAAGTAGTAAAGATAGGTTAGGCCGAACGAATAAAATCACCATGTCAATAGATACAGCTGATGCCAGTCCTGTAAAGACAAGGCCCTTCGCCATGTCTCCGTATATGTCAAAAGTATTAAATAAAGAGTTAGACGAAATGTTGAAACTCGGAGTGATTGAAGAATCAAACAGTCCTTGGTGTTCTCCAATCTTATTGGTGAAAAAGGCCGATGGACAGTATCGTCTATGCTTTGACGGAAGAAAGCTCAACGAGGTCAGCAAATTTGATAACTATCCATTACCGAACATCGACAGAATTTTGACATCACTCAGGAATGCTAAGTATGTATCCTCGATAGATCTTAGAAAGGCATTCTGGCAAATTCCTTTGGACAAATCCTCTAAGGAAAAGACCGCTTTTGCAGTAGTAGGCCGAGGTCTATTTCAGTTCGTCACTATGCCGTTTGGTCTAAAGAACGCTGCTCAAACTCAGCAACGTTTAGTGGACGCTATATTTGGTCCGAAATATGAGCCACATATTTTTACCTATCTCGATGATATTTTAGTAACATCGGAAGACTTCGAATCGCATATATGCTTACTTAAAGAAGTAAAAAATAAATTGAAAGAGGCCGGACTGACGATAAATTTGAGCAAATGTGATTTTTTCAAAACTTCTCTAAAGTTTTTAGGCTATATTGTAGGCTCAAATTCCTTGCGTACCGATCCGGATAAAGTAGCAAGCATGGTTAATTATTCGAGACCTACTAATACTACGGAAGTTAAGCGCTTCGTAGGAATGTGTTCATGGTATAGACGTTTTATTGAGAATTTTTCTACCCTGTTGTCGCCTATTAATGATCTTTTGAAAGGACGAAAAAAAAGGACAATCGATAGATTGGACAAAGGCAGCCGAAGAATCTTTTATAAAGATTAAAGAGCTATTGGTTTCAGCTCCCATTTTATCCCAACCAGATTTTTCCCAACAGTTTTATATTTCTAGTGATGCTTCTAATACCGGTTTAGGGGGCGTCCTAACACAGAAAATCAATGGTGAGGAAAGAGTGATAGCGTATGCCAGTAGAACTTTATCAAAGGCTGAACGTAACTATTCGGTTGTTGAAAAAGAATGTTTAGCAGTACTCTTTAACATCGAAAAGTTTCGACCTTACATAGAAGGTGTTCCTTTCACGGTCATAACAGATCATTATAGTTTATTGTGGCTTAATTCTATTAAAAACCCTAGTGGCAAACTAGCGCGTTGGGCGATTAGGCTGAGACAACATACGTTTAATTTAATTCATAGAAAAGGAGTCCACAATGTTATTCCTGACGCTTTGTCAAGAATCCCAGATCATACAGCGGACGAAAACAGTCTTAATGCACAGATTGGCGTAAGAATTGATACAGTTGATGTAGATCGCATTGATCCATGGTATGATAATTTGCGGCAGCAAATTAAAGAACTTCCTCAAAAATTTTCCGCAGTGGAAGGTGGAAAATGATTTCGTGTACAAATTTATCCCAAACCAGTTGCCTTTTAGAAGTTAATGTACCCGAGTGGAAAATACTAGTTCCTAAACCGCAGAGAGGGAAAATTATTGACATGTGTCACACTCCTCCTACTTCTGGTCATTTTGGTTTTTATAAAACTCTTCACAGGGTTCAGGAACAGTATTATTGGCCAAAAATGCGTTTTGATATCTTAAAGTTTGTGAGGACTTGTGAAGTATGTGGAGCGCAGAAATCTCCAAATGCACTACCTATGGGGACTGATGGGAAAAGAGAAAACGGTTAATTACCCTTTTCAAGTCATAGCAGCTGATCTAGTAGGCCCATTCCCACGTTCAAAAAAGGGAAATAAATGGCTTCTCGTGGTTTCTTGCTGGTTTACAAAGTATACCATGCTATTTCCTTTGAAAAGCTCTAAAGCTGGATATATAGAGAGAATTTTGGAAAATAATGTCTTTCTAATCCACGGTGTTCCATCGCTCTTAATATGCGATAACGGTACTCAGTTTACCTCTAAGAGTTTTAAGAGCCTAAGTGAAACTTATAGTTTTAATATCCGTTTTAATCCCGTGTACTCTCCACAATGTAATTTTGTTGAACGTAATAACCGAACAGTCGGGACCGCTTTAAGAAGTTACGTTGATTCACATGACACTTGGGATGGCAATATTTCCAAAATTCAACAAGCAATAAATACCGCAAGACACGAAGTAACAGGGTTCACACCGTCTTTCTTAGTTTACGGCAGACATATACCTCTATCCGGATCGTATTATAAAAATGTAGATTTGGATGTCAATGTTGACAGCGAAATAATTCCGGGTAACAGGGGTGCGTACGCCGAAAATTTGAAGGGCCTAAAAGATATTTTCACCGACGTGCGTAATAAGATACATAAGGCTTATGAACGGAACAGTAAGTCTTACAACCTTAGAAAAAGGGATTTTGCCTTTAAGATAGGTGATCACGTTTGGCGAAAAAATAAAATTCTTTCCAGTGCAGCTGATAAATTCACATCTAAGTTGGTACCTAAGTATGTGCATTGCGTGATAAGAGAAAAGATTTCAGATTTAGTTTATGGTTTAGTTAATTTAGATGGGACTAAAGTAGGACGATGGCATATTAAAGACTTAAAACCATTCACTGGACCTAACCCTAATGAAAGTTTGTCAGAAGAAGAATAATTTATATTTACATTATCTTAATTGCTTTACTTTACTTTTTTGATGTTGCTCTGTAGAGGTGACGACCTCGTTTTTTTTGACTGTTATAAAAGTTGAGCAGAGTATAGCTTACTTTTATTGTTTAATGCTAAGGTTTTGGGTATTGGCCATATCCCAAACTTAGGTTGATTGTGGTTGATGTTTAGCATCGACTCAGTTTTAGCGAGCTTGCGAAGTAGTCACACTCAGGATATATCATAAGACTGGTATGTCGGTGGTCGCGGGATTTGATTTGCTTATGACCCCAAATAATATCCAGTTCTTGACACTTGGAAGCGAAATTTTGATTAGAGGCAATCCAAGGTGATCTTGAGTTAGGACAAGCGCAAGATGTAGCTCGCGTGGTATGATGTAGAGTAAAAATTTTTTGAGCAATTTCAAAGTCTGTTACCCGAGTGGGTGTATTTTTTATTACCTTAAGGTATATTTTGAGTGCGATTAAGAGTAAATTGATTTTGGTTTATCCAGTAAGTCTAGGACTTGGATTATTTTGATTTAGATCTTCTTCTGAATTGACAAACTGAGGGTATACTCTATTCTTTTCAGGGCCGTTTAAACGTTACCTTTGAGTCACAAACTTTTTAAAATTTTTTTTGCATAGACTCATAGGCGTCTGATGAGTTTTTTCGGTTTACTATCAGATTGATAGGAAATTGAAGTCCTGCAGGAGAACTAAAGGCTGATCATTTACAGGAGAAGAGGGCAGAGTAAGACAGTCGTTTCACAAAGAAATGATCAAAATCTGATACCGAGATGAGAACCTTGTCAAGAGAGGCTAAGCGCAGTGAAGGAAGATTCCTAACCGAATTTTTAGATTTCCAAGAGGTAATCTAGAAGTTTGGGCTGACAGAAAACGGTTATGCCTGATACCTGTAGCAGTTTCTTCTAGAGGCTATTGTCTAGGGAGACGATTAACACCATGATCGAATATTTTAGCTGTCAACGATGTTTTCTTCTTGTCTCTGATTAAGCTGGAAAAGCTCTTGTCGTCTTCAAAAGTTTTGTAGCATTGCCGCCGAAAAATTGAGAAATTTTTGCTTCATGTAGCTTTTTAAGCTCTTTTTCGTTTTTTTTGGAAATTTCCGTTAGAAGCTTGGTTAAGTCAACCTTGTAAACCTTTTAGGTTGTATCCCATGAGTTATTTGTTTTTACAGGCTGTGATGCACCGGGTGCTAACAGATGCCGTTACGACGTTTGGCAAGGAGTTAATCTTCCTGAGGAACAGACTGATTGGAAGGGTAGTCTATGGGGGGCGCACGTTTGACCTTTGGGACCTTTAGAGGTTTTGTTACTCAATGGTTATTTCTATTTGAGCCAAAGGAGAGCCTAGCTACTGTAGTCGACCTCAGCTCCAATTAGCCTATTAGTGGTGACAGGCTGTTGGCAGTAGTGTGTTTCGGAACACCCTATTGATTAAAATTTTTGTTTGACTTATGGTGGTGTGGTAGACACCGTTTTAGTTTAGTGGATGCTATAATCTACTCCCTTTTGTTGGTGGACTCCAGGGTCACCATTTCCGTATATTATTGGCTCCACCTTTCAGTATATCGTAGTGAGGTGTTTGTCTCCTGTTATGTGGGATGGATTGAATGTTTTTCGTTGTTGTTCTAGGGCGAGACCAGTACCGAGGGTTCTTCATGCAACTTGAAGAAGCGCAATGCTGGTTAAGTTTTATATCTCTGTGTAGCAACCCTGAAGAATGACGGAGGGCGTTTTTTCTGGCTCATGTTTCTAGGCAGATTAGTCACTTTGGTGCGATGTGCCGAAGATTTGTTTAGCTTTTGCTAAGAGCTTTCACCAAGCTCGCTATGGAGTTACCATGACCAAGAGTTTGGGATTTGAACTCCTGTATATATTTCTGTATATAGTTCTGTATATATTTCTGTGTATTGGTTGCCTGAGGGCATGTGCTCAAAATGTGTGATTTTGAGTCGTTTTGTTTATGGACTCCTATATATAGGATTATGACTTTAGGGAGGTCCTATTTAGAGACTAGCTGTCTCACATAGTTGTGCTAGGAATGTTTCCTTGAATGTTAGTTGCGCGTGGACTAATCATTCTGTTCTTTGTGAACATTGCTTTTTGAAGCAGGATCATTCAGTTTAGTGAATTTTAGCTTTTATAGCTATTCACTGTGTTTAGAGTGAATTTTAGCTTTTATAGCTATTCACTGTGCCTATAGTGATATTGTTAGCTTTTATAGCTGCTCACTATGTTAATGGCGAGATTGTTCTTTTAGAACGCAGACTTTGTGTAGTCGAGGACTATTTACAGAGTGTTTTCTTGGCGAGGAGCCGAGGCTTTTTCTGGCGATATTCCAGAGTGTTTTCTTGGCGAGGAGCCGAGGTTTTTTCTGGCGATATACCAGAGTGTTTTCTTGGCGAGGAGCCGAGGTTTTTTCTGGCGATATACCAGAGTGTTTTCCTTGGCGAGGAGCCGAGGCTTTTTTCTGGCGATATACCAGAGTGTTTTCTTGGCGAGGAGCCGAGTTTTTTCCCTGGCGATTTTTGCATGTCTGGATGTCTCAGGACGTCGACATTGCGATGTAGAGTGCGATTATTTTCTGAGTGTGACTAGTAGTGATACTAGATTTGGAATGTTCTCTTAGCGATGAGCTAGAGCATTGATAGCGATTTTTCCCGAGCGTTTGTCTGGATATTTATCCAGATATTATTTTTTTTTGGCCTTGTGCTAAATGGTCTGGCAAGACTTTTTCCTTTTAGTGTTAGTATTTGCACTAGAATCAGTTTTTTTTATTTTTCTTTATTTAAGAATTTTTCTAAATTTCTTTTGCTGAAATAGAAAATTTTCTGACAATCCTTAAAACTATTTTAAGGGGGGTGTTCATATTTTGTTTCAGTTCACTTTTTTTGATTTAGACAAGAGTCTAGACAAAGATATGATTTTTTGTTTTGGTAACAATAACAGAGCTGATTCTTTTATATAAGAAGACCGCGATTGTTACTTTAGAAAGGTATTTCTTATGTTCATGCAAGGATTTTTATTTACTTTTTGATGTACTTAACCTTAGTGCTTAATTAAGTTAAGTCTAGTTATAAGATTCTTGTGTACATGCAAAGATTTTCATTTGGTTTTCATTGTACTTAATATTAGTGCTTAATTGAATTAAGTCTAGTAGTAAGGTCCGAAGTTTGTAATTTTGTTTTAAGTTCTGACCTTAGTAGTAAGTGATAGTGTACCACTTTGTACCTTTTCATAAGTAGCCTTAGTTTAATAGACTAGTGTAGTCTATTTCTTTTTGGAAGGGGGTAAATGTAACATTCATTTTTTCCTAGATTTTAAGACCATGTAATGTTACTGATTTTTCACTTTAAATTGTACTTCTTTTCATTTTTGTATCGAGCGGTATATTAATCAGAAATTCCAAGCCGTTCGGTATATAGTGTGCTGTGCGGGTTGCCGACCGAATCCATCGAATTTGTGGTACGCCGGGATTGGTGAAATATTTGTATCCGCAGTTTTGGTTCCGGCGTAGCCATATTACCGAGAGAGTGCCCGCGGTTTATTTAAGAGTCCGGTGGACAGGAAGAGGGGCTGATTTCCACCGAGCCGCCAAGTAGGTTGTTTCGACCGAGCTGCCAAGTAGGCGAATTTCCATCGAGCCGCAGCCAGGCTTACTTCGACCGAGCCGCAGTAGAGGCTCATAGCAACAATTATGAGAGCTAAGTAAAGCACAAGTTTTTTTCTAACGTAAAGCCGTAGTGGGCTCTGAGTGTTTCCTACAAAGTGTAATCGGTTTTGTGTTCCATCGAAGGCCTAGAAGCCCAAATAAAAACCGTAAGTTACCAGAACATTCATCAATAGACCGATTCCCGAAGTAGTGTCTTAATAGCAATTGGAACTGACAAAAGGTGAAGTGAAAATCACGATTCTTCGCTTTCGGGGGTGGTCAGGTTTTAGAATTTAAATGTCTGATTTAGGGACAATAATAATAATAACTACCTGTTAGGCTTGAATTTTTTGTAATCCTTAAAAACACAGAGGTTAGAACTTTTATTTTAAAATCATGAATAAATTTTCTTTTTGTTGATTAAAGCTAGTGTCTCACTGAATACCTATCTTACTTTTCAGGATAATGACGGCTGTACCAAACTGTTTTTTATTTTTAACAACTGTACACCCTTTCAGTATTTTTTCATTTTTTTAGCTGAAGTTAGATCCTTTCTATTTTAAAATGAATGGTGCCCAAAAGTCGTACAGCTGAGGATCTTTAAAGGTAAGAAAAAATAATTCCAAAAAGACGTACAAAAATTATCTCTTACCCATATCTCTCTACCAAGGAAAACTGAGCTAGTGTGTGTTTAATTTCTTTAGTTCTTTTAAAATCAGGATCCACTCAATTCATTATCAGAAATTAAAAAGAGGTTGCAAGAAAATTGCGCCCAAGCGTGGGAAAAACAATTTTCAAACGGTACAATATATATATATATAATTACTTTTTATATTTACTTAGAGACGTTTTCACGAATGGTGGAATAAAAATTCCTGGTTTCAATCCGTTCGTCTAACAATAAATTTGCACGACGTTTCGCCAAAATCTCATTCGGCATTTTCAAGTGCTCTTGCTGCTGTTGCTTCCAGTTGAGTTAGCTTCGAGCAGCAGCAGCAGCAAGATCACAGTATCGAGTAGCAGCAACAGCAAGAGCACTTGAAAATAGCGAATGAGATTTTGGCGAAACGTCGTGCAAATTCATTGTTAGACAAACGGTCTGAAATCCGGAATTTTAATGTATTATATATATATATATATATATATATATATATATATATATATATATATATATATATATATATATATATATATATATATATGTCAATCTTTCCCTTCATAATTAATTGGAGGATGTAGTATTTACTTAAAAAATAGTATAAAATTCATCTAAAATTTTTTACAGTGTTTTAAAAAAAGAAACATTTACTGTAATAAAAATGTACAAGAAAAATTTTAAAAGTACTTATCGTATGAATTTATTGCGACTATCGGCATAATATTTCATAGAAAATAGGAAAATAACCCTTTTCGAACGTAATTATACTTGAAGAATCCGGAAATTTTCGTTTTGATGCCAAAAGCTGATATTACAAACAAATATAGATTTGGGCTTAATTGGGCCCATACCAATAGACCCAAACGATTTTGTTTATTGGGACTAATTGTCCCGAATTCCATAATTTCTATTACATATGAAAATGGTTAATTTTACCCCCAATAGATAGGCTGTCCCAAAAATTGCATAAAAAAACGGCTTTTTTCGGGCCCATGGCTAAAGATCCGAACACTATAAGGCCCCGAGAATTGCAAATTCGGGTTCTGGGGGTCGAAAATCATCAAAAAATAACAATTTCAGTCAACCGGTACGAATTTTATGTAGAACCTATAATAGCGCCTATACTATCAGAATTTCGATTTTTTTTTTGAACTTTAAAAATGCCTTGGCTTCTTCGGGTATAAGCGAGGCGTCTGCCCTCATGATATTTTATTAATTAAGGCCTAAATTTTCAAAAGATAACTCGGGTAGACACGTAGGACCCAAAACTCGGAACTTACGGTCTTATTTATTTAAAAACTCGAAAAATGACCGTTTTTAGCTGGAAAAAGCTGGTCCAGCTTCGTCCTCTGGTATTAGCGGCCTCTGCTTTTTACAGGTTCCCTCTTATTTTATCAAGAACACACTAAATTTATTCATTTTATATGGTTAAATTGGATCGACGTTTTTTTTGGGCCCTAAGCTGGGTCCGGTCTCGGCGGCGCGGCATCTGCCCTTTGGGGCGGTCGACTTTTTTTACTGTCAACAAATGTTATGGTACTTGATTCAAGTGGTTAAACGCCAGTTCATTTTTGGATGTAGCATTTTGGGCCTTATCTGGGCATTCCAGAGCACGGGGGCCCCAAAATCAACGTTAAAGGCTTTTATTTAACTCGTCCGATGGAATGAACAATTAGACAGATGGTTAGTCGACAGGTTAAAATTTTGGCTCGCCCTCTTGGTCTATTTCTTTTGTTTGTCATACAATAAAAATAAATGCTACAACAAAGTTACTGCAAATATAAATTTATTTTTAGGCTAATGTGTTTTCATAGTAGTTCTTGAAATTTCTTAGAGTTCGTTTTTTTTGTAATTTATTTTAAGAGGTTATAATACTCTACTACTAAAGTAAGTTAGTTCTTTAAATATAGCTTATATAATAGTTAAATAATAATTTTTTTTTTTAATTTAAAATATATTAACTACGGATCTAAGCAAATCGTTGGTTCGTTGCTATTTGAAGAGGCGAATTCTAAAATTCTCGATTCAGCTCTCGCATTCACTTTTAACGTGTCTGGACTTTCAACCGAATAACAATTAGATATTTGTCAAATGACTACCTTTATTCATTCCTTTAAAGTGTTTTTATATAATTTATTTAGGGTGGACAAAATACAGTTTCATACAATTTTAAGGTGGCTTTATTTAAAACATAATTTCGAAAGCTTTAATATAGGCTATGTTTAATAAAATGGCCTTTTCCGAAATATCTCTCATAATTTAATTCATATTATTACTTACATACATCAGTCATTGTAGTTAATTGGTTTAATTGTTTGTTAAAATATTATTCATTAATTTTTAGTTGATCAGTATTTGCATAAAATTGATTCGAACAAGTTAGATAAGAAAAATTATAAATGGTTTTAATGGCGTTGTTTTGTGAACCTCTAAATTATTTTTATTTCCTTGGCCTCAAATTGCTAATAAATACACTCCTGGACAAAATTAATGCAACAATATATTAAATCATACAAATCTCTATAATGAATTAATTTTAATAATTTTTTATGAACATTGGTTACACTAAAAGTTAGAAAAAACTTATTCGGATACTTTAAAAGTGAATTAGCTACCAAATTTCTCTATAAGATTCGAATTAAAATTATTCTTAAGACCTAGTAACAAAATCGTTGAAATTATGTAATAATGAAAAAAATAAACTGGGACACTAGTAGCAAAATTAATGGTGTAACTGGGACACTAGTAGCGTGTGTTGCATCCTCTACTTCGGATGACAGCGTTTATGCGCCTAGGCATGCTTCTCATTAAATTTTGGATAAAATCTTGAGGAATTTGCTCCCATTCTGTGATAACTGCATTTTCAAGTTCCCTTAGGTTTCTAGGTGCAGGTATATGACATTTCATACTTTCTTAAGGTGATCCCATACATGCTCTATCAGATTACATCCGGGCTTTTTGGTGGCCATTGCATAATCGGTATATCAACTTGATTAAGATAATCGAGTACCTCCCTAGCCACGTGAGGTCGAGCATTGTCTTGCATAAACAGGAAATTGGGCCCCACAAAATGACCGAAAGGTATCACATGTTCTATTACAATATTCTCAAGATAGTAGTCAGCATTCATGGATCTCGTACGGACAGGAACTAACTCTGTGCGAGCATCAAAGCAGATGCCACCCCAGAACATAACAGAGCCACCGCCGAACGGAATCCTTGCAGAGATATTGCAAGGAGCAAACCTCTCTCCTGGTCTTCGCCATACTCGCTCACGTCCATCTGGATGTTTTAGACTAATCCTAGTTTCATCTGTGAAGAAAACTTGTTTTCAGTCATCCACAGACCAGTTTTCGTGATTTCGAGCACAACGTAACCTGGCAACTCTGTTCTCTCTAGTAAGCAAGGGCGCAGTGGCTGGTCTCCTACTGTTTAATCCAGCTTCATTTAACCGTCTTCTAACTGTTTTAGAAGAAATTGTGACATTGCGAACAGGTTCGAGTTCGTTTCTTATTATAGAACTAGTGACAGTCCTGTTTCTTAAAGCATATTGTCTTATAAAACGTTCATCTACAGTCCCTGGCCAAATTATTAGACGCACTGTATTTTTTTTTAGTAATTTTATGTTTCTTAAGAGTTTTTATGCAATAATGGTATATTTAAACTACAATATTATTGATTTTTATTTAAAAGAATTGTTGTAGACTGCATATTTGTATTTATTTTTAACATATGGCAACACTGTGTTGACAAAGTGATACATGAACGTAAACAAGTACAAACCTGTATCAGTCGCGATCGGAATCGAGTCAGGTACGGACGTGTTTCTGTGGCTTTATGGACTGTGATTGTTTGTTTAACAGTTTTATACTACTCAGTTATTAGTTTATTTTGTATGCAGTGTTTTAAAAAAGTAATTGGACTATTTTCATTATGGTAGAAAAGGCGATCTTTCACCACGTAAAAAAGCTGAAGTGAAGGCTCTTGTGATTGCGAAAACATTTACAAACCGAGAAATATCACGAAGATTGGAGATTTCTGAAGCTAGTGTACGACGCATAAAAAAGAAAATTGAGTCAGGGAAGGAATTAAGCCCGAAAAGAAAGAAAAGATGCGACAGAAAACCAATTTTCACTCCACGGTCAGAGAGATGTTTGAAGAAAATTTGTGTAGAAAACAGATTTGCTACTACAAAGGTAATAAAATCACAACTCCAGGATGCTAGCGTAAATGTTTCTGAGCGCACTGTTCGAAGAAAATTGAAAGAATTAGATTTTAAGGCCTGTCGCCCCGTCAGGAAGCCCAAGTTAACAGCTGCAATGAAAGCAAAGCGCCTGAAGTGGGCCAAACAATGGCAAGACAAAGATGTGGACTTCTGGAGATCGGTAAGATATAGCAATTTAATCAATAATTGATACATTATTATCATTTTCAGTTAAATAAAGCAAATAAACATGGAAGTTTATATATTTTTCCTATTTTTGACAGGTCTGCTTCAGTGACGAAAGCACATTCGAAATTTTGCAGAATAAAGCTCAGTATGTGCGTCGTCGTCATGGAGAAAAGTTTCATCCTGATTGTGTCGTCCCGACGGTTAAACATCCCACCAAAGTGATGATTTGGTCAGTCATCAGCGGCAAGGGCACTGGACGTCTGTACGTCGTCAAAGGAATAATGAGGCAAGATTAGTACAAAGAAGTATTACAAAATCGGTTGATTCCGCAGCTGAGAGAATGGTTTCCAAATGGGGAACCATTCACTTTCATGCAAGATGGAGCTCCCTGCCACACTGCTCGGTCTGTTAAAGCTTTTTTGGCAGAAAAAAATATCCCTCTGTTGGATTGGCCGGGTAATAGCCCTGATATGAACCCCATTGAAAATGTGTGGGAGCTGATGAAAAGAGAAGTGGCTAAAGATGTGATTACCAACAAAACCCAGCTCCTAGAAAAGATTATTCATGTGTGGAATCATCATCCTCAAATGCAGGAGACAGTACAATATTGCATTGATAGCATGCCGCGCAGAATTAAAGCTTTGATAGCGGCTAAGGGTGGCTCAACTAAATATTGACTTTTACTAACATTAATTTCACTTTTCTTTAAAACTTAATAAACTTATGCTTTTCTAAATTAATGCTGTTTTATTTATGTCAAATAAATAGGTAATTGATTGGATAATATAAAAATAAAAAACAAATCAATTTAAAATAATAAAACGGTACAATATCACTCGGTAATTAATATTTTACATGAAATCTTGCAGTGCGTCTAATAATTTGGCCAGGGACTGTAGGTCGCTAGTGCATCGTTTTCGCCCTTGCCCTAGCCTTCTAGAATAAGTTCCTACTTCATTCAAGCGTCTTACCATACGACTTATTGTGGAACGATGTTTGCCTAACAAATTGGCAACATAACTCTGACAATATCCCTCGTCCAATAAAACTGAGACTCGCACTACCTCGTGTTCAGTTAAATTCCTTGTTCGATTCATTTTTCTAATTCTTCGGGGTCAAAAATAAAACAGTCTACCACAAAAACGTATTACGTTGAAAAAGGGAACAATTTATAAGCTTACTTTTAAAGAAAATCTATTGCATTATTACAGAAAATTGTTTATCTTCTAAAAAATTCTTTAAAACTGTAAATCTAAACGAATTGTTTTGATTTCTGTCATGAACAACGAAACAAAATATGCATAGACTACTATTCAAATACTCGATAAACTTTAAAACTGGCATAAGAAAAAGATAAATTAATTTTCAGATTGTTGCGTTAATTTTGTCCAGAAATTTATAATAAATTAGAATTTATAGAACTAAGAGCAAGGAAATTTTTGGGTACGTTCATTTAAAAATCCAGAGAATCTTCTAAAAAAGAATCTACGTATTTACTATATACGAATTAAATATTGAATATGCTTTTTTAATTTTTAATCGAAGGTATTTAGAATTAGTAACTTTCTTATGTGATTACACCAAAAGCTTAGCTAAAACCAAGAAAAAGGAAAATACAAAGTTAAAAGTAGGCATCCAAGTTTTTTGAAATATCTAGTATAGACAAAAATAGAATACAATAAATTACTCGATGCCAGTTAACTTTTGTAGTTAATTTTTTCTTGTATCTCTGGTTGTTGACCAGACGATTAATCTCATTTTCGAGATCTTGAGCATATAAGTGACATTTCGCGTTTATTTTTATTTTCGTTCAAAAATTGTGTTGAAATCTTGCCAAACTTCCTTTTAACAAGGAATATTCAATAATTTTGTTTTAACAATTGTTTCCTGCAAAAATATACATAGTATTTTCCGGTCTAGGTCCAATGGAAGAACTTCGTTTCAGGATGTGTTCAAAGTTGGTGTAATTTTGTTTGTTGTTACATATTATGTAGTTTCATTAGGTATATGAGAAATATTTCTGGCTTTGGGTTGAAACAATGGACAAATTTTAAGCGTAATTATTTATAGTAAAATATATGATAGGTTAAAGGGTGGGAGTGTGGTAGGTGGCTTTGTATATCTCAACTTCCAGAGTTCTTGAATACGAGGAATCTGAAAATTTTGTTATTTTTTTCTTTATTTCCACTATCAACTGGAGTTTCCTTTACTTAACTTTCTTTTTGTTCATATCTTATCACAAAGTACTTATCATTTAAAGTATCGAGTTGTAATGCTTGGATTAAGTTATTCTTTAGCGTGCGAAAATCAAATTCAATTTTTATTTTAGAACCTCGTGTTTTGCAAGAGAACTACTGAGGAAATCACCTTAATAATTTCTTTAACTGTTTTAAGCGGTTAAAAATATTTTAGATCTTCATGACCATTGTTCACCACAGAATACGCAATAAATTCGAATAAGATGTGAGCGAAGAGCAATTCAGATTTAAGGGGATTTGGAACTAAAGAAGCACTTTTCGGTCTGAGTGTATTTTTGCAAAAATGTAGAGATCAAAGAAAAGACGTATACCTATGTTTTATCGATTACGAAAAAGCCTTTGATCGAATCAACCCCCCGAATTGTTACGGATGCTTCAGAATATGGGTCTTGATGAAAATGACACCAGATTTATTACTCATATTGGTATCAGGTAGCAACGATACAAGTAAGTAGCAGAGAAAAAGAAGAAATCAGAATAAAAAGCGGTGTTCGTCAAAGATGTGTTCCCTTTCCACTCCTTTTTATTCTGCTTTGGGAATGAAGGTGTAGTTAATTAAACAAAAGTGGTGATCACCTCGAGAACACTGGATTTTTTTTATCGTTCACCTCCGCGCCTGAATATAGATTTTACCCTTTTTCATATCCTAAGGATATCGGCGAGGATGTCGTAATACCCTTCAAGTGCCTAGTCATACATTTCTGTACTTCACGATAGCATTTCTGCGAACAACTTCTACCTATGACAATTTTAAACATTGCCATTTTCGCGTTTACGATCAACTAATAGAACAAGTAACTCAATTTAAGTACCTAGTATGCTGGATGACCAATGATCTGAATCCTCTTGTTGAATTGAAATACGGGTTCGCATTGAAATGACCTGACCTGCTTTTCTCAAAATGAGACACCCCCTCACAGACCCCTCTCTTTCTTTGGATACTCGTTATCGTTTTTTAAAAGTCTATAGTGCTTTTGTATGGAGCTGAGGTCTGGACCTTGGAATACGCTCAATGAATCGTTTGGAATCTTTCGAAATGTGGGTCATGCGTAGAATATTGAAGATCTTCTGGACAGAACATGTCAGGAAAGAAGATGTACTGTGGCGAATGGGTAGAGAGAGAGAATTGTTGTCATTTGTTAAAAAACAGAAAACTCGCAACTTGGGCCATATCTATAGGGGTCCAAGATACTCGCTTCTCCGATTGTTGATGGAGGATAAAATTGAAGGGAGGAGAGGTCCAGGACCCCAACAATGTTCCTGGCTGAAGAATGTACGAGACTAGACACGCCTGGACACTCATACTTTATTAAGAGTTGCCCAGGATAGAGAAGAATTCGCCGTGATTACAGCCTAACTTCAGTAATGAAGATGGCACTATAAGAAGAAGAAGAAGATGGCCATTGTTGATCTTATTTAATTCGCAAGTAGATATTTCTAAAGCTTTGTGAAAACTGTGTCTTTAAACTAATTTCCGTATAGAAAACTTTAGAAATTTGAATGAGTGTGATCTTTGAGTTGAATTTGAATGAGTGAGAACTTTCTAGTACTCTATAGCAATATTGAATTTCGACTAATTCTTGTACAGTATGTATGTTCTATAATCTTACAGTCTAGGGCTTGTTACCTACGAGCTTTACAGAAACTCCTCAGTGCTACGTTTGATTTGCAAAGAGAATGTTCTAGAACCTTATCAGAATTGTATATTTCGATTGCGTTCCACATAAAATGATCTAGAAAATGATACATCTTAAATAATTTCTACATGGAATGTTCCGGAATTTTATAAAAACAATATTTATTAAGCAATGCTGCAACTAAAGACGAATATTTCGGCTAATTACCAAGAAATTATCCTGGAACTGTGAAAAATTATATATTTTTACAGAGAACAAGAATATTTATTGTTATAACTAGTACGTCAACACTTATAACACTATAAGTGAATGTGTTTAAGAGTTTTAAGAGTTAATTCTCTTAGGCACATTTCATTACTATAATTAATATTAACATTAAAACAGAAAAACATAAGCAGCTACCAGCTATTTAAGAATACTAACTAAGTTACTAGTACCTTATTACTTTTTTTAAGTTACTTTTCTTTGTGAAGCAGTAGCTCAAATGAATCGTAGGTTTCCAGTAACTAGTTATTTCTAAAGTAGCTTCGTGAATACATTAAGAAAAAAAGTAAATGCTTCAGAAACACATTATTTTATTTAAAAGATCACTTGTATAAACTACAAGCCATCAGAAAAGTGATTACTTAATTTTTCAGTAGCTAGTTTACTGTCTATTTGTGCGTGAGAGAAGGATCTTATTTATTTACAAAATAGCAAAATCTATGTTATGAAGTTGATTTATACAGGGTCTGTTGAAACTGGTCGCTTATATTTATAAAAAGTGGTTTACGTCTAAGAGATCTAAAACTCCACGAAGAGTAAAGTTGGACACATATTTTTTTTCAGTATTTTCATAACTCTATAAGAGAAAGATGAGAAATTTGACGTGCTTGATATACTTAATGTACTGCAAAATATTCTGTATTATTGATAAAAATACAAAAATATTTTTTTAGGGGCCTTATAAGGGAGAGTGCTTGGACCAAGCTTCTAGTTTACAACTCCATCGTGAAGGCAAGCCTCACGTACGCCTGCCCCACGTACGCCTGCCCCACCTGGTGCCAGCTCTCCAAAACAAGGAGAGCTCAGCTTCAAGCAGTGCAGAACAAGGCCCTGAGGATAATCACGGGAGCCCCGTGGTTCATGAGGAACCGTCAAATTCCAGGGACCTGGGTGTGCCTACCGTAAAGGCACACATGAGGCAAACTCAACAGAAGTTCCTCGAGGAGACGTCCCAGCACCCCAACCCGTGCATCAGGGACGACTTCCGACTCCCTCCTCAAGCTAGCCGCCAGTTCCCTAGACCGTCGGACCCGCTGCTGCTCTCGGACGAAGACGATGACCCCCCTCGCCCGCCGTGACAAGAAGGATGTCATTCTAGGTTTAAACTAGTCCTAATTTAAGTCTTGTTACTTCCTAGTTTAAGTTAGCGTAAGTCTTAGTCTAAGGTAGTTTTAGTCTTAGTTCTAAGTCCTAGCTTTAAGAAACTTCATGTATATACCAAACACACATTTCCTAGGTTAAGTTAGTATAGGATTCCTATTGTAAGGACTTAGGTTAAGATAAAATAAGTTTACATTTAGAAATTATATGTTTATACTTTCAAAATTATAAGAAAGAGGCTTTGCCTAGCTTAGAAATCAATAAAGACAGTGATGGGAGAGTGCTTATGGTCAATATTTTAAAGTTTCTTATTTGTAAATTTATTTCATTCTTGACACAAAGTTTTAAGAGTTTTGAAAGGAAATAATTTATGCTACTTTTATTACAATAGGATGATTTTCGAGTAAAATTGATCTAAAAAATAACTTGCTTTTAAAAAAAAAAAATATTTTTCATATGACTGTACTGTAATGAACTATTTTTTTTATGGGTCTAGCACACGTGTTGCAGGGAGGTCCCTAAGGCGTTACAGGAGCGGCACGTGTGCGGAAAAAGCGATTTACGTTGCTCTTGAATCGTTGTAAATTGTAGTCGGTGGGAAACACAGTCCTGGGTAAATTATTCCAAAGGGATGATGTTCTTCATATAAAAGATTGCCTGAAAAGCGTGGTACGAGGAGTAACAAGCTGAACCTCATATAGATGTGAAGTATCAGCGCGACGTGTATTTCTAACATGCACCGCTCTGGGAGGAATTAAACGGGCCACATCCTCCGAACACTTTCCATGGAAATACTTGTAGAATAGGCTCAAGTCGCCAACCGTTCTTCGATGTTCCAGCGAATCAAGGCCGCCGGTCAGTTCCGGGTCTCCAATCAGACGAACAGCTCTTCTCTGCATAGAATCCAACAAATGCAATGTATGTTTGGGCGCGGAGCCCCAAACATGGGAGCAGTATTCCATAGTTGGTCGAATTTGAGCTTTGTAAAGAATTAACAGTTGTTGTGAAGTGTAAAGCTTCATGGTTCGAAATAATATTCCCAACTTTTGAGAAGATCTCCTTGCTATTCCTGTAACATGCTCATGCCAGGACATATTTGCTCCCAAATTAACGCCCAACAAATTGAGTGACGATGTTAGAGGAATGGAGTGCCCCGCCATAACTATGTCGGGCTCAACAACGTTAACTTTTTTAGAAAAAACTGCCGCCTGGGTTTTTGTAGCGTTAAATTTCACTTGGTTATTGTCACCCCAAGATAGAATTTCTTCCAGGTCTTTGTTAAGTTGAACAACTTCCCGCTGTCTGCGGACATTCGCCTAGGCAGCCGATGTCCGAGCGTTCAAAGTGAATGAAGAGATAAGTGAATGAAGAGATAAGTGAATGAAGAGATATAGCAGCTACTCTTTCAAAATATTTGCTCGTTATGCCGCAAAGAAATTTTTGGACATTGATTGTGATGTAGAATTGGAAAAGGCTAACTGTGAGGTGTCAGAGGTATCTTTTATACAAAAGCTATAGGAAAAATATTTTTTTTATTAATAACTTAATTATTTTAAAATTAATTTTACTTTAAAGTGGTACATTCTATGCAAATGGCACAAAAGACCCTATTTTCTTTAAACACATTTCAAAATGTTAAGTCCAACTTGCAAATAGGAATGTATTTTCTTCCTCGTTTTGATGCCCTGTAATATATGTATTTTTTTAATATAGAAATATTTTGTACAGTCTTTTGTCTTAAAACACTTTTTATTTTTTCAAAATATATTTTGAACTATTTCTTTTGGGGCCCTCTAGCTCACTAAGAAAGTTTTTATTTTGTTTACTTTTGGATGTAGAACACTCCATAGAAATAGGGCTCGCTAGTTTTGGGACATATTGTGAAAGGACTTGCGGTATATAACATTTGTTATTAAAATAGATTATCTAGAATATGTATTGAATGTTTCCGATAAAAATTAATTATTCGTTTGGCTTCTCTGTAACCACTTTCAATGGCACCATGCACAGTTGAGAAATAGTATGGATGCGTAGCTTCGCCGGCAAATAGAACTGTCGGAACATGATGTTGGTTAAGTAGAGGTTTAGCTAGTTTATCTGGAAACTTGCTTCCTCCAGATGAATGTCCTTTAACTGATTCGAATGAGTAAGTTCCTTTGAAATGTGGATTTGAGTACCAATAACTCCTAAAAGAAAGAAAGTATTCAATTTTAACTCCTCAGAAAATTAGTTAGGTGAATTTACTGAAATTAATGGTATCAAATGCTAGGAGGATGTATGTAGCGGGGTTTCTGGAGTATTTAATAACATATATAACTGAGCATGGTTTAGCACCATATCCACCGTAGCGTCATGCCAGGAACGCGGTGGATCCGAAGCCCACTATGGCCCCGATATTTGCCAAATTAAACTTGAATTTCTCACTAAGATTTATGCAGGAAATATATTTTCTTTTTGTTGATGATAATGTAACCATTTTTAATTTTAGTATTTAGGGGCTAAGTTGCAAATAATTATTAGAGTATCGATTCCTTCTTCAGGATTTAAATTAATAATTAAAAAAATTATAAATTATAATATAAATATTATTTAATAAAATATGAAATATTTACTACTCTTTGCATGAATTAAAAATAGCCTTTAAAAGGTCTAAGTTTAAAACTGGTCCAATTTGGCAATTAGGCGATGAATTAAAAAAAGAACATCAGCAAAAATCAACTTTAGTTATGAATAAACTGACCATTTATTTTTGAACTCAAAACGGGACATAAGTTTTTATACCCAAGTTAGCAGGTTAACAATGAAAATAAACAACTTCTTAATTTTCTTTATTTAGAAAAAGTGTAACTTAATGCAATTAGTATTGACTGTTATTATATTCATATTAATTATAATTATTTTTATTATAACAAGTTGTGAAAAATAAAAATCAATCACCAGTTAACCAGCTTTATTGAAGCAAAGTTCCTCTGACAGAAATTATTAAATTATATGCACCATATTTTTTTTTTAATTGTATTTATATTTATCAGAGGAACAAATTTGCTTTAATAAAGTTGGTGATGATTTTAAATAAGAATAAAATTCTTGGCACGTTTTTTTTTATATTGACCTTAGTTATCAACATCGCCTTCAGAACTGGTACCTGTAAGTGATTTTTTTCAGACGTCCACAATTTATTCATAAGAGAAAAGACTCTTTCTACTGGAGCATTTGTACCAGGTAGACATAAAATATATTCAATTAAAATACAAAAATTTTCATGTTGTAGATTGTTGGTGCGAAAGTGTTTGAATACTTCCACCCAACGAGTTTCTGTGGAGACTTTTAAATTACCCCATTCGGTAATTTTTTGGGAAGTGACGTAGCTTGAAATTAATGTAAATTCGTCAAATACTTCTGTATCTTTGTTACAGAGAAAATATCCCTTTTCAATCAATACATCCAGCGCTTTTTGAATATCTTCCCATGCAGGTACTTTTCTTAAATCTGCCCAATGAAATATCTCCATTTCTTTAGTAAGAAAGCAAGTCCACTGTTCCAGATATTCACGGCTTGTTTTATAAAATTCTGTGGCCGTATTTTTCACAAACTCTTCATCAATATTAGTGCCATTATCTTTTAATTTCACAATTAAACTACGAACAGTAAATGGAAGAAACTGGTTGATCTGTTTCTGAGCCAAATTGTCTTTGAGATGATTGATTTCTTTTGCAGCCTCAATTGCCGACACAGTCTGACCTTCAACCTTCAATACAGCTTGGTGAAAACTTGCTGACTGAGCGTGTAAAAAATGAAGCCATAATTCTGATATGGGATCATCAAAAAAGTTTTTTAACAATTTGGGACATTTTTCAATGGTCAAAAAATAGTCTTTTAACGGCTGGTACATTTTTTTAAAACTCTCTCCAAGGCAGGCATAAGCGCAAGCCACCTGGTTTTACTGTAGCCGAGCATTTGGTGATGTTCTATTTCAGCTTCAGCGCAAAACTCCTTTGGAGCTTCAACTCGAACCGTGTAAATATAAAAAAATGAATATATTTTTACGATAATGCTTTCGTAATCTAAAGGTAGACCATCTGCAGCAGATTTTATTGCATTGTGAATTATATGGGCTCCAATCCAATACCTATCAACGGTTTTTTCAGAGATGATTGTAATTTTGCTAATACATTATTAGTTCCTCGCCTAGCTACACCCCCAAAATTGACATTAGAATTGTCGCCACAAAATGCCACGACTTTATTTGACAAATTATTATCTGTCAATACTTGGTGTAAATAGTCGACTATGATATCAGAAGTTTCACCTGGTTGCTCTTGGAGGTCTAAAATTTTTACTTGCACACCTTCATAAGGTTGAAAAAAGCGCACTACACAAGGATATATTTTCTTGTTACCGTGGTTTGAAGCGTCGTTTAAAATTGTAATACAATTGGACTTATTGAGATCATCTTTTAAATTATCGATCGCTGTATGCGCCAAAACATTTACTATAATAGCTTCTGTTTTTTGTACGCGCACATGTGAATTTTGGATCAAAACATGATTGGATTAATTTCGACGCACAATCATTGGAGGGAAAACTGTGGCTTTCTTGTATAGTGTGATAAGCCCCAGACGCCTTCTGCAGCAGCAATATCCAAATCCTTTGAAGTTGGCGCGTTTGAATTCTTGAAAAAGTTCAACACTGAAGAACTGGAAGCAGCGGCACGGTCGGCATTTTTATGTTTTTCAGACTTCAAATGCTGTTCAATATCACCAGCACCACTATGGGAAACACTAAACTCTGTACGACACTTTTCACATCTGACTTCCGAGGAAGTATTAATTTGCTTAATAAATGGGTATTTTGCTTGTAAGTTGACATTAAATGAACACTTGCGTTTCGGCATAACTATAGGTAAAATTCCAAAACAACAGAAAACTTCAAATTAGTTACCAGTTTACCACTAAACTACTTCACGAACATTACGCAAAAACAAAACAATAGCGACAAGTCTGTGTGCATGCGCGTGATTAGCCTAATAACCAAATAAATGCTCCCTCTTCTCCCGCGTTACTAGGTAACCGACAGCGCGCGCGGGCGGGGAATCGCCAATCGTCGACGTCGCGACGGTCTGTGATTCCCCGCCCGCGCGTGTCTCACGAGCATCGTAATTTAAAATTTTCGCGCGGTTTCGGAAAACGGGACTATTTACCGTCCCGGCGCTTTGTTTGGGGACAACGGGACAGGTGACCAAGAAAAGGGACAGTCCCGTTCAAAACGGGACGTATGGTCACTTTAGTTATGAACCTGTCCAGCATAAGTTAGGGAAAATTACTCATGATTAAATCGATAAAAATGAAATTTTGTGTTATAATATTTAGGAAAAACACCACCTACTATTCCCATATTGCAGTCAACGATGCCCGATGTTGTCTTCAGACAGCGCATCATAAAGCGTATTTTAATGAAGCTAGACACCAAGAAGGCTTCTGGCGCTGACGGAATACCTGCCATAGTTCTCAAGAACTGTGCAAGGGAACTAACACCAGTTTTCTGTAGACTTTTTAACCTATCCTACAGAAAGGGAATGTTTCCGTCCTGCTGGAAATGTGGCACGGTTCAGCCGATACCTAAGAAAGGTAAGAAGACCTTGCCAAATAACTACCGACCAGTTGCACTGCTTTCAATAATATCGAAAGTTATGGAAAAGGTTATCAATGAGCATCTTCTAAAATATCTTGAACGATTCAATATTATTAGCGATCACCAATATGGTTTTCGTAAACATAGATCAACAGGAGATCTTCTGACTTATGTAACACATGTTTGGAACAAGGCAATTGAACACTTTGGAGAATCTCGAGCGGTTGCTCTTGACATATCCAAGGCATTCGACCGTGTTTGGCACGATGGACTGTTGGCTAAGTTGCGCTCTTATGGTATGTCTGAAAGGTTCTGTTTGTGGCTCTCATGTTTCCTCAGAGAGCGTTCTTTACGAGTGGCGGTCGACGGATTCTTTTCTAACACCCTCACTATCAACGCCGGTGTGCCCCAGGGCTCCATACTGTCTCCTACTCTCTTTCTCATTTACATTAACGATCTGCTGGAAAAGACCGGGAATCCAATCTATAGCTTTGCAGATGACAGTACGCTTGTCTCTTCATTCACCTTGAACGCTCGGACATCGGCTGCTCAGGCGAATATCCGCAGACAGCAGGAGGTCGTTCAACTTAACAAAGACCTGGAAGAAATTCTATCTTGGGGTGACAGTAACCAAGTGGAATTTAACGCTACAAAAACCCAAGCGGCAGTTTTTTCTAAAAAAGTTAACGTTGCTGAACCCGACATAGTTATGTCGGGGCACTCCATTCCCCTAGCATCGTCGCTCAATTTGTTGGGCGTTAGTTTGGGAGCAAATATGTCTTGGCATGAACATGTTGCAGGCATAGCAAGGAGAGCTTCTCAAAAATTGGGAATATTATTTAGAACCAGAAAGCTTTACACCCCACAGCAACTGTTAATTCTTTACAAAGCCCAAATTCGACCAACTATGGAATACTGCTCCCACGTTTGGGGCTCCGCTCCCAAATATACACTGCATTTGTTGGATTCTGTTCAGAGAAGAGCGGTCCGTCTGATTGGGGACCCGGAATTGACCGGCGGCCTTGATTCGCTGGAACATCGAAGAACGGTTGGCGACTTGAGGCTGTTCTACAAGTATTTTCATGGAAAGTGTTCGAAGGATGTAGCCCGCTTAATTCCTCCCAAAGCGGTGCATGTTAGAAATACACGTCGCGCTGGTGCTTCGCATCCGTATGAGGTTCAGCTTGTTACTCCGCGTACAACGCTTTTCAAGCAATCTTTTATATGGAGAACGTCATCCCTTTGGAATAATTTGCCCAGCGCTGTGTTTCCCACCGAGTACAATTTACAGCGATTCAAGAACAACGTGAATCGTTTTTTCCGCACTCGTGCCGCTCTTGGAGCGCTTTAGGGACTTCCCTGCAGCACGTGTGCTAGACCAATAAAAAAAAAATAATTCTCATATGCCTAGGTGAGTGTTCGACTAACCACTTTGTCGGCGTCTGGCTACAGTCAGCCTCCGATGGGGTGCAAGGTGTGCGTTGTATCTTACTATATATATATATATATATATATATATATATATATATATATATATATATATATATATATATATTATATTTATTTATTTATTTATTTTATTTATTTATATATAGGAGGGCTACGTTTTAAGTTTTTACAAAAACAATGAAAGAACAAAAATTTGGTATAAATCGTTTTATTGTTTTTAACAGTAATCGCCTTTAAGATTTATTCACTTTGGCATGTGTTCGAACGAATTCTCGAGACATTTTTCCACTCTGAAGTTGGTATCTCCAAAACATGGTTTTGGAAGGTTAAACAGCTTCTTGGGGTGATGAAAATCTCTATCCACGTCTTTTTTTTCATATTCGGGAACAAAAAGAAGTCGTTAGGCGATAAATCGGGTGAATACGGGCAACAAGATATTAATTCGATCCTTTTCTTCCTCAAATAATTATTTGTCTGACGTGCTATGTGAGAGTTGGCATTGTCATGATGAAGAATGATGCGACGTTTTCGGTAATTTTTCCTGATTTCATCGATAATTTCTGGCAAACAAATTGTTCTATACCATTCAGCATTAACTGTTCTTTGATCCTCTAAAGCAATGGTTGCAACATGTCCAGTATAACCAAAGAAACATGCGATTATTTTCTTGGAGGTACTTTGAGAACGAATCACTTTTGTGTTCATCTTGGAATACCCAAACAGTTGATTGTTGCTTAGTTTCCCGCTTTTACGAATATACCCAATTGTATACGGATTTTACATGTACTCGGTCGAATTTTTTGAGCCTTTCCTTATACCAATTGACAGGAGCCTGTTTTTGAGTTTCGATCAAATCGATCGATTTTGGTCAACCTTTACGAAATTCATCGCTGACGCAAGCACGACCATGACGAAATTCTGCAAACCAATTGTAAACAGTCTCTTCTGATGGTGATTCATTATCAAAAGTAGAACAAAGTGATTTGAGGCATTGTTGTTGAGTTAAGCCTTTACTAAAATCGTAAAAAATCATCCAACGAAAACCTTCACGTGAAATTTCAATTTGTTCACAAAACTGTAATTTTTTTAACGTTCACTGTGAACTACTAGGCCAATTTCTGAGCTGCCACTGTTTTCACAATAACAAATGTCAAATTTTATAACAATGGTAATATGGAAGAATGTCCATTACCTTTGAGAATTTTTCTGGCATATAAAAACAAAGATCGGAAACAAATTTTCTTGAAAACTCATTTGGGGTGTGTTTTGTGAACTCGCTGATCATTTTAACTCCGTACAATTTTTTTTTATTTTAAAAGTAATAACCATACAGAACACTAATTGCGCAAGACCGTTTTTTTTTTAATTTATGTTCGGAAGTACATAGCTGCATTATATATGGCATATTGTATATAAGAGGCGCGCATGTGCGTTAGCAGTTTGCTCTCTTTTTGCTTCTCTCTTTAATAGCACTCGCGTCGCTTACAGGTAAAGATAAGGTTCTAGCTATTTAGGACCATTACATCTTCTCAACCGAAGTCTGTTCACTCGTTTCTAATCTCTTCCATGTTTCCCTGTCTTTTGCCACCTTTAACCACTGCTTGCCCGCTACCACTCTTATATCATCGACCCATCGTTTCTGTGGACGTCCAACGCTTCTTCCTATTTCTCTGGGTCTCCATTCCATGATCCTATACACCCATCTGTCTCCGGATGATCTAGCCACATGACCTGCCCATCGCCACTTCATCTTTGCCACCTCGAGAGTTATGTCAGTGACTTTGGTTCGTCTCCTTATTTGCTCGTTATGAATTCTAGCTCTAAGGGAGATACCAAACATGCTTCTCTCCATAGCTCTCTACGAAGTCACGAGCTTTTTAACAAATGCTTTAGTGAGACACATCGTTTCCAGTCCATATGTGCTGACCGGTAGAATACAGGAATTATAGACCTTAGTTTTTAGGTTTATGGGTATTATAGTACTTTTTAAAATATATCCTAGTTTCCCAAAAGCTGCCCATGCTAGTCTTATTCGCCTGGTAATTTCTGCATGCTGGTTCTCCTTTCCGGTTTTAATAGTGCGACCTAAGTAGATATACTCGTCGACACGTTCTATGGAGTTATTTCCTATCTGTATGTTGGTATCTTCAGGGCTCATAAATTTAGTTTTTTTTTTTAAATTCATTTCAAGACCAACACTTGCAGAGACCACATTCATCTGGTTCAACATTTTCTGTAGCTAATTGGTGTTATTAGCAAGCCTAAGGTGACTCAGTCTAGTGCCGTTGATGTTGATGCCCTTCTCATCCCAATTTAACTCCTTAAAGACGTCTTCAATAGCCATCGTAAATAACTTAGGCGAGATAGTTCTCCTTGTCGCACTCGTCTTTTTAATGGTATGTATGTATGGTATGTGTTAGTTTAATATATATAGATGCTTCTCTATACATGTTCTCTATTATTTTTAATTTGAAATCTAGTCTTGTATTCGCTAAGGATTTTAGAACTGGCCAGATTTCAACAGTAGCAAATGAATTATGAAAATCCATAAAGGTCAACTGTATTGGTAATATTCTGTACATTTTTCTATTACTGTACGTATTGTGTACAGGTGGTCGATCGTGCCAAATACCTTTCTGAAGCCCTCCTATCCCACGGGTTGATAATCTAGTTTTGCTGTTAGGCGATTAGTTAAGATTTTAGAGAAGAGCTTATATAAGTGCGGCATAATTTTCGATATCAGTATTATTACCTTTCTTAAAAAGAAGCATAACCTCCCAATTACACCATTTTGTTGGTATTTTTCCTTCATAGAGATATTTATTTAGTAGGACTTTCAATGCATCTTTCAGAGATTTCAGCATTTCTACGGTGATTTGATCGTCTCCAGTGCATCTATTGTTTTTCATTTGGTTCAATGCAGGTTGTATTTCCTCCTCTGTGATATCTGGAAGTTCTTCAGATCCTACGTTCATAGTGTTAATTTTTTTTGTCGTTATCTGACTGGGATGAGTATAATCTTGTGTAGAAGACTTCAATAGCTCTAATTACACAGCCGCACAAAAAAAAAAGTGGGGTATACTTTTGATGCGATATATAAGATCCGTAGTATTTTTGCCCGCTGATCACGAATCTGACGTCGGAATATCGCCATCACATCTCAATTTTTTTATAACCTCAAAAAATAGGTAAAAATTAGTAAAAATTGAGAAAAATATACTCCTAAAAAATTGATTCAAGCTTTTTCATGAATCCAAAGATGTATTAATATGTATTCGGACACGCTAAGCTAATATTCATCGGTTGGATTAAGCCATACAGTTCTGTTTTCTTTCTAACCTCAATAAATCAGACAGATATAGTGCTTCTCGAATGCAAAAACGAATTCAAATTAAAATTCAACCGATTCTTACCAAATTTGGTACACGGGGGTTTTTTGGGTTGCTGATCATGAATCTGAGGTCGGATTTGCAAAATTCAAAATGGTGGATCCAAGATGGCGGACAAAATTTTTGAAAACCAACCGATTCCTACCAAATTTGGTATACAGTTGGGGAATCCTCAAACCTGATACTCTTAAACCCTAAACCCTGAAACCTTAGACTCCCACACCCTGTAACCTCAAAAAATAGACCTCAATAACCCTGTAACTTTAAAAATGAGACCCAATAAACTCAAAACCAGGACTTTTAAACCATATACTCTCAAATAGTAGACCCTTAAGCCCTAGAATTGCGAAGGTTAGACCCGCGCCTAACTTTCCTTTTTTTGGCTGTATCTTGTTCTTTTTTTCCGCGAATGACCTATTCAAAGGCTTTCTGCCCAAACGCTTTTGAGGACTTGTTTCTCTTTTTAGCGACCAGCAATAGTCCGCTAGCATATGGTCATCCCATCGTCCTTGATACCGATTTTCTATGATTTAAATCATAGAAAATCGGTATCAAGGACGATGGGATGACCATATGCTAGCGGACTATTGTTGGTCGCTAAAAAGAGAAACAAGTCCTCAAAAGCGTTTGGGCAGAAAGCCTTTGAATAGGTCATTCGCGGAAAAAAGAACAAGATACAGCCAAAAAAAGGAAAGTTAGGCGCGGGTCTAACCTTCGCAATTCTAGGGCTTAAGGGTCTACTATTTGAGAGTATATGGTTTAAAAGTCCTGGTTTTGAGTTTATTGGGTCTCATTTTTAAAGTTACAGGGTTACTGAGGTCTATTTTTTGAGGTTACAGGGGTGTGGGAGTCTAAGGTTTTAGGGTTTAAGAGTATCAGGTTTGAGGATTCCCCAACTGTATACCAAATTTGGTAGGAATCGGTTGGTTTTCAAAAATTTTGTCCGCCATCTTGGATCTGCCATTTTGAATTTTGCAAATCCGACCTCAGACTCATGATCAGCAACCCAAAAAACCCCCGTGTACCAAATTTGATAAGAATCGGTTGAATTTTAATTTGAATTCGTTTTTTGCATTCGAGAAGCACTATATCTGTCTGATTTATTGAGGTTAGAAAGAAAACAGAACTGTATGGCTTAATCCAACCGATGAATATTAGCTTAGCGTGTCCGAATACATATTAATACATCTTTGGATTCATGAAAAAGCTTGAATCAATTTTTTAGGAGTATATTTTTCTTAATTTTTACCTATTTTTTGAGGTTAGAAAAAAAATTGAGATGTGATGGCGATATTCTGACGTCAGATTCGTGATCAGCGGGCAAAAATACTACGGATCTGATATATCGCATCAAAAGTATACCCCACTTTTTTTTTGTGGGGCTGTGTTATCTTTGATTGTGTTGGCCCATACTTGTTGGAAATTCATAATAAAATTATATAAAAACAACACTATGTTTTAATTTCCAATATATTTAAAGTAACTTGACAATTGTTTCACCATACAATGGCTTCTTCAGAAGTAAATAAGAAAGAAAAATATTTGGTAGTAATCCTGGTTATATAGTGCTTAAAACTATCCTTAATTACCTAAGATTATGCTGCCTGTTCGTTTAATAATAGATTGGAGTTTTTTTGTTTGTTAATTTCAAGACATTCATGCAAATTTAATTTTTTTGGATTTATTTTCTACATGTAGGATTTTTAACATATCATCAAAATTATGGGATTCGTTTATTATATGGGTTGCGTAATGTGAATTGTTCTTATTTTATAAATAACTATGTTTATGTTCTTTAATGCGAGTTTAAAAAGATCTACCAGTTTGTCCTACGTAGGTTTTAGTACAAGATCTACAATTTAATAAATAAACTCCTGATTTTAAGGATTTCTTAGATTTGGTTTTGTTATTCAAAATTATATTCCCTAAGGAATTACTGGTTTTGAATGCTATTTTATTGTTCTTTTTTATTAAATGTTTGGCAATTGTTTTAGTTATTTTCCCTGTGTATGTGAGTGTACTAAATTTTCCTTTTTTGTCATTAATTGTGGGATAAATTAGAGAGATTGCTTGTTTAAAGGATTTTTTATTCAAGATATTATCTGTAATGTTGGGGTCATATCCATTATTAATTCTTTGTTAAAATTAGTTTTAGTCATAGGGATATGTAACAATCTATGTATGAAAGCGTTAAAAGCTGCCATTTTGTGAGTATAAGGGTGGGATGAACTATTGTGTATGACTGTGTCATTATGTAAAGGTTTGTAAAAAACCGAGAAATCGTGTTTATTGTTTACTTTTGATATAGATATGTCTAAAAAATTTATAGAGTTATTGGTTTCTAATTCTAAGGTGAATTTAATATTAGGATGCAAATTATTTAGGAAGTTAAGGAGGATTGTTAGTTGTCTATCTGTTCCCGTCAAACAGGAAATGATATCGTCAACATATTTATACTAGTAAAATAATATTTTTGCTTACCGCGTTTTGATGAATTTTTAGTTTTAAATGATCCATGAAAATTTCCGCTAGTAAAGGGCTTAAAGGATTACCAATTATTAGACCTTCTTTAGATGTATAAAAGTTATCGTTGAATTCAAAATAGTTTTGATCCAAGCACGTCGTAAGTAAATCTATAATATCCCGTTTAATAATTTCGTTTACTTTATTCTTGATTAAGAGCTTATTTACTAATTCTATGACTTCATATGGTGGGATACTAGGAAATAAGTTTTGTACATCAAATGAGGCAATTTTAGAATTTTCCGGTAAGTTAAAGTTTTTAATTTTATCAATTAGTTCATAGGTAGTGGATATACTATATTTCGGTTTAAATTTGCAATGTTGTCGTAGTAAAGGGATGAGTTTTTGTGATAATTTGATTGATGGTGCCGTAACAAACGATACAACTGGTCTAATAGGGAAATCTTTTATATGTAATTTAATTAGGGAATATAATTTTGGAGCCTGTGGGTTCATTATTGTTAAAGTCCTTTTTTCAAAAATCATTGAAAATTGTGAGATCTTTTAAAGTAGATTTTATTAGTTTTTGGTAGACTTTTGTTGGGTCATTACTTAATACTTGAAATTTATCTGTGCTAAGAAAAGAATTAGAGCTAATAAAGGTAAGTCTGTAGTAGCTATTTCTAGAGAACAATATATATTTAAAACTCTTTTAGGAGTTTATTTATTAAATTGTGGATCTTGTACTAAAATCTACGTAGGACAAACTGGTAGATCTTTTGAAACTCGCATTAAAGAACATAAACATAGTCATTTAAAAAATAAGAATAATTTAGATTACGCAACCCATATAATAAACGAATCCCATAATTTTGATGATACGTTAAAAATCCTACATGTAGAAAATAAATCTGAAAAATTAAATTTGCTTGAATGTCATGAAATTAACAAACGGAAAAACTCCAATTTATTATTAAACGAACAGGTAGTCTTAAACCATTCACCCTTACTTAATCTTTATTAGTTCTCTGAAATAGTACCACAGATTTGCATTCTTAAAATAACTCTGTCTTAGGTAATTAAGGATAGTTTTTAAGCACTATATAACCAGGACTACTACCAAATATTTTTCTCTCTTATTTACTTCTGAAGAAGCCATCGTATGGTGAAACAATTGTCAAGTTACTTTAAATATATTGGAAATTAAAACATAGTGTTGTTTTTATATAAGTTTAGCTCTAATTATATCATTCTTATTATTTACTATTCTATTGTTTTCATCTTGTAGCTTTGTAATTTTTGGTTTTCCACTTGTCCAAAGTCGTGAACATAATACTTTCATTTTACCGTTATCTTTTATAACTATGATGTTGGAATTGTAGTTTCTTTCATCTTTTTCAGAGAAGTATTACATATATGGTTGCAACCGATTTTGTGACCTGCCGTTAGGTGGTTATAAAAAAGAGTTGATATGGTTTGTTTGTTGCGGATATAAGATTTGGTTTGTTTCTTGCGGATATCAGTTTTTGTTGTTCGAGCCTTATAGATATCCTTTCGTTAGTATGTCCGTTGTAAACCCCCTTCCAGTTGCTTCACGAGATGCTGTATACACTCCGGCTTTCTAGCTTTATTTTCTCTTTTGGGTTTTTGAGTCATGCAGTTATATGGTTTCTAGATGATGCATATCCTGTGGTTTCGTGCACGTGACCGATGCGGTCTGTTATCCCTTTGTGGCAGGAAGGTTTGCTTTTAGGTAGTTCTTGAGTTCCTTTTGAATGTTTGTGTGCTGTACCCCTTATATTTGACTGTTTTGTAATACTTGTACGTTAGTGTTATCAGTTAGGAGCAAAAATCTTGAAATCAGGGTGTTGGCTATTGCTTGTAATTCTGAGGGGTGGTGTGAAATGGTCTACAAAGACCTGTTAGTATGTGTTGGCTTCTTGTATTGTATGCCGAGATGTCCTTGTACACTCTTCTGTACGCGTACGTCTAAAAGAGGCATTTGTTTTCCTCTAGGTGCAGTGTAAATTGGATTTTTTGGGGTTAGAAATTTATATGTAGAGAACTTGAAGAGGTTGGCTATGGCTGATGACGAAGATGAACTCATGGCGTGCCGGCACCTCCTATTTACCTACTTGTCGAACAAAAAACATGTATTCTGAAACAGTGTCTGGTAACATCTTTGTTTTGTGTGATTTGAAAGCTTCGTTTCCTGAAATGCTAGTAAACAAGGACCTGAGGTTGAAACTTGCTGATATGGGGTTTCCATCCAGACGTAAAGTATAGGGAATCTAGGTAAAATGTTTAGAATTTTTCACGTATGCTTGCTCTATCGTAAGTTATAATATACTAGCTAGATGTTTTTCAAGTTTTTTACGGGTATTGAATTTTTTCTTGGGGGTTAGCTGTGGTTTAATTTTAGGATCAATGAACGATTGGTTGGTCTCTGTTGTGGTAAAATTTTCTAAGTATGTTGTGTGGTTTCGGGATATTGGTTTGAAAGATATGTCGTTTAGTATGCCTTGTATTTTAGTGGTGTAGTCTTCCTTGTCCGTTACGACTATTGCGTTACCTTTGCCTGGTGGTAGTATATTGATGGCTTTGTTTTTATAGAAGAGTATATACAGTAATACATTTTTCTATATTTTAGCCTGAATTGTTTTCTGCTCTTTTTCACACATTTCGTCTCGTTTAATTTTATTTTCAATTCTTAGCCCACTTGTGTACTTGATCACAAGCCTGTAGTATTTTTACAGAGTATGCTTCTACATTATTTCCAACGATAGTTCTATTTTGATTCTCTGGTAAGTCACTGGTGTAAACTCGATAAAGGACAGGTCCTAGCACGTTATATTCGCTATTGATGGTTTTTCCCTTCTCAGTATAGTCGATGAAGATGCGCATCCCAAATACAAAGGCCAAAACTTTCCCAGCCGACTGTTGTGTCTTTCGTTGCTTCGGGTGGTTTTCACCGGCTGCTGTCCATTCAGCTGACTGCCGATTTTATTCGGTGTATAGTGGTGGATCCATGTTTCATTCATTGTCACATATCGCGTGAAAAAAATCCGTCTTATTGCACTTAAATAGGTCCAAACAGCGCTCAGAATCATCAACACGTTGTTGTTTTTGAGAAAATCATTTCGAAGTTATTGTAACTTTAAAAGTTCAAATAACACCTGAACCCTTTAACAACCCTGTTAGGGCAACCCAGTCTAGTACAGAGAATGGGTCTGTCCATCTGCCAGGAGTCAGATGTTAGGTAAAGAAACAATTTCTCATTTACATCCCTTTGCTTCTGACATCCTCATATATATATTTTTAATATTTGATTGGTGTTCGAATACCTAAATAAAGACAGGAAAGCATTTTCTAATTACCTCGCCTTTTTCATTATTTTTCTTTTGTTGACAGCGTCTAGTATCTTAAAATTTTTACACAAAGGGTCATTTTTGATGTTTGTGTTTTTTTACAAGGTTGATCTAACAACCACACGAATTGTTCTAGTTTGTTTGTTTTCATAAGTATGCCATTTCTGGCTATTCCTTTTCATTACTTTGGCAATTCCTCTATACTCTAATTCGTTATCTACATTAAATTTAACTTGACTACTTCCTAGCAGCTTAATGCTAATGTTAATTTTTTTATTTGTAATTAACTAGCTCAGGCGGTTTTGGTCATTCACTTCGCTGACTGGAGGGGGTCTGCGTTGTTTTGGAGCAGTCTGTTCTTTATTATTTTTGGAGGATTCCGAAGCCTTCCTTTCTTTATTTTTCCTCACAATCCGGGAAGTTTTTCTGTTTATCAGATCCTCTTCTTTATTTAAATTGTTTTGCTGCTATGTAGAATTTGTATAGCAGCCTTTGCAGATCGCTCTCGGTCTCAGCCATTATTATCGCGTCATCTGCATAACATATAATTTTAAGTTCTCTGTTACCCATTCTATATCCCTACTTTCTTTTGACATTCTTTATAATTTCATGCATGACAATATTAAATGGAAGAGGACTTAAAGAGTCTCTCTGCCTGATTCCAGATTCATAGTTGATTGGTTCTGTTATTCCTTCTGCTAATCTTGCGACTACTTTATTGTCTTTATATATATTCTCGATAGTTTTAATTTAGTCTAATGGAATGTTCCTGTTATATAATAATGAATGATAACGTCTTCTATTTGCACATTGTCGAAAGCTTTTTTTAAGTCTATCAGGCACAAGTATGTTGGAATGTTGTATTCTTCTATGAGCGCCCACTTTTGAATCCTTGCTGTTCTTCTTCCAGTTGTATTATCGCTTTCAATTCAGAATTTTCTTTTTTAGTTTCGCTCACAACTTTTTTTATTTTATTATTATCTTATTTTTTTACTTTAAGTTATTCTTGAAGCTCGTACGTTTCTTGTGTTAGGGGAGCGGATTTGTGCTGATTGGGTATTTATTGTTGTTTGCATATGTTATGTTTGAGGCTACACTGGTACCGGTACATAGCTTGTGTTTTGTTGACCAAACATATTTTATTCACAAACGCTTCTCGGTCAGCATTTAGTAAATCGCAACTATCATCTCGTGTAAAGTGATATCTGCTAATTTTCGAATAGTAGTCACCTTGAACGGGAACCCAAACATATGTATGCTCGTCAAGAATTAAATTAATACTACAAACATCATGAAAATATTCTCCCAGTATAGTATGACATGAAGTAGAATTTTTATAGTTCAATTTAAGGTCAAATATTTAGGGAACACATTGCTGGTCTCTTAAGATCCTTAATATTTTATTCTTGGTACATATTGAAATTGAATTTCGTCAAGTACTGTCATTGCATCGAAACTATTGTCTTTATATATATATATATATATATATATATATATATACATATGTGTGTTTGGTGGAAGAAGAAGCTACTCGAATTCAAAAACTTTTTAAGAAAATTATTTTAAGGCGAAAACGTAAGTAAAGTTAATATTAAAAATATCTTTTTAAGGTTTTGCCTAATAACACAGCACCAAAAAAAAAAGTTTTGTAGTTGAAAGGTGAGATACTATACCATATGTTTTTTGGTGTGCTGAAAACAAATACGAGGTCAGATTTGACTCATCACCTAAGGATTTTGATATAACCTCAAAAAATACCTCGAAAATACTTTTTACAAATAAATTAAAAATGTAAACGAGTAAACCACACGTATTTTGGGGTGCTGTGAATGAAAGGACTGGACTTTTGAGGTTATCTCAAGATCCTGATTTAATAGGTAAATTCTATTGCATATTCGGTTTAAGCATCCCAAAATACGTATAGGTATTTTGGGATACGGTGGTCTGTTCATTTAATTTTTTAATTTACTTACAGTCGTATTTCTGACCATTTTTTAGGAATTTTTTGAGATTATGTCAAAATATTGGCGTAGTGAGTTAATTCTGACCTTGAATTCGATTTCATCACCCCAAAATACGTATAGATATGGTTGCTTGTTTACATTTTTAATTTATTTCTAAAAGTATTTTTGGTCATTGTCAAGGGGTTTTTTTGAGATTATGTCGAAATTCTTGAGTGATGAGTCAATTCTGATCGCGGATTCGTTTTCAGCACACCAAAAAACATATGGTATGGTATCTCTCATCTTTGAACTACAAAACTTTTTTTTTTGTGGTCCTGGGTAATTATTGTTTATTTTTATTCTAAAGTTAACCTTTATATCACGAATTCGAAATTGCTCTTTTACCAACAATAGAAAAATTTAGACGGAATAAAAAAAAACTTACCGTATAATTTTGTCTGGCATAGTAACATTAAAAATAGGCCCTACAAATTTATTAAGTATAAATTTTTGTCCCTCTAGAATTTCTTCATCCGACAGTGTCTCCATAAATGGGATATAACGACCAGAATACCATGAAATAATTACATTTGGATTATTCTCCGCTTGTAGTAAGTCTGATACGCTGATGAGCCATTCCAATTTTTTCTAAGGATATTCATAATGAGTACTACGACTTTAAATAATAAAATTTTTTGGATGTTTAGTCAACTACAATAACTTTAATAAATAATTATTAAAGGACTATAAGAATGTTAAAAAAAATCACATATGGTTTTTTCTTCTTTAATGGAATACACTGCATATATCTTATTAAAATGAAAAACCTTTCCTTTTTGTTTTTGTCTGTATTAGTTTCGGATTTCTTCTTAAATTAACAGGATTATAAAAAAACCTCTAAAAATAAATGCTTTTTTACAGGGCATAGTACACGTGTTGCAGGGAAATCCCTAAAGGGTTATAGGAGCGTGTGTGCAGAAAAAGCGATTCACGTTTATCTTGAATCGTTGCAAATTGTACTCGATGGGAAATACGGTCCTAGACGAATCATTTCAAACGGATGAGGTTCTTCATAGAAAATAATTTATGAAAAGGGTCGTACGAGGAGTGACAAGTTGAACCTTATACCAATGTGATATATTACCGTGACGTGTACTCCTAGCATCTATCGCTCTGTAAGGAATTAAGCGGGCTACATCCATCGACCATTTTCCATGAAAGTATTATTATTATTATTACTCGGGAGATATAACCACTGAAGATAAAAACGGAGTCGCCATAGTGGTCTTAGAAGAAGTGGCAAGAATAGTAGAAGGATTTTTACCATTCTCATACAGAATAATCATGATTTAATAAATTGCACCCCACAAATTTAACAACATACAAGTCTACGCCCCAACATCACAAACTACTGATGAAGAAATCGAAATATTTTATGAAGATTTAATTAAGACTCTACAACACACTAAAGAAAAATCAGATAAACATGATAATGGGGGATTTCAATGCCAAAGTAGGAGACGAAAAAGAAGAGGATATTGTGGGGAATTATGGCTTGGTTAAACGTATTGATAGAGGTAAGTGACTGGTCCAGTTCTGCAGAAAAGAGAACAATTGCCACCCCGACGGTTATAGACGTGGAAAGCCCCTGCAGATGGAAAAGATAACAAAATTATCCGAAATCAAATAGACTATATAACCATCAATAAAAGACAATGAAATATAGTCAAATCTGTCAAAACCTATCTTGGAGCAGATATACCTACAAACCATAATTTGCTGCTTACAATTATCAAGATTAGACTAAAAAAGTTAAAACATGAACAAACAACAACAAATATTAACATCGACAAACTTAAAGAAGAAATCATAAAGAAGAGGATTTATGAGGAGATTGGTAGAAGCCTGGGTACAAACAAGCTGAGAACTCATCAGACACCGAAAGAAAAATGACACCATATCAGAGAAACACTGGAAGAAGTAATGGAAAAGCACCTGAAACAAAATATAACCAAAAAGAAACAATCATGGATGACGCAGGAAATATTGGATATGATGGAAGTAAGAAGAAATTATAAGAACAACAATAATGTAAAATACAAAGAAACGCACAATCTAATAAAAAGAATGATAAATGGGGCTAAAGACATGTGGCTAAATGAAAAATGCACAGAAACAGAAGCATTAGGAAAGAAATACGACACATTTAATTTTCATAAGAAAATCAAAGAAGCCGCTGGACTAAGGTTACAAGGGCAATTACAAGTAATAGAGCATAAAGAAGGTAAACTACTACTGAACACACAAGAAAGAATAGAAATAGATGCGAAGAATAGGGGAAATGTATAGTGACACAACTAGACAACATAATAGAAATAACCTTAATACAACTGCCCCCCCATAAATAAAGACGAAGTATTAGCAGCATCAATTCAGCTTAAAAACATAAAGGCAGTAGGAGAAGGTGATATACCTATAGAAATCATTTCATCACATTATACAGGACCTCTTCAATAGCGTATACAACACAGGTGATGTACCTCAAGATTGGTTGACATCAATTGCCAAAAAAGAATAACCCTAGAAAGTGCGAGGAATACCGGAATATAAGTCTAATGAACCACATCTTGAAACTCTTCCTTACAATAATTCACCAAAGAGTATACAAAAAATAGATGAACGTACGGGACAAACACAGTTTGGCTTTAGGAACGGACTAGGAACGAGGGATGCACTATTCTCCATCTGCGTTCTGATTGGAAGATGTAGGGATGTCAATTCTGATGTTTATTTATATTTCACAGATTTCCAAATAGCTTTTGATGTGGTAAATCATGAGAAAATGATGGAAATACTACAATCGTGTAACATTGATGACAAAGACTTACAAATAATATCAAGTTTATACTGGAACCAGACTGCCAAAATAAAAGTTGAGAATCGCATGTCCAAAGAAACCAAATTAAAGAAAGCCGTACGTCAGGGTTGTAGTTTGTCACCCCTGTTATTCAGTGTCTATTCGGAGGAACTCTTCAATAAAGCACTTTCTGATAAAAAAGATGGAATTACAATTAATGGTGCGTGCGTAAATAACCTTCGCTACGCTGATGATACAATTCTAGAGGACAGTGAAAAAGGCCTACAAAGACTCATGAATGGAATTATTGATGCATGTGAGGAATATGGAATTAAACTGAATACGAACAAAAAAAAAACAATGGTGGTCACTAACAATCCTAATACAAACATAAATATTAAAGTACATCAACAAACACTTAAAAAGGTAACGAAAATATTTGTTGTTGTTGTTGTTTAGGGGGCAGAGCCCGTCGACTGCAATGGTCATTTAGCGCCCCGTAACGAAAATAACGTACTTGGAAAGCGTAATTAGTGAAGATTGGGACCACTCTATTGAAATACGCTCAAGAATTGAAAAAGCACGAAGCTCCTTTAATAAAATGCGTAGCAGTCTCTGTAACTGCCAACTAAACTTGAAAACAAGAACAAGAGTGTTAAAATCCTACGTGTTCTTGGTCATGTTATACGGTATAGAGGCTGCAACCATCACAGAGACAACACAACAAAGAATGGAGTCATTTGAGATGTGGTACTATCGCCGAATGCTGCGTGTTCCTTGGACAGCGCATATCACAAACGTGGAAATACTTGATCGGATGGAAAAAGAACGAGAGTTGATTCCAGCTGTTAAAGAAAGAAAAAGCACTTACTTTGGCCATATTATGAGAAGCCAAAAGTATGAATCCTTATAACTTATAATTGAAGGAAAAATAATCGGTAAGCGAGGACCAGGAAGGCGTCGTAACTCCTGGTTGAAAAACTTACAACGGTGGATAAATATGACATCTGCCGAACTGTTTAGAGCGACAATAGAGAAAATCAGATGGGCAAATGTGATCGCCAATATCCTTAGAAGATAAGGCACACTAAGAAGAAGAAGTTGAAGAAAAGACTCAAGTCGCCAAACCTTACTTCAATGTTCCAAGGAATCAAGGTTGCCGGTTCTTCACTCAGGCGAACAGCTCTCTTCTGAATAGAATCCAACAAATGCAGCTTATGTTTAGGAGCAGAGCCCTTGATATGGGAGCAGTATTCCAACGTTGGTCGAATTTGAGCTTTGTATAGGATTAAAAGTTGTAGTGGAGTGTAAAGCTTTCTAGTACGAAATAATATTCCCAGCTTTTGGGAAGCTCTCTTTTCTCTGCATGCATTATGTTTATGCCAAGACGTATTTGCTCCCAATTTAACGCCCAGTAGGTTAAATGATGATTCTTGAGGAAAGAACTGCCCCGACACTTTTTAGAAAAAAGTGCCGCTTGGGTTTTTACAGTGTTAAATTCTACTTGGTTACTGTTACCCCAAGATAGAATTTCTTGTAAATTTTTGTTAAATTGAACGACTTCCTGCTATTTATGGTTTCTTGCATGAGTAGCTGATGTTCGTACGTTTAAAGAAAATGAAGAAATAAATGTAATGCCATCGGCAAAGTTTGGATTGAATTTTTGGTCCTTTCCAGCAGATCGTCGATGTAAAAGAGAACGAGAGTAGAATATAGTATGGAGCCCTGGGGCACATTGGCGAAGAAAGAAACCCATTTTGTGTTACTTATAAAGCGAGCTCTCTGAGAAAACACGAAAACCATAAACAAAACCTTCCAAACATACCATAAGACTTAGCTAACAATCAGTTATACCCAACATGATCGAATGCCTCAGAGATATCAAGTGCAATCGCCCGAGATTCTCCAAACTGCACAATTCCATTGTTCTAAATATGTGTGACGTAAGCTAGAAGGTTTTTTTATCGATCTTTACTTACGAAGGCTATATCGATGTTCCCTCATAATATTAAATCCTTCCAGATATTTTAAAATACGCTAATTGGTAGCCTTTTCCATAACTTTCTACATTATTGAAAGCAGTGCGACTAGTCGCTAGTTGTTTCGCAAAGAATTCTCGCCTTTTTTGGGTATCGGCTGAGCGGTGACGGATTTCCAGTAGATAGGATATATTCCTTTCCTGTAGGATAAGTTCAGTCTACAGAAAACTGGTGTTAGTTCCTCTCGCGCATTTTTTGAATATTATAGCAGGTATTTCAGCGTCAAAGGCCTTTTTTGGGGTCAAGCTTCAATAAAATACGTTTTATGATAGACTGTTTGAAGACAATATCGTACATTTTTCCCTGAAATTCGACAGTAGAGTGTGAAGCAAAAAGTTCAGCTAACAAGTTAGCTTTCTCAACAGCTATTGCTATAATAGTTTTCTCTGGCGATGAAGTAGTGCTATGGTGAATTTAGTAACATTTTTACTAAGAGCCTTAGCAACAGACTAAAAGGATCTGGAATTGTTGGGACAGACAAGAAGTTGGTTTTTAATTATTTGGTTGTGTGCGTCCTTGGTTTCGTGGAATATTTCTTTACGTTTGTTTCGGGTACGATTTTTGATTTAAAATTTTCATGCCATTGTCAGTAGGTAACATGGTTAGAAACAACAGTCTTTGCATTTTTGATCAAATCAGGGAATATCTTCGAATAAGCAATGTAAGATTCAAAGGCATCCTAAATGACATCGCAAACTTCCTTAGCGTACACAGATGAGTCGTTGGAACTGAAACAAAACTTTATAGGGAAAGTTTGAAAATATTCCATGAGTCTTTCCCATTTGGGAGATTTGAAGTGCCCAATCTTGCGTAGTTTAGGCATTTCTCTGTCCCTCATTGGTATAATATTCGAGGTCGAAACCAGTTTATGTCTGGAAGACCATATAAATCGTTGATTTAGTGGCTAAAAATAGGTCAAGAAGAGTAGTGGACTCCCCGTCACGATCAGGAATGTATGTTGGTTCACTGGTAAGCTAAATAAAGCTACAACTGACTGATAAACAATTAACTTCATGGATAGAGAAAGTTGACTGTGTTGGTCGATGAACTGACCTTAGTTTCATAGAGAGCGAGTATGTGAGGTGTATTTGATTGCAGATGTTGGTATACTGAATTTATGTTCGTGTTGAAACCTCGAATTATCCAAAAATTCTACTCTAAACTTTTGGTACCTTCATGGGGAGGCCCCTGAATCCGCCTCCATCCAGAGATTGAATCGTTGAGCTAATTTACCTTCTGAATTTTTGATCCTGGCAGTTTATCCTGCTATTCTGTTACCACAAGAGAGTTCGGGAACATCAGCACAGCCACCAAAACATTAGCGCGTAAGAGCAACTTCACCTGATCTAAGCTAATGCGATGGAAATACATCGGGCGATATCAGCTGGGATGTTCCATGACATGCGGAACACACCACGGGTAGTATTATGTTACCCACCCCGAGAGAAAGTTTGTTTTTTCTGAGAATTTTAAACATTCCGTTTTACTAAACAGATTGTTCTATCATGTAAATTATTAATTTTTGGAAACAGAATGACACATTTTAACAAAATATTGCGTTCCATTTAAAATATTGTTGTATGATTTTTTTTGAACCGTATGATTCTGTTACTGGTCATTAATAAACTAGGAACATTTTTGTTTGAAATGTTCTTTTATTTAAATATAAATTAAAACTCGTTATATTCATACAGGAGATTATTACTTTTGAATAAAATAGGTTGTTATGAAATAACGCGGCGAAATAATTTTCGGGAATAACTTTGTATAAAATAACCAACTGAAGTATAAGTCTAACCTGCTTCATTTCTTCTTTGTCTGCACCTGTCCAAATCAGGGGCCAAGAAATGTCATCTTTCCACCATCGCTGAGGAAAATGCATAATTACTTTCATAATGGCACCAAATCCAATATTCGTTATGGCATTAACTTTTTCTTGCGGTAACTTTGGATTAAATAAAGTGTGATAGTTGGCTTTTAAAACACCAACAGATGGTGTAAAAATAATATGATCGGCTTCGTATGTGCCTCCATCTGCGGTAGTCACTATCACTTTTTGTCCTTCTCGCCAATTAGAAATATTGCTAACTTCCTTTTGAAGAAAGATTTTATCTTCTATTGGTAACTCTTTGTCTGGAAATGGATATTTTTGCATCATAATTTCTAATATGGTTTTGTACCCAAGACCATTCCAGTTTAAAGCAAGGTCTCCTTCACATTTTTTGTAGGCTGTTGTTATTTTTAAATCATTTAAATCAAAGGTACAATCTAGAGTTCTAAGGTAGGATTTTATCCAATCAATTGACTGGGTTAGTATTTCTTTCTCTTTAGGATCCTCAGCGGAGTTTGTGAGATTTTTTGATCTAAAATAAAAGGGTTTGATAAAATAATAAATACAGAAAAAATGTCATACAAAATTTCGTTCAAAAATATTATTGAAACATTATCGAGTAGGGTAGGCACCAATTGAGTTCAACTTTCTAATGCTCCGGTGAATTTTAAAAGCTAGTTTAGTAGTATGAGTTGAAAAACTGTTATATTTAAAGTTTTTGACTAGTGTTGCATAATTAGATAATAAACCATAAATATGAATTATAAATACAATAAATAACACTGGTCAACATGTTTTTTTTCACAAGGAAACTAAATAGAGACTATAGTTCAGTTTTTTTATGCTAAACTCAAATATGTTATCAGATTTCTTCTATCAGGCATAGTTTTCTTGTGATAGTCATTTTTGTGTAATATACTTCTCTATATTAGGATTTCATTGTTATAATTGTTGTAAATATAGAGGTGGGAATTTGTATTCAGAATAATTTGGCACCAGGCAGACTTATTCATGTTGAAACATGAAAACTCTATCCAGGCTTAATGATGTTCAAACTTGTCCTATCTTGTACAAATATTGCACTTTTTTAGCAAGCAGAGGGCGAGTAGCCAGCATTGTAATTGTAGTGAATCTGGTAACACGTGTACCTACTTATTTTGGGCTGTTTCTTGTTTTTATTTGTGTTTTTTTTTCTATAAACGTTTCAAAATGCCAAGAAAGTGTGTAAAACAACCGAACAATTTCTGTTACGTGTGTGGTGAACTGACCTTCAAATCTCAGAGGCAAAATTTTACACCGCTTGTGAAAAAATGCTATGAGCTTTATTTTGGGTGTAAAGCTGGTGATTTTGATAAAAAACTGGGCCTCAAATTTATGCTGTGTATCATGTGTCAGGCTTCTCATTGGTTGGAAAAATGGTATTCATCATATGCCGTTTTCAGTCCCTATGATTTGAAGGGAATAGAAGGACCATTTAACTGATTGTTATTTCTGCTTAACTAACATTAACGCAATTACGTCCAAAATAAACAGTTAAGTACCCCAATTTGGCATCTGCAGTTAGACCTGTGCCACATAGTGAAGAGTATCCTGTACCAAAGTTTCCAGATTTGAAGACCTTAAGTGATAACTCCGACCCAGTTCATACTGAAGACTGAAGAAGCGAGAGAAATGACTCTACATTTGAAGCAGGTAGTTTATCAGAACCTCACTTTTTATCTCAAGAATATCGTAATGATCTTATATGGGATTTAAATTTGTCTAAACAGTCAGCTGAGCTTTTAAGTTCTATGCTCAAAGGTTGGAATCTACTCCAAAAAGATACAAGGATACGCGTTTATCGTAGACGCCATAGTAATTTCAGTGACTATTTCTCTAAAGAAGGCCATGTAGTTTTGTGTAATGATGTTTGTGCAGTAATGGAGGCTCTTGGACGTCAACACCAGCCAGATGAGTGGCGATTGTTCATAGACTCATCGAAACTGAAGGCTGTACTACTCCATAATGGAAATGAATTACCATCAATACCTGTCGCGCATGCCAGTGATATGAAGGAGACATATGAAAATATGAAATTGCTGTTAGAAAAAATTCAGCATACTAAATATAACTGGAATATCTGTGGTGATTTGAAGGTTATAGATTTATTGTTAGGTTTGCAGCTTGGATACACGAATTTCTGCTGTTTCTTGTATGCATAGGATAGCAGGAGTAAGGAGTCTCACTGTATAAGGAAACAATGGCCTAAACGTGAATCTTTTATTCCTGGGCATAAAAATGTATCGAATACCCCATTAGTGGATCCCGAAAAGGTATATTTACCTCCCCTGCACATAAAACTGGGGCTTATAAAATTTTTTATAAAAGAATGGATAAAGGTTCTGCTGCATTTATGTATTTGAAATCTAAATTTCCTAGAATAAGTGATGCAAAATTGAAGGAAGGAATTTTTATAGGGCCCCAAATAAGATCATTAATATCGGATGATGAACATTTTGAGGAACTGTTACATCCACCGCAAAAAGCAGAGTGGAAATCATTCAAAAATATCTGTTATGGATTTCTCGTCAATAATAAAGAAGAAAACTTCATACAAAGAAATGGGCTGCAACATATCCTTAAAAATTCATTTCTTGGACTCCCACCTAGACTTCTTCCCTGAAAATCTTGGGGCTGATTTCTACTATGGAAAAGAGGTACCAAGCCAAATGGAGTCCCAGTATGCTGGCTGATTACTGCTGGACCATGAAAAGAGACATCCCAAAGGCAAAATATGACCGAAAATCATCATATAAAACTTTTTAGGTTAGACAAAATTAGCCGTGTATTTATTATTCAGTGTTTTGTAACTACTAATTATTTTAAAACTTTAAACATGTGCCACAAAAAACCCTGCCTGATGGATAAAATCTGAGAACATATTTAAACTCAGCATGGAAAAGATAAATATATTTCGTTAATGAATATATTCCGTTGTGAAAGAAAAAAAAAATTGTAGACCAGTGTAATTTGTTGAAAAGGTATTTTATTCAAGTTTTTGTGTTGTCAATATGTCAAACGAATGTTTAGATTTACAATTTTTGGTATAAATGACACACACACACCCACACACACCACACACGCGTCAACCTGCCGAGATCACAATTTTAAAGTAGATTTTTGTACAAGGTTTAAACTCGGAGCCTAAATTTAGTGCACCAACACGCAATAAAATAAGCCTTATGTATTCGCTCTCTGCAATACTAAAGTTCATCGACCAGCACAGTCAACTTTTCTCCATCCTTGATACGACTTCTAATCCCAGTTTAGGCGTAACTTTGGAATCTGTCTTTTTGTCAGAAGTGAACTCTCTTGCCAACAAGAGGAGAATCTGGAGCTCCGAAACTTTGACATTTGTGGTTAAAATAACGACTTAAAAAACCACAAGGTTTATCTGCTGCCTCTATAGACCACCCAGTGATAGTAACTTTGCAATATTTTTCGCTTCTCTTGCGGACAATATCGATTATTTACAGATTAATTACCCAAGTCCCGAAATTGTCAACCCTTGGCGACTTTAATGTCTACAACATCAACTGGCTTAAGTATTCATATACGACCGACGAACAAGATTGTGAAGCTGTATCATTCTCAGTTAGTTGTGGCTTCACTCAGCTTATCCATAAATTAACACAGATTTCTAATCCTTCTTGACCTGTTCTTAACCACCAATCTAAAGATTTACACTGTTACCGGAAATCTTGCGTTAAGTTTGCTACTCATGCAAATATCCGTAGAGAGCAAGAAGTCGTTTAACTTAACAAAAACCTAGAAGAAATTCTATCTTGGGGTGGCAGTAACCAAGTAGAACTTACGCTACAAGAACCCATGTGGCAGTTTTTCTAAAAAAGTTGACGTTGTGAAACCGATATAGTTATGTTGATACACTCCATTCCTCTAGCATCGTCATTCAATTTGCTGGGTGTTAATCTAGGACCAAATATGTCTTCGTATGCATAGTAAAGAGAGCTTCTTAGAAGCTGGGAATATTATTTTGAACCAGAAAGCTTTACACTTCACAATATCTGTAAATTCTGTACAAAGCTCAAATTGGACCAACGATGGAATACTGCTCCCATGTTTGGGGGTCTGCTCCTAAACATACACTGCATTTGTTAGATTCTAGTCAGAAGAGAGCCGTTCGCCTGATTGGAGTCCTAATAACCTTGATTCCTTGGAACATCGAAGAATAGTTGAGCACCTGAGTCTATTTCTACACGTATATTCATGCAATGTGTTTGATGGATGTAGCCCGCTTAATACCTCCCAAAGCGGTACATGTTAGGAATATACAGCACGTTAATATATCGGTATAAGGTTCAGTTTGTCACTCCTCGTACAACCCTTTTCAAACAGTCTTATATATGGTGAACAATCCCTTTGAAATGATTTGCCTAGGACAGTGATTCTCACCAATTACAATTTACAGCGGTTCAACACCAACGTGAATAGCTCTAATCCCATACGCTTCGCTCCTGTAGCGCTTTAGAAATTTCCCTTGAGCACGTATTCTAGGCTACAAAAAATTGTCGAGCGAAAAATATTCAGAAAAATTGACAATATTCTAAATTCAAGCTTTATTTTGTATAGAGAGTCTTTAAAAAATATACGATAAAAACGTTTGCTGCTTTAAAATATATGCTAAGCCTGTAAAATCGAAAATAAAATGAAAAATACTGTTTTTTCGCAAATATCTCGAAAAATAAAAAAGGTATCGAAAGACTAATTACACCTCGTGAAAGAACAGGAAATTTTACAAAAAACAGTATAAAGATTTTTTTTTTACTGTAATTTTAAAAAAAATATATTTAAAATAAAATGGCTGGTTTAATCCCTTCAGTCGTGGTGAAAATCATGCTTCCAACCTCATGTATGATTAAATTAACGTTTCTATACACCGTTAAATATTTTGAAATTGGCAATTAAGGAGTTTCTCGGGGTGCTGATTAAGAATCCGATGACAGATTTGAAAAATTCAAAATGGTGAATCCAATATGGTGGCCAGAGAGTACGTAATTCATTTAATTTTCCAGGTGTTTTTTGGGGTGCTGATTAAGAAACGGAGGACAAATTTTAAAAATTCAAACTAGGTGATTCAAAATGGCAGCCAGTGTATATAAAAAAATTAATGAAAATATATTTATTTATATAAAAAATGAATATATTTAATAATAATTGTATAAAAACAATACAATAAAATAAAAAATAAATTACAAATTAATTTCCACTTAAAGTTATACTCTATCCGTTTGCAAGGCGAAGTAATAAATCATGTAAAATTATGCAAATTAATTTCACGCGATAGTACGAATCTCGGTACCGTACAGTACATTTTACGCAAAAAAGTTACAATAAGATTATTTGTACTGGTAGTATTCGCTTGGACTAACATTTATGGAAAATTACAATAGAAATATGGCATTTTTGCCTTGAAAATCTCGAGAATGGCCGAGTAGTGGTGTATCGACTGATTTTTTTGTATTAATTAAAGATATAATAAAGGTTGGTGATATTAAAAAAAATATATTTCAAAATATTACAGATATTATAATAATATTACAAGAGTAAAACTAGTATTAAAGAAAATTGAGGAATTATAATAAGATGACAGAACGGCGCCCATCAATGCCAGATGATTACCTACCTGCATAATATATGCATACAAAACAATAAAATCAAAGCAAATCAAATTTATTTATCAAAACATATAAATTTACAAATAACGATATACGAAATTAATTACATATAAACAAGTTTAAAATATAACTAGGTGCATGCGCCTGTATGTGCCTTTACAAAATATTATTTAAAGCCTAAAATCTAAAAGAAAACAAATACAAATGTAACACAGGGAAGACCCAAAAACTGTATGTTGACTGGTTTTTTATTTTTATTAATATTTATTTATTTATTAATCCACGGGGACATGCCCAACACTGAGAGTAATAATTAAAGGTTTATCATTTATAAAATAACACCTTAAACTCTAACTTAAATTTAATGTCAAAATAAAATTATTATATCTAGCCCTAGTGCTATGTTAATCTTAAACACCTTCTATATCCGACATGTCAGACATATCCGAACTAAAATCTCACATAGCATCATCTGTACCTAATGGTATAACTAGTGGTTCTACAATTTGGTCCATTGATGAATCTAGTGTCCACATTTTTTTCTTCTTCTTTAATTACGTGTTCAACACATTTTTGCCAGTTTTCTGGAGTGACATTACATCTTGCTTTTGCAAATAGATTTTTAAGGTCTGTTAATTTGTAGGTTACATTGTTTCTAGCCACTTCGCTCTTTACTTGAGCCCAAATAAGCTCTGTAGGATTAAGCTCATAGTGGTATGGTGGCAAGCGAAGAACAGTTGTATTCCGAGTTTTGGCAATTTCATCGATAACATACTTATTGTACTTATCGTTGTTTATTAAAACTTCATGTTTGACTAATTGTATTAATTCGCGTTTAACATTGTCATCATAGAATAATATATTTCACTGCGTTAACCAAGACTGTATATCACGTTTAAGCCATCTCATCGTGGGAACACGTTCAACTTTTTTGGAATGGTAACTTGCATTATCCATGACAATTATTGAGCTTCGGGGAATCAAATCTATCATCAGCCTAAACCATTCTTCAAACACATCAGAATTCATATCCTCGTGGTAATCTCCTGTTTTTTTCGATTCGAATGTAAGCAAACCAACATGGATACTCCCTATATGTGTTATAATTAATCGGCGTCCTTTTCCAGATAGTGGACGGAGACCGGTTGATCAACCTTCCTTCAAAGCTTGTCTTGAACTCAAAATGTTTTTGGCCTGCCAAAACTTATTTACGGTGTACCCTTCATTTATCCAAGTTTTGTCTAAATAATAAATACGTCTTCCTGTCTGATACGCTCATGTCTAATTTTTCTCAGATAATCTCTTCTCCAGCGTACGATTTCTTCCCTTTTAATTAACAAGGATTTTCTTTGAAATTTTTCCTAACAAAAATTGATTGATTTTAAAACGTCCCACAACTTGGTCCTGCCCATCGTTGGTATCTGTGGATTACTTTTAACAGCCTCTAGAATTAAGTCCAAGGTTGGGATTTTTTTTCAATGAAAAACCCATGAATGATTCTTCGCGGGGATATTTTTACATCTTCTGTAAGTTCCAGTTTTATTTTACCTCGTTTTAGCTTTGGCGCAGTAACTCCTCCTGCCATTTCTTCCTTCAGAATTCTATGGATAGTTGCTTTTCCAATTTCGGTCATTAGGGAACTCTTTTGAACACTGTCGTCGACACTTAAATTAAGGTTTTCATCACTTTTGATGGAATTCAACACATTCCTAATTATGATTTTTTCATTCAAACTTAAAGTCGTTATTTTTTGACGTTTTGGGGAAGACATCTCTATTGTTCTGAACTGATGCACTACGTATTACGTGAGAAAATAAACTGAGAGTATACCCTCGATATGGTTTATAATCCAAATTAACCCCATAAGGTGAAACAACCCGCCTTGGGTTTATAACCCACTGGGTCACTTTTATTACTAATTTGCATAATTTTACATGATTTATTACTTCGCCTTGCAAACGGATAGAGTATAATTATACAAACTATGTTAGCCTCGCCGGATGACAGAAAACAAATTGTGCTGGTGGCGCTGCGCGCGCGTTTCTTCTCCGATCTCCATTAACACAATTCCTTCAAGTAATTTAGAATTTTCAATAACTGTTTTCTTTGTATCTGGATGTCTAAATGAAATATAAATACTTTATACTTAAAGCTTAGACTTTTCATTTCCCACCTTAAAATATGTTTTTGTTTTATGTTTAAATTGTATGTTTAATAATAAGCAAAAAATATGTTTATCATGAACACTTTTTTAAGAACAAAATAACAAAAAAAGAGAAAGTTTTTTTAAGTTTTTAACGATTTTCTAATATTTTTTAACTGTAACTAAAAATGAAAAATTGCCTGACTTTTTTTGACTATTTGGTACTGCTTTGAACGTAAAATTGCCGGCGGCGCACTAAAGCAGGCAAATTTTAGTATTTTAAAACTCAATTTTTAAATAACACAGACATTGTCGGTATTTTAAATTATTCTTATATTGAAACTTAATGTATAATAATGATATATGTACCAGGATTTTTTTTCGATACTATATTTTATTAAATATTTGTAATTTACTGTATGCCCGTTAAAATCATGCAAACGAAAATTTCATTTTAAGTTTTACAAATTATAAACCAGTAAAAATAGAAACTATTAGTATCAACAGAAAGCTGAAAGTCTTCTCTTTAAAAAGCTATCATTTAATTTTTTTTTATACTCTGAAGACAAGTAATATCGATTAATTTTCGAGCGGGGCGCGTAGACTTTCAAATTAACCTGTCCGACGCGCTACACTTTTTGAATCATATACCAAATTTTTAATAAATTCTCATGCTAATAAAAAAAAACCTGGAAAAAAAATGATATACTTTTTTTGTAAAATTTCCCGCTCCTTCACGTGGTTAGTTTTTCGATATATTTTTTATTTTCCGAGATATTAACGAAAAACGATTTTTTTTTTTGGATCTTGTCGACTTAGCGTACATCAAATATTAGCAAACTTGTATTCTACATCCGAAAAACTACCTGCGTGCCAAAATGCAGCCTGTTAAGATTTCATGAGAGTTGAAAACTCCTGGAGATTTAACTAAAGATCAAGGTCTTTTGTTAAATCTGTTTGTCAAATAAGCAGTTTTGATATTTCAAGGTCATGCTGTATGTGAAGTTCCTATAGTCGCACTTTACTCGAAACACTATTTTTTTACGAAACATCCCTAAACCAATAGTGTTTATTACCAGGATGTAGAACTATACTATCTTCATACTAAGAGCCGAAATGCTACCAAAATTTGTAAAATGTCAATTAACAAAATTTTCTTTAACCTATTTTTTGACCTAGCTCGGTAAGTACGCAAGGTTTCAACACTTATGAAGTAAAGTAGTTACAATACCTACTTAATCGTTAGGCATTCACCAACTGACAATACATTTTCACAATTTTCTATAGTTTCGTCAGTAGCTTCCAATGATTCTGCTAATTCAAATATCTTGTCACCTGTTCTTTCATTAATAAATTCTCCACTAGAAAGTAAAAAATCTGCTCTTCGATCTGAGGATTTTAAGATTCTCAAATCTTTTGTCATAGAATATACAATGTTATCTTTTTCTCCATGGCAAAATTCTGCTCCTAAGTCAACATATGCATCTCCAAAGTTTACACTGTTAATTCGGCCGCCTGTTGAGTTAAAGTATATGTAAATTAGTTATAGGGGAATATATGCTAACGATTATTAAGATTTCCAGCAATGTGAAGTAGCATTTTCTATTTAATGACCTAAAGCAATTTCGGAGTATTGCTATCATTTATTAGTATTTACAAAAACGAGGATGAAAATATTCTATAAGATTAGTTTTTTAAATCAATGAATGTTATTATATGTTATCAGTATAGTTTTTTTGCGTTCAAAATTAGCTGAAATCGGTAGCACAGCTAATCAGATTTTTCAGAAAAAATTTTCAGACTGTAAAACTACTTGAGGTTAGAGAAAACTATTTTAAAACTATGTTAATACTTAGAAACAAATGTCAGTAACTCATATGTCATCTTATTTATTAACATTTGGCTGATTCATCTGAAACCACCTACATAACATGCTCCCATGGCTAAAATATTGGAAAAATTAAACCAAATGCTGCTAAATATGAAGGAATAATCCTAACGAAAAAATTCCCAATAATAAAATAAACATGCTTATTAAAATAAATGATAGCCAGATACCATTCAAGAATAAATTGAAGTGTCTGGGTCTCATTATAGATTCACGATTAAAATTCCATACTCACGTTTCTCATGTGCTTCAAGAAGCATATGTTGCAATGCAGAACATGTATGTACTGCTCGTACCAAGCTCACACATGTAACCAAGAAATAAATTAATCATCTACAAACAAATAATTAGTCCTGTACTTATGTATGCCGCACTAGTATAGTGTAGCATATCAAACACACAAACGCAACGATTCCAACGTATGCAAAATAGAGTATTAAGACATGTCACGTCAACTGACAGATACAGAAGAATTAATGATTTACACCACATGACAAAACATACAGACTATAAGACAACATATAGAGGAAATAGCCGAAAAATTGTATAGACATAAAATACACACATTGACTCTAACACAAGACTCGGCACAAACTAAATCACAAGACAACCCAATGCACAAACCGCTATCCACAGATCAGTAATTTATTTTGAAGCTCCAAGAATGCATGCCAACAAGTGCAAATTGGATGAGTTATATAATGTAATAAATAATAATCACTAACAAAAATAGACCCAAGGATAAGAAATATAAGTTTAAGTTAAACATTTCAGGCAACATAAATTACAAACTAACCAAGATACAACACAACCGTTGTTAGGTGTAAATATCAGTGTAGTGCATAAATATGAGATATGGATGTGTATGTATGCGTAAGTGTATGTATATGTATGTATGTATATGTATTTGTGTGTGTATGTACATATATATTTAAACTTATTTAATATATACTATATATCGGACTAATATCGCTAATCCATGGATTATATATATATATATATATATATATATATATATATATATATATATATATATATATATATATATATATATATATATATATACATAATTATTATTAATAGATAAGAACTGTAAAAAACAGTTTGTAAATAGAGGGAATGGATATACATAGGTATAAGAGAGATATATGCAAGAGTGAGATGTATGAATGAGAGAGGGTAAATAAGATTAAAAGTTTAATATTTAAGTCTAGCGTAAATAATACCATGTGCCTGACAATATCAGGTTAGGTTTTTATGAAACTTGAATAATACCACGTATCTGACAATATCAAGCTGGGTTTTTATGAAACAATTTTCCCAGCAAAAATCTACATAAATATTAATAACAAAAAATAAAAAAAAAACCTTTCCCAAACAATCAAAACTATCAAAGTCATTAAAGAAGATCATTCGGAAATGACTAATTGGTATTTTTATGTACATGGGGAATAGTCTACCAAAAGGCAGAACACCAGCCAGCCGCAAGACAAACAGCTGATGCTTAATAAAATTGTATTAGCTGTAAGTAGAGTGTAAGCCAATTTTTATATCAATTACCTTAGTAATAATAAAGAGCTATCTGAATTTGAATTTGGTTGGTTCATTAAAATCCTAAAACTTTTCTATTGGAATATAAACGAAAACTTTATACATTCGTCTAGAGAATTGTCAGTTTAGGATCAATTTTTCAATCGGACAATTGATCCTTATCAAACTAGAACGGTAAATAATTTGTTGAAGTGACGTTTAGGAACGACGAGTATAGCGAGCCTTAAAAAAATTGAATTAATTAAAAATATGAGATACGATTTAAAAGGAACTAGTTTTCTGGTTTAATGAGAGTTATAATAGATACATTTTTCTCATTATAGTTTTGATTCACATGATGGTTTTGAAACTATAATAAATGTTCCGAAACGACAAAATACTTTTGAACCATAACCAATCTGTCAACCAAAAAGTTCTTGCTTAAAAAAACCTTTGATATGCTTAGTTCTTGCAACACTCACTTTAATCTTTTGTATGGATTGTTTCAATTGAAGTTATATGGTGGATTCATTATGAATGATAAACTATCATTACATATTTTTACATTTACAAATTGGCAAAAGTCCACGGTATGGATAATAATATTTTCCATCCTTTTTCCAAAGTTTTTTAAGTATAGGGGTGTTTGATATTAGAGCAAACTACTTTAAAACTATGTTAATAAAATCAAATATCATTAACTCATATGCCATCTTATTTTTTAGATATTTATAGTACTGTAAATATTTGGCAATTAAACCTGCTTAAAAATTAGCATGTCTTTAAGTTCATAGTGGTATTTTGTTAGAGTAAACAAATCCTTCAATATTGTCTGGCCACTATGCGTCCATGTATATATATATATATATATATATATATATATATATATATATATATATATATATATATATATATATATATATTCCACAATTTAAATAATTATATATTCGACAAAACATCGATAGACAGCGTCTTGTAAAACGGATCTTAATCAAGCTAGACACCAAAAAAGTCATCCTTCTTAAAAAATCATTGAACAACAATTTTTTTGGTTTGAGTTGAGTTCAACCGATTCCTAACAAAGGTAAAAGCACGATGCCAAAGATCTATCGACCCGGGACTTTACTTTCAGTAATGTAGAAAGTTATGGAAAAGACTGACACTCAGAATTTTATATAGTATCTGGATGGACCAAATCATTTTTATAAGTAAATATTAGTAGGAAAAGTTCTAACTTATGCTACATATCTTTGGAATAACGCAATTAAACTTGAAAAGATTTATTAATGGCTCTCAAATTTCATCTAAAATCAGTTCCTTGCAGACGGTAATTGCTGGATTTCTCTTTGTTACATTCACAAGCAATACGGATGTAACGGATATATAAACTCGATATTGTCTCTTAGTTTATTCTTTACATTGACGATCTATTGGAAATAACTAGATTATAGCTTTCAGGAGAAAAGGTTGGTAGTTTCTTAATTTACATATTCTCAAAGAACAGGACGGGTAGCAACTTAATAAAGATCTGGTAGAAATTTTATTGTTTGGTGACAGTTACGTAGAATTTAATGCTATCAAAACCTAGGCAGTAGCTTTTCTAGTCGTCACTGAATTTGCTATACTTTAATGATGATGATATTTTCGGTCATAAGAAGGAGAACTTCTCAAAAGCTCGGAATATATATACATAGAAAGCTGTATACTACACAGCCATGCATACCAAGCTACTTCGAGGCTTTGCTGCTACACATATTCTGTGGTTGTTAGATTCTATCCAAAGGAGAGCTGTTTTTGTGTTTAGGAACTTGACCGAATTCTAGTTTTTGTGGAAGAGAAAAGTTAATGTCTGCTTGTCGTCTCCCATAGCGGTACATGACAAGATTCCACGTACGTCTCTCAGCACATCTTCCCTTTGAAACGAATTGCTCAGGGCTAAGTTTCTCACCTGTTTGTTGTACCGAAAACGATTCAAAACCAACGTGAATCGTTACTTCCATGCAAGTGCCGCTCGGTAGAGATTTGGGAATTTTATTGCAGGGCTTATGATATGTTCATAAAAAGTAATTGGGCAGTTATAAAAATACCAACAAATAAGCAGAGACATATTCTCATTACTAGTAAATTAAGGTCGTGGTGAACTTGTTCACATTTTACATTACTCTTTTTGTCACTCCTTATAATATTCCAAAGGTTCTTCTAGAATAAGGGAACATTATTTCTAAAAATCCAGTGAAAAGAAGCTTTCAATATCTGATAATATCGAGTGATTTTGACGCCGTTTTGAACTAAAATAATTTAAAATGATCCCTTGTTTGACGAGTAGTTTGTACTACATATATTAACTTACCTATTCGGTTTTCAGCTTCCAATAATTTGATATTGGTGAAATTATTTTTTAGAAGTTTAGTTGCAGCTGCTATACCAGATGGTCCACTACCTACAATAATAATGGACGGATTCGGAGTTAGAGCTGCTCCTTTCGACTTTTTTAAAATAATAAAAATGAGAAAAATCTTATACACTAACATTTTGGTAACTTTACTTCAACTGAATAATATTTCGTTAAAAATATTTGGAATCATTGGATAAGGAGTTTCACTTTGACCTTTGAAAAAGTGATGTAATAAGATTAGGCATTTATTATTAAATAGTTAATTTATTAATAATTAAATAATAAATATACAATAAATAAATTCATTAAGAATTCTGTCTGAAATTGTTGGTCCTCCATTGGGGTACCCATGTGGCGGGTGCGCGATCGCCTATTAGATAGGGGTGGTTTCGGCAAAATCAAATACCCGGGGCCTATGAAAATTGGTATATACTGCCTAAGCCAGAATGGGCGGCTAATAATACCACTCACTAATCCGTTTGGCTAGCGTGGTATTTTATGGCTATTTTTCCTCTTATTGGTAGTTCCACGATGATAAAAATACGGCTCCCAGTCTTCGGTGGTCTTCTAGCTGCAAATTATGGCATCGGTCAGTGCAGTGGGAAGACAGGGGAAGCTAAGAATATCGAAGCTTGGTCAAGTTGCAATAAAAAAAACCGAAACTGGCGATCGTAACTTTTAATATGTAACAATGAATAACGATAACAAAGTCCATGAATGGAAGAATACCTCTCCAACATCAATTGGGACGTAGTGGGATTCTCTCTCTCTCTCAATTCTTTGACCCCAATCGGTGATACTATGCAGTTGTTGCCTCAACAGTCATTCTCCAGACATCGAGACCTGACTTCACTCGTGCATACCCTTATCAAGAAGAGATTTTGCTTGGTCGGACAATCTTGTTGGAGACCGTCCCCTTGATCTTCTATCTTCTACCTTCCTCGTTACTACAAGCTTTTCCATGGTATCCAGTTTCTTCATAATGTGACCGAAATATTTCAGGTACTGTCTATTAATTCTATTTGAAAGTCGGTTATTTATACTAAGCTCTTCAAGAACAGAATCATTGGTACGATGTTCATCATATGATACTCTGAGAATTCTTCGATATGCCTACATCTCACTTCGTCAGCTTATTTAATGGTCCATGTTTCCGATACGTAAGTTGCTATGGAGAAGCTAAGACTGGATAGCAATCTTAACTTTGTATTTTTTTGTGACTGTGCTGAATCTTTCCAGATCTTAGTGAGTTTGATCGTTGAGTTTCTAGCCATAGTCAAACGTCTTCTTACTTTCGCTTCACAGCCACCATTGTCAATTATGAGAGATCCCAAATAGTTGAAATGGTCTACAACAGTTAAACCAGCAATTTCATTTATGGGTGACAGATCTTCATTACGACTAACAATCATTACTTTGGTTTTCGTTTTATCATTCAGCAGTTCATAGTTTTTGGTAGTGATTTTACAGCACTCTATAGTTAATTCTAGGTTTTGTATTGACGTTGCAACCATAACAGTATCATCCGCATATATAAGATTACTGAGCTTTTTTTCACCGATATTCACACCCGCACGCCAGCCATCCAAAGCAGACCTCATTATATGTTCACTATATATGTTAAGAAGTAAGGGTGACAGAATACAGCCCTGTCTGATGCCGGCTTCTACATTAAAGGGATCGGAAAAAAAACAATTATTCTTTTTCATTCTGCCATTTATATTCTCATACAAGGATTGGATAAAGTTTACAAGAGGTATAGGTGTTACCATGCTGATTAGAATCGAACAGAGTTTCTTTCATTGCTTGCAGTCGAAAGCTTTAGAATAGTCTCTAAAACAGATATAGGTTGTTGTTTGAAATTCCCTGACTTTTTCTATTATCTGTAGTACGTTGAGAATTTGTCTAGTCCCTCTTTCTGGAATGAAGCATGTTTGTTCGGTAGATATTTGCGGCAGTAGAAAAGTTTTGAGTCTTTCATTTAGGATCCAGAGAAACACCTTAGCAGCGCGTGATACCAGAGCGATTGTTTTATCATTGCTGCAATCCAAAGGAGATCCTTTCTTATGCAAGAGTATAAATGCAAGTTCACACCAATCTTTCGGCCATCTTTCAGTCTTCCATACCACATTACATAGTTGATGTAGCATAGTCACGGCGTTTTCTCCCAACATCTTTATTATTTCCGCAGTTATCTTGTCAGTACATGTTGCTTTTCTGTTCTTTAACCTTTGAATAGCCTTTCTGACTTCATGGCCCTTGTTCTTCTGCGGTTTCGTTGTCGGGAATGCAATCGCCCACGAGTTCAGGCACGAAAAGTTCTTTACAGTGATCTTTACAAACGTCAATGAGTCCAGGCATGTCAGTGAGTGTTCTACCTTCCTTAACTCTGATTACACAGGTATACAAAAAAAGATTCTCTGTCTTTTAAGTGAGACACGTGTTTTCTTAAGTATTTTTTTATGCTGAATCCAAAAAAATTTACCGTAAGGTTTTTTCTGAAAACACACTTGAAGTTGCCAGAAACCTATTAAATTGAAAAAAATACATTTCAATAAATAATGTACATACACATACATCAAGAATTTTCTACAGCTGACGCTGTCTTCCTTCTCTCAGCCTTTGATTCCATCCGTTTCTATCTTCCCAGTCTCCATCTGTTAGACCCCTGTTCTCCATAGCCTCATCCACATCATCTCTCCACGATCGTCTGGGTCTTCCTCTTTTTCTTCTCCCTATAGGGATCCACTCCGTTATTTTCTTTATCCACCTATTATCTTCGCTCCGTCTTATGTGTCCATACCATTTTAATCGTTTTTCTTCAATGGTATTTATTGCGTTCTTGTTGATGTTCATTTTGCTTCTTATTTCTTCATTTGGTATTCTCTCCATACGTGTCACTCTATAGCATCATCTCCAATACTCCATCTCTACCGCGTTAATTTTAGATTTATTTCTTTTGTTGATTGTCCGTGTTTCTGATCCGTATGTCATTATGCTTTGTATTATCGATTTGTATATGCGTGTTTTGTTTCTCTTTCTAATGTGTTTGTCCCACAGGATCAAATTTAATTGTCTTATGCATGTCTGCGTTTGTCCTAATCTAGCTTTGATCTGACTCCTAGATTCTCCACATTTCCCTCCTTTGTTGTTAGATATTCTGTTTTATCAAAGTTTATTGCTAATCCTGCTTTAGTGTATTCCTATTTCAGTTTTCTTACCATATAACTGAGATCTTCTTCATCTTGCGCTATGATTACTTGGTCGTCTGCGAAACTTAGAGTATATAAGGGACTCCCATTCCACTACATTTTTGCTTCCATTTTTTTAATGTTTGTTTCGAGGTATATTTTGAATAGTGTTGGGGATTTAGAGCATCCTTGTAATAGGCCTTTTGATGTTTGGAGTCTCTTCCCTATTTTATGTCCTATTTTTATGGTCACTGTGTTGTTTTTGTAGAGAGCTTGTACTGCGTATATTAGTTCTTTGTCAATGCCTATTTCTTTCATTGCGTTCCATAATCTTTGTCTTGGTATTGAGTCATAGCCCTTTCTTATGTCTATGAAAGCTAGATGAACTTCTCTATTCTTTGCCAGATTTTTTTCATTGTTTGTTTTATAGTGTATATGTGGTCCATACATGATTTTCCGGCCGTAAAGCCTGCTTGGTCTTCTCCAATTTTTCCTTTTGTATTTTCCTCTATGATATTTTTAATAATTTTTCCATATCGATATTATGCTTAGGCCTCTATAGTTTGTGGTTTTAACTCTTCCTCTGGTATTTTTTCTCCATTTATCGCTCTGTGGAACATGTTTCTAAGCATTACTTACTTAATCATTTCATTTACCATACCTCCAGGCCCTGCAGATTTATTATTTTTGAGTATTTTTATTGTCTTCTTTACTTCTTCATAGCTTTGTTTTATCTCTTTTTTTTCCTTATTCTGTTCTTCTTCAGGGTTCTCTTCTTGGAATTCTTGTCTGTCTTCTGTTAGCAGTTTTTTTTTATAATATTCTTCCCACTCGCTTTCTGGGATATACTCTATATACGTCTTCTCTCTATTGTTGGTCCTGAATGCTTTAATTATTCTCCATGACTCTGTGCTTTTAGTTCCTCCTGTATGCTGTTCTACATGTTCGCAGGCTTTTTTCCATCTCTCGTTCTTTTCTTTGTTTATCATCCTTCTCGTTTCTGCATTTTTCTCTCTTTATATTTCTGTAGATCTTCTTCTGATTTTGTATTTTTCGTATAGTCTTTTTTTCTCCTTTATAGATTCTTTGTTTTTTTCACAGATTCTAATTTTATGTTTCTTATTCTCGTTGTCTTCTTTACCGAAGGCTTCTAGGGTCGCCTGTTTGATGCATTCTTTTATGTGGTCATACATCTATTGGAGGTTGTCGTAGTTAAATTCATTTAATTTTTAATCTAAACGTCATCGATATAGGTCGTCGATTCGTCTTGCAGTAAGTATATTTTGTATTTTATTTCTTTGTCTGCTTTTTCTGTTATCTCATTAATATTTCTGTTTTCTTTATCTATATTTCCTGTTTGTTTTATTGTCTTGTACCACGGTACTTTTATATTTGCTACTAATAGTCTATGGTCTGTTCCACATTCTGCCCTTCTCTTCACTCTTACATCTTTTATTTTGATAGTGGTATCGTTTTTAATTATAATGTAGTCCAAGTATATTTGTGGATGTCTTTGTGTTTGTAGAATCCGCTTGTTATTTTGAGGCCGTTTAGTTCACACAGTTCTATTAGTCTCTCTCCGTTGTCGTTGGTAATGTCTTCTCCGAATGGGCCTACGGTATTGTCCATTGTTTTCCTTCCTGTTCTCCGATGCAGATCTCCCATTATTATTAATTCTTGGTTTTTCTCTACTTTTTGTGTTTCTATTTCTAGTGTTTCCATGAAATTATCTTTTTCTCTTATAGTGCTGTCTTCTGTTGGGCCGTATATTCCTAATGTTACAATATCTCTTCCTAACATTGTTATATTTAGTTTTATGATTCTTTCATTGATGAGTTCCCAAGATGTTATTTTCCTTTTCCACTTCTTTTTTACTAATATTCCAACTCCGGCCTTTGCTCTGTCTTCCTTCTTTACTCCACTCCAACAATGCATCACTTCATCTATTTTTTCTATTCCACTTCCCGTTTTCTTCGTCTCGCTTGTTACTAAAATGTCTATGTTCATCTTCTTAAACTATGACTTCGATGTTTTTTGTCCTCTATCCCTGTATATTCAAGGTACGGAGAGCGGCTATTCTGTTTCGGAATTTCTTCGTTTGGCTGAGTTTTAAGCTTGGGTTAACTATTCGCTTTGAAGTAGAATTGCCCCCCCCCCCGTATTCGATTGGGCTCCCTTCTTCGAAGGTGTGAATTGCCACCCGGGGATTTTTGCTTATCTTATGATTTTTCATCCCACTTTTTAAAAACAACTAGCATTTCCCAGTTTTACTTTTACGTGTGTTAGGGTGCTAACTCCTAACGCCACAACCTTCAACCTTTATCCGGGCCGGGACAGTGTCGATGAACTACTCAATCCATCCATCAACACTGCAGGCGGAGTTATAAATAATGTAAAACCGAATAATCATTAAAATTATGGACATCTTTAAATGTTCTTGTTCTAAATTTATCATAAAAACTTAAAAATATTAGGTTTTTTAGTGTTCATGTTTAACAAAAAACAGACATATACCACCTTTAACTAATCAACGTAGCATAATGCTGTTTAAAGTAAATATGTGCAACCGCTAAATTTAAAAAATTGTTTTTCATTTTTATTAATTTTGAACAAAACTATTATTTCATTGCATTTATTTACTTAAAAAAGAATTTCACCAACCACGTAGCACCCTTGTAAGTGTTAGAAGCGAGTTTTTTGGTGAAACTGAACATAAATTTTATTTTTTGTTATCAAGTTAGGATTAAAAACTTCAAAAAATAAAAATTAAAAACAATTTTTTAATTTAGCGGTTGCACATGAACACTAAAAGCTAATATTTTTAAGTTTTTATGATAAATGTAGATTCAGAACATTTAAAGATGTCCGAAATAATAGTATTATTCCATAATTTTAGTGATTATACAGTTTTACATTATTTATTAAAATGTTATTTATATATATACTAGTTTTCTGGCAACTTTAAGTGTGTTTTCTGAAAAAAACCTCACAGTGTATGTCTTTTTTATTATTTTCTTGGATTCAGCATAAAAAACATTTAAGAAAACATGTGTCACTTAAAAGACAGACCATTTTTTTTGTATACCTGTGTTATTTGTGATTTCTTTATTGATTGATCTGATTTTCTCCCGACGATCCAAGGTGTTGTTTGTTAAAATAATATTTCTTCCTGTTTGTATAAGCTTTAGGGTATCGTCGGTCATCCAATGTTTTTGAGGGTTTTTTGTATTTTTGCCGATCACTGTGTAGCAGCATTTGTTATCCACTTCTTAATATCTGTCCAGGTTTTTTTTGTATTTTCTGTGACTTCCGGAATGTTATTGTTGATTATTGTTTGGAAAAGAGTACTGTAATTCTCTTGTTTGTTGTTTTTTTTAGGGATGGCTGGCGTTATTCTCATTTGAGCTGGTGATTTTAACCAAATACCGCACCTTTTTTTTTTTTTTTTTTTTTATGGGTCTAGCACACGTGCTACAGGGAAGTCCCTAAAGCGCTACAGGAACGACACGTGTGCGGAGAAAGCGATTCACGTTGTTCTTGAATCGCTGTAGATTGTACTCGATGGGAAACACAGTCCTGGGTAAACCATTCCAAAGGTATGATGTTCTCCATATAAAAGACTGCTTGAAAAGCGTTGTACGAGGAGTAACAAGCTGAACCTCATACGGATGTGAAGCATTAGCGCGACGTGTACTTCTAATATGCACCGCTCTGGGAGGAATTAAACGGGCCACATCTTTCGAACACTTTCCATGAAAGTACTTGTAGAATAGGCTCAAGTCGCCAACCGTTCTTCGATGTTCCAGCGAATCAAGGCCGTCGGTCAGTTCCGGGTGTCCAATCAGACGAACAGCTCTTCTCTGGATAGAATCCAACAAATGCAGTGTATGTTTGGGAGCGGAGCTCCAAACATGGGAGCAGTATTCCATAGTTGGTCGAATTTGAGCTTTGTAAAGAATTAACAGTTGTTGTGGAGTGTAAAGCTTTCTGGTTCGAAACAATATTCCCAACTTTTGAGAAGCTCTTCTTGCTATGCCTGCAACATGTTCATGCCAGGACATATTTGCTCCCAAATTAACGCCTAACAGATTGAGTGACGATGTTAGAGGGATGGAGTGCCCCGACATAACTATGTCGGGTTCTGCAACGTTAACTTTTTTAGAAAAAACTGCTGCCTGGGTTTTTGTAGCGTTAAATTCCACTTGGTTACTGTCACCCCAAGATAGAATTTCTTCCAGGTCTTTGTTAAGTTGAATGACTTCCTGCTGTCAGCGGATATTCGTCTGAGTAGTCGATGTCCGAGCGTTCAAAGTGAATGAAGAGATAAGTGTACTGTCATCTGCAAAGCTGTAGATTGGATTCTCGGTCTTTTCCAGCAGATCGTTAATATAAATGAGGAAGAGAGTAGGAGACAGTATGGAACCTTGGGGCACACCGGCGTTGATAGTGAAGGTGTTAGAAAGAAATCCGTCAACTGCCACTCGTAAAGAACGCTCTCTGAGGAAACATGAGAGCCACAAACAGAACTTTTCAGACATACCATAAGAACGTAGCTTAGCCAACAGCCCATCGTGCCAAACACGGTCAAATGCCTTGGATATATCAAGAGCAACCGCTCGAGATTCTCCAAAGTGTTCAATTGCGTTGTTCCAAACATGTGTTACATAAGTCAGAAGATCTCCTGTTGATCTATTTTTACGAAAGCCATATTGGTGATCACTAATAATGTTGAATCCTTCAAGATATTTTAGAAGATGCTGATTGATAGCCTTTTCCATGACTTTCGATATTATTGAGAGTAGTGCGATTGGTCGGTAGTTATTTGGCAAGGTCTTCTTGCCTTTTTTAGGTATCGGCTGAACTGTGGCACATTTCCAGTAGGAAGGAAATATTCCCTTTCTGTAGGATAGGTTGAAAAGTCTGCAGAAAACTGGTGTTAGTTCCCTCGCACAGTTCTTGAGAACTATGGCAGGTATTCCGTCAGCGCCTGAAGCCTTTTTGGTGTCTAGCTTCATCAAAATACGTTTTATGATACGCTGTCTGAAGACAATATCGGCCATCCTTGACTGCACTATGGGAATAGTAGGTGGTGTTTTTCCTTGGAAATCGACAGTAGAATGTGAAGGAAAGAGTTCAGCCAACAAGTTCGCTTTCTCAACAGGTGTCGTTGCAATAGAATTATCTGGCCGTGTGAGTGGTGGTATGGTGGATTTGGTGAAATTTTGACTAACTGCCTTAGCGACTGACCAAAAGGACCTAGAATTGCCGGGACAAGCGAGAAGTTTGTTTCTAATCCGTTGATTGTGTACCTCCTTGGTTTCGTCGATAATTTCTTTGCATCTGTTCCTAGCACGAACAAAGATGTTACGATTTATGGTGTTAGGATCTTCACGCCACTGTCGGTATGCAAGATGTTTAGAAGCAACAGCTTCTTTGCATTTTAGGTCAAACCAAGGCTTGCCGTTGGAAGGGCATTTCTTCGAAAAAGGGATGTAAGCATCCATACCGGCCAAAATAACATCGGAAACCTCCCTGGCGCAGTCAGATGGGTCGTCGGATCGAAAACAAAACGTCCAACCAAGGGAAATTTCGAAAATATTCCATGAGATCTTCCCATTTAGCAGATTTGTAGTGCCAAATCTTGCGCGGTTTGGGCGCCTCTCTGTCACTGATTGGTATAATACTCGATGTCGAAAGTAGTTTATGGTCGGAAGAACCTAACGGCGGATTTACGCTGACCGTGTAAATCTCCGGATTGGTGGTTAAAAACAGATCAAGAAGACTGGCGAACTCTCCGTCTCGATCAGGGATCCGTGTTGGTTCATCAATAAGCTGAGTCAAGCCACAACTGATTGAAAATGATTCGGCTTCACGACCTTGTTCGTCGGTAGTATTTGAATATTTAAGCCAGTTGATGTTGTGGACATTAAAGTCGCCCAGAATGGCAATTTCGGCATTTGGATAGTTAATTTGTAAATGATCTATGGTGTCTGCAAGAGAAGCGAAAAGTGTTCTAAAGTTTGTATCACTTGGTGGTCGATAGGTGGGCGGGATCTTACATTCAATATAGATGACCTCCATCTTGAGCTGATCAGGATAAAATCAATCTGATCTTGTAGTGCCCGTCCGGTGATACCGACGTGAAAAGCCGTCTTTGATGATGTTTGAAGGTGGTATTAGTGATAGTGAAGCTATTATTAATAGCAAACTGAAGTAGACGATCTCCGCATTCGTTTCTAACACCAAGCCCAAATTTACCAATGATATTCCAAATCTGGTAATTATCATTTGTACGGCCAATTTTAGCATTAAAATCTCTAATCACCATTATGACCTCTTTTGATGGGATTTTTGTACAAGTGTCTTCAATCTTATTGTAGACTTCCTCAACTGCTTCATCATCAGAGAGTGATGTTAGCATGTACACTTGTATAATATGCAGGTTTACTGGTTTTGCTATAATGGTTATTTTAGTCAGGCGATCATTGACAGGTATATACTCCTTGACATATTTAACAACGTTGTTATTAACAACTATGGTTATGCCGTTTCTGCCTGTAGTTTCTCTTGACATATAGATGGTATTTCTTTCCATTTGAAAATGTCCCGTGCCTTTCCAGTGGGTCTCAGGAACTGTGATGTGGGATTGGAGGAAACTAAATGAAAAGGTGATACTACAATTAAACTCGCGAGAGTTACACTGCAAAGGAAGAGAAGATATCAGCTATTACGGTGTAGGGTTCATTGTGAACAGTAAAATAGCAATGTTAGTCAGGTTATCAAAGGGATATCAGATATCACTCTGAAAATGAACCCAATGTCGTTGAAAGTTCTCTAAGTCCATGCTTCCTTAACAGCTCATGGGGATAATGACATCCAAACGTTTTATTAGGATATTAACAAGGCCATGGATGAACACAAAATCCAATTTATATTGATGATCGGAGAATTTAATGCTAAGTTGGGGAAAATCTGAATGAGTAAGAAACTGAGGTAGGAGATTATGAATATGACGATAGAAATGAAGAGAGGCACCACCTTAATGAACTACCACTTTATGCGATGAACTCGTTCTATAACATTGACGTGAACAACCTGTCATTTGCGTAATTTGCCAAATACTTAAAAAATAAATTGTTGCATGTATAGATATTTATTCCAAGTGTATCATTTTATTTTTAATTTTTCAGTTTTATATAATTACTATGTGATTTTTATATTATCTGTCTCTTTTGTTCTATACTAGTACTTTATTTTTCTTTTTTATTTCTATCTCCTTTGTATTATGTTATTTATGCTTAATTGTCTTGTAAATGGTATATCTGTTAGACAATAAAGATTATTATTATTATTATTACAAAAAGTTCTTCTTTCTCACATTTGATCAATGTGGTTCCATGTTTGGCTGACGGGCCAAAACCAAGTCAGCACAAACGCTATTACCATTCCGTATTAAGGAATGACCTGACAATGTTACATGTTTTCAAAATCACTGACTTCTGAATGTTTTTGTGTATGTTTGTGTTGAGTCCTAATTGTACTAAATGTGGTGTGAATGTTATTGGTGTAAGTTATTATTATTATTATTATTATTATAACAAAAAATCACAAAGAAAATGGACATAGATAAGCCCTAATGGAACATCTAAAAATGGAATCGGCTAGATCCTGTCTTTAGAAAAATTAATAATAAATAACCGTTCTCAATCAATTTACAACTGGTAACGACCATAGGATGAAAAGAAACGTGCAACGCCTAAACATAAATAAATTAAAACAAAACAAAATATATATATATATATATATATATATATATATATATATATATATATATAAATGATAGATGAACAACATACGTAAAACTTAGATGCCACTAACAGACGCGTAAAGTCCGTTTGTTTGGAGTTGATAGCACTCAACATGGGTTATAAACATTAAAATGTCATAAACCATAAGCGCCCGAAATTTCTTTGCCAATTATTTGCATTTTTAGTTTTAATCACCTTCATTTTTTATCTCTATACAACAGTGCGTCCTTTTTCTAAAAAATATTTTATTACATGCCTTCTAAACTTTACAATAAGCTATATAAATCAACGCATTTCAAAGTTTATTTTAATGAGTAAACGATGATATGTGTATTTTTTGTATGATAAAGGCCTAAATGAGTACAATTAACAATTCTTAAGAACTAGAAATCTACAGTGTTATCAAGCCTAATGATAATAGGTACACTAAAATTATTTGGGATTTTAGCAGTTATTGGAATATAATTAACCAAAGTACTTATCGGTAGATAGGTGCCTAAGTACCTAAGTATGCAATAAAAATATTCTGTTTAAGTATAAAAATAAAGTAAAAACCTCTATGCTCAGTTCAAATCAGAACAGCGATGGCTTCAACTTTCAGTTTTGCCCCGGTCAAACTTCGCGGAGTCTGTAAATCTGCATTTTCGCTGCCAGAAAAAACAATGATACTTAACGTTCACGATGCCCCAGTGCATCAACAGCCAACTAGCCAAGTCCATGAAATTGTGGAAACCTGTGCCAACATGATAGGAGTTGGATCAGCAACTATTTATAGATTTCTAAAAGAAAGAAAACGTGGTCTTTGCAACGAACTTCAGAATCACAAAGGAAAGGAGCCCTTAGAGGTCGATGAAGACTTTAAAAACGCAATAAGAAGAAAAGTACACAATTTTTTTATTAAGAAAGAAATACCGACACTACATAAAGTTTTGCAAGAAATCAGAGAAGACCACTTACCAGATTTTAAAAAATGTAAATTATGGAAAATCCTTCATAACCTGAAAACTGAAAAACACAATAGAAAATCTGTTCTTATCGATAAAACAGAAATAATTTGTTGGAGAAGAGAATCTACGAGCAATCAGAAAATTCCGAGCCGAAGAAAGATTATTTGGATGAGACTTGGGTTAATGATGGACACACAGTGAAAAAATTCTGGATAGACAAAAACATTAAGAGTGCCAAACAAGCTAGGCTAATTATAGCACATATCGGTAGTAAAAACGGATTTCTCGACGGTGGCTTGTTGGAATTCGAATCAAAGTCAACTAAAGATTACCATGAGGAGACGCCGGTCCATGTTTTTGAGGAGTCCTTCCAACAAATGATTGAATGTGTACTAACAGAATCAGTTATACTATTAGACAATGTCTCATATCATTCTCGATTACTAGAACGACTGACGAATTCATGGAAGAAAGCGGATATTCTTTAATGGATAAGAGACAAAAATTTCAAACATACAGATGGTATGTTAAAAGTGGAACTTCTCAAAATTGCGAAACAAAATAAGACACAGTTCAAGAAATACACAGTCGATCAGATGGCAAAGGAACGGAATATTACAGTGCTTAGATTACCTCCATATCATTTTGTACGTACGCCTTTCTTTATTTTTATTTTTTTTGTACATGGATTCTCAACTTTTATTTTAGCAGTCTGGTTCCAGTATAAACTTGATATTATTTGTAAGTCTTTTTTCATCAATGTTACACGATTGTAGTATTTCCATCTTTTTCTCATGATTTACCATATCAAAGGCTTTTTGGAAATCTATGAAGCATAAATAAATATCAGAGTTGACATCCCTATATCTTTCAATCAGAACGTGGATGGAGAATAGTGCATCCCTCGTTCCTAGTCCGTTCCTAAAGCCAAATTGTATTTATCTAGTACATTCATCTAGTTTCTTGGATACTCCTTGGTGGATTATTTTAAGGAAGAGTTTCAAGATGTGGTTCATTAGACTTATGTTCCGGTATTCCTCGCACTTTCTAGGGTTATTCTTTTTTGGCAATGGTATAAAAATTGATGTGAACCAATCACGAGGTAGATCACCTGTGTTGTATACGCTGTTGAGGAGGTCCTGTATAATGTCCATATGTTTTACAAAAAATATTTTAATGATTTCTGTAGGTATATTTTCTTCTCCTACTGCCTTTTTGTTTTTAAGCTGATTTGCTGCTGCTAATATTTCGTTTTTATTTATGGGGGGGGGGGACGTTGTAATAAGCTTATTTGTATTATGTTGTCTAGTTGTGTCACTATACATTTCCCCTATATATTCTTCACATCTATCTATTCTTTCTTGTATGTTCAGTAGTAGTTTACCTTCATTATCCTCTATTACTTGCCTTTGTAACTTTAGTCCAACAGCATCTTTAATTTTCTTATGCGAATTAAATGTGTCGTATTTCTTTTCTAATGCTTCTATTTCCGAGCATTGTTCATTTAGCCAGATATTTTTAGCCTACCTTATCTTAATCATGTTGGGAATGTGGAATCTTTGGCACAATGACACTGTATCACCTCTACACCAAACATTTTATTTTTACACTCAGTACATGAGTGCAAAAATAAAGTGTTTGGTGTAATGGTGATATTTACTGAATAGTCTCGTTTATCTTTCTTTTTATTAGGTTGTGCGTTTCTTTATATTTTATCTTATTGTTTTTCTTATATTTTCTTCTTACTTCCATCATATCTAATATTTCCTCGCCATCCATGATTGTTTCTTTTTGGTTGTATTTTGTTTCAGGTGCATTTCCATTATTTCTACCAGTGTTTCTCTGATGTGGTTCCATTTTTCTCCCCGTATCTGATTAGTTCCCAGCTTGTTTATATCCAGACTTCTACCAATCTCCTCATGAATCCTCTTCTTTATGACTTTTTCTTTGAGTTTGTCGCTCCAGGATAGGTTTTGGCAGAAATTGTATATAAAAACTATTTAGAATTGCTTAGAACAATGCAAACTCCATTCGAAGTTGTTTATAAACTCGTTAACTGTTTCTACATTCAACTCCTTATGTATGACTTTGTTGACGGTAAACCTAGGAACGTTTATTGTAATTTTAAGATCCTATTTTGTAAGGATTTAAGATTAATTGTGCCTACAGTCTATGCTGAGATTATAAATATCATAAAGTAAAACTTTCACTCTTGTCTTAATTTTGGTGAGTCCGTTAATCAAATCGTAAATGGCATGTATTTATTTCAATTCTTTTATAATAAGATTGGCGGTGTTTTTCCAGTCCAACCTTCGATGGAAATATAATCTCCAAAATTAACATGGGTTTGACAATCGATAGACCTCTTATATTCTTTAATTTTAGTTATCAGTAGTCTACGGTTGCATGTGCTAAATTATATTGCTTGGGTTTTATTTTGTTTTAATTATATTTTTCAATTAAGCATCCCTTTCTCTAGTTGATTTATATTTCATTGTAGCCTTGGAACAATGGTTCTTGGTTGCCGTCACGCAACAATAATTGCCATGGTTGGCAAACCAGTACGAACTGTTTAGATTAAATTTTCGTATGTTTGATGTTTATAGATTTTATAAGGTGGGTGAAGAAAATCGTGCGGAATTCCTGCCTTTGTTTCTTGTCGCTAGAATTTGTGTTTTCAATTGAAACTAAAAATTCTCTATTTTTAAACAATAAAAACCGGCAAAGTGCAAGTTGGACTTGCACAATTAGTGTTCCGTACGGTGATTGCTTTTAAAATAAAAAATTTTGTTACCCCAAATAAGTTTTCGACAAAGTTTGCTTTCGATCTTTGTTGAAAACTTACGACCTAGGAATTTTTTTTTTTTTAAAACCAGATAAATTATGAAAGATAATGCACTCGTGATCATTTTCGTTTAATCTACACCTTGTGGAGAATGTTCCAGAATTTTTTTAAAAATTTTTTGTTCAGTACTTTTCGAGATAAGGGGAGAGAGCGATTTTTGAAAATAATACAAAGAAAAGTGTGCACAAGTATTACATCAAATATATTTTCGAACTTGTGTTTTTACAAGCTTTTATTTGCACCTCCCAAAACTAACTCCTTAAATCAAAATGTAACTTTCAAAACTACACGGCTCTGATGGGGCCATCAATTCCTATATTTTTGCCCAATTTCAACTTTCTAGGTGAAACAGTTTCGGAGAAAATAGGATGTGACAGCCGAACAGACACCGAAGTGATTTTATAAGTGTTCCGTACGGAACATTAAAAAGGTAAAATTAATTTGAGTAAATTATTTAACAGATCCATTCTAATTAGTTTAAATATTAGCATCTTGTGTCAGACGTCAAAGGCGGTTAAATTTATCAAAATATTAGACGCCAGTCTGATTATCTGACCCAGTGTATAGTAGTCCGACCACAAATGAAACTTTAAACCTTATTTATATAATTCACAACTTAATTTTAAAAGTTTTTTTTGTTTTGCTGTAGACACAGGAAATTTAATACTTTTTTATTTAAGTATATTGTGTTCAAAATCTTCCTTATTAATCTAACGATAATTTTGGGGTAAAGGTTAAATAACTATAATATATTAACATTTTATAAACAATTTTGCTTTGTTATGTAATAAATGTTAACTAAGAAGTTTATTTTCAGAACTGTCTTGTTAGAAATTATGTTGTCTTATCTAAATTAATAAATAAAAGCTTACATTCGATTTTCGAAGAAATGTCCTTCTAACGGCAAGCCTTGGTTTGCCCGAAAATGCAAAGAAGCTTTTGCTTCTAAACATCTTGCCTACCGACAATGGCGTGAAAATCCTGACGCCATAAATCGTAACACCTTTGTTCGTGCCCGGAACAGATGCAAAGAAATTATCGACGAAACCAAGGAGGCACACAATCAGCGAATTAGAAACAAACTTCTTACTTGTCCCAACAATTCCAGGTCCTTTTGGTCAGTCGCTAATGCGGTTCGTCAAAATTTCACCAAATCCATCATACCACCACTCACACGGCCAGATAATTCTATTGCAATGACACCTGTTGAGAAAGCAAACTTGTTGGCCGAACTGTTTGCTTCACATTCTACTGTCGATTTCCAAGGAAAAACACCACCTACTATTCCCATAGTGCAGTCAAGGATGTCCGATGTTGTCTTCAGACAGCGTATCATAACACGTATTTTAATGAAGCTAGACACCAAAAAAGCTTCTGGCGCTGACGGAATACCTGCCATAGTTTTCAAAAACTGTGCACTGCTTTCAATAATATCGAAAGTCATGGAAAAGGCTATCAATTAGCATCTTCTAAAATACCTTGAAGGATTCAATATTATTAGCGATTACCATTATAGCGTTCGTAAACATAGATCAACAGGAGATCTTCTGACTTATGTAACACATGTTTGGAACAACGCAATTGAACACTTCGGAGAATCTCGAGCGGTTGCTCTTGACATATTCAAGGCATTCGACCGTGTTTGGCACGATGGACTGTTGGCTAAGCTACGCTCTTATAGTATGTCTGAAAAGTTCTGTTTGTGGCTCTCATGTTTCCCCAGAGAGCGTTCTTTACGAGTGGCAGTCGACAGATTTCTTTCTAACACCTTTACTGTTAACGCCGGTGTGCCCCAAGGCTCCATATTGTCTCCTACTCTCTTTCTAATTTACATTAGCGATCTGCTGGAAAAGACCGGGAATCCAATCTACAGCTATGCAGATGACAGTACGCTTATCTCTTCATTGACTTTGAACGCTCGGACATCGGCTGCTCAGGCGAATATCCGCAGACAGCAGGAAGTCATTCAACTTAACAAAGACCTGGAAGAAATTCTGACTTGGGGTGCCAGTAACCAAGTGGAATTTAACGCTACAAAAACCCAGGCGGCTGTTTTTTCTAAAGAAGTTAACGTTGCTGAACCGGACATAGTTATGTCGGGGCACTCCATTCCTCTAGCATCGTCACTCAATTTGTTGGGCGTTGATTTGGGAGCAAATATGGCCTGGCATGAATATGTTGTAGGCATAGCAAGGAGAGCTTCTCAAAAGTTGGGACTATTATTTCGAACCAGAAAGCCTTACACTCCACAACAACTGTTAATTCTTTACAATTGTTGGATTCTGTTCAGAGAAGGGCTGTTCGTCGAGACCCAGAACTGACCCGAGGCCTTGACTCGCTGGAACATCGAAGAACGGTTGGCGACTTGAGTCTATTCTACAAGTATTTTCATGGAGAGTGTTCGAAGGATGTAGCCAGCATAATTCCTCCCAGAGCGGTGCATGTTAGAAGTACACGTCGCGCTGATACTTCACATCCGTATGAGGTTCAGCTTGTTACTCCTCGTACAACGCTTTTCAAGCAGTCTTTTATATGGAGAACATCATCCCTTTGGAATGGCTTACCCAGGACTGTGTTTCCCACCGAGTACAATTTACAGCGATTCAAGAACAACGTGAATCGCTTTTTCCGCACACGTGTCGCTCCTGTAGCGCTTTAGGGACTTCTCTGCAGCAGGTATGCTAGACCCATAAAAAAAAAATAAAAAAATCACGCTTAATAGTCCATCATGACAGGGCTAAGCTAAGATATCGATTTGATGAAAGATGTAAATTACATAAGCATATATATATATTAAACATTTAAAAAAGAAAGCAAGGCATGCAAAAAAATTCAAGAGATATGGTCATCACAATGATTATCTAGAATTTAGAAGGTTAAGATCAATTTCTAAGCAGCAAATTAAAACGTCATATGTTAAATACATGGAGGATGCACAGGCCTCTCTGGCACTGGATCCCCAACGCTTTTGGAGTTATGTTCATTCCAAGAGTAATTCTTCTAGGATTCCCAGTCTCATGATGTATAGAAATGACATCCTGAAGTCTCCGTCGGGCATTGTTAACGCGTTTGCAGATTTTTTCAAAAGTGTCTTCGCATTGTCGGAACCAGCAGCGACTTGTCATTCGCTTAATGCGTCGTTGACAATTGTGGAATTCTCGCCCATTACTGGGGATGAAATATTGATGGCTACGAAAAAATTAAAAAATAAGATGGCCTCTGGCCCTCATAATATTCCCTCTTTCTCTTTAGGGACTGTGCGACTGTCCTTATAAGACCTTTAAAGTATATTTTTAATTTATCAATTAAACAGGGTGTTTATCCGAAACGATGGAAAGAAGGTAGATTATATCCTATTTTTAAGAATGGAGACAGGTGAAATGTTGAAAATTACAGGGGTGTCGTTCTACTTTGTAACTTCCCAAAGGTCTTTGAGTCAGTCTTGTATGCACGTATCTATAGCCAAATTAAAAATCAAATTTCTCCTTATCAGCACGGATTTGTTAGTAAGAGATCTACGGTAACGAATTTAACTGTTATAACACAGTTCATTTCGGAAATATTAGATGATGGTGGGCAGGTTGATGTTTTTTATATAGATTTCTCGAAGGCCTTTAATAGGATCGACCATCATGTTCTCATCAATAAGTTGTCTTTCTTTGGTTTCACTGATGGTGCGAGGGCTCTTATGAGTTCTTACTTGTTTAATCGAACTCAGTTTGTAGCCTACAACGGATTCAAATCAGAAAGATTTGTAGCTACCTCAGGCGTTCCACAAGGTTCAAATTTGGGACCCTTGTGGAACGCCTCTGCGATGATTTAAAATGTAACAGACTAGTTTATGCTGATGATCTAAAAATGTTTATGCCAATAGAAAAAACTGAAGATTGTTCCTATCTACAGAGCCAGTTGAATTTCGTGCGTTCTTGGTGTTGTGACAACAAGCTACATCTAAATGCTCAAAAATGCAAAGTTCTAAGATATACTAGGAGGGTAGCGTCAATAGAGTTTCAATATAGAATTTAAGACCACAATTTAAATAGGTGTAGCACAGCTAAGGATTTCGGAGTTGTTTTTGATGCAAAACTAACATTTACTCAGCATATAGCATTGAAAGTTTCTGAAGCAATGAAGTCTTACAGGTTCATCATTAGGAATTGTAGGGGTTTTACTAATATTGCATCACTGAAGGTTTTATATTTCTGCTTTGTTCGCTCGGAACTAGAATATGCACGTATTGTTTGGAGTCCAATGTACGAGGTGCATAGAGTTTCACTTGAAAAAGTGCAGAGGAGATTTCTGAAATTTCTGTTGTTTAAGACTAATGGAATGTATCCTGAACGGGGAAACAGTGTGAACAGACAAATATTCTTAGCCTGGGAATCAGGAGAGTTTGTGCCTCAATATTATTCCTATATAGAGTATTGCACAATATGATTGATTGTAGGGATATATTGTCTCGTATTAACATTAATGTGCCCCGGATACACTCACGATCAAACATGTTTTTTAGATGTAACAGATCTAATACTAATTTGTTATTGACTTCACCTATTCATGTAGTGTATACTAATTTTAATCATATTTTTAATGTTTGTGACATATACTGTTGTATTAAGAAGCAATTACTACAGACTGTCATATGTAAATGTCTAAATATTTACCCTATCAATGGGAAACTGTTGGGTAATAAAGCTATTATTATTACAAAAAGTTCTTCTTTCTCACATTTGATCAATGTGGTTCCATGTTTGGCTGACGGGCCAAAACCAAGTCAGCACAAACGCTGTTACCATTGCGTATTAAGGAATGACCTGACAATGTTACATGTTTTCAAAATCACTGACTTCTGAATGTTTTTGTGTATGTTTGTGTTGAGTCCTAATTGTACTAAATGTGGTGTGAATGTTATTGGTGTAAGGCCTGTGGCTGATATAATGAGGCGGACAATGATGACTTTTTCTTGTCTCCATAGCCTTTTTATTTCCGTTGCAAGGTCTGTGTATTTGGAAATTTTTTCTGTGTATTTCGTTTGGATGTTTGTGTCGTTGGGGACAGCTATGTCAATTAGATAGGTGACTTTTCCTTTTTTGCACCGAAAAGTACTTTGGCAGCTGAATCATGCCTGGCTGTGTACTCTGTTCAGGCCAATATTCTACATCCGCTCGTTATGTGTTCGATCGTTTCTTTCTGCTGGTGGCATTTCCTACATCTGTCCTTTGCAATAGTCGGGTCTTTGATGATATGCTTTTGATAGTTTCTGGTTAATATGACTTTATCCTGGATGGCAAGTAAGAAGCCTTCTGTTTCAGGGAATAGCTGCCCATCCTGTAACCAGATGTATGATTGTTTTTTATTTACGTGGTCTTGTTCTATGTGGTATCTGTGTTGTCCGTGGAGTGTTTTCTCTGACCACGTTTTCATCTTTTCCTGTTGTAATTGGGTGTGACTGTGTGTGTCTGCTGAGTGGTCTACCCGGACTAAGTCGAGAGGTGTGTAGTTTTTGTCTGCTTTCACTGTCGCTGCGTGGAGGCTGGTTTGCTTGCTGTGAAAGAATTTCCTAAGTGCTTGTATTTGTTTTGTGTGTAATGATCTGATGTCTATAATTCCTCTTCCTCCTGCCTTCCTCTCGATGGTAAGTCTTTCTTTGCATGCGTTGGGGTGTAATTTCCTGTATTTGGTGAATTGGAATCGTATAAGGATGTGAACATTTTCTATGTCTGTTTGTGACCATTTGATGATACCAAATGAATATGTGAGTATAGGTATAGCGAACGTGTTGATGGCTTTAGTGAGATTCTTAGAGTTGAGTTTTGTTTGTAAAAGTTTCTTCAGTCTATTTTTGAATTCGGCTCTGAGCTCTGTTTTGATGTGAGTGTGGTTGAGTTTGGTGCTTTGTTGGAAGCCTAGATATTTGTATGTTTCTTTGTCGAACATGTTATCGAGTGTTTCATTGTTGATGGTTTCTGTCTCATGGTGGCACTTCCATTGGCCTTTGTTGATGTGGAGCACTTTGCATTTACTTATACCAAATTCCATATTGACATCTAAGGTGAATATTTCTGTGATTTTGAGGAGTTCTTTCAGCTGTGTTTGTGTGGCAGCGTAGAGTTTTATATCATCCATATATAGGAGATGGTTTATTTTATGTTGATTCACTTTTTGGTGTCTGCTATTATTATTACAAAAAGTTCTTCTTTCTCACATTTGATCAATGTGGTTCCATGTTTGGCTGACGGGCCAAAACCAAGTCAGCACAAACGCTATTACCATTCCGTATTAAGGAATGACCTGACAATGTTACATGTTTTCAAAATCACTGACTTCTGAATGTTTCTGTGTATGTCCGTGTTGAGTCCCAATTGCACTAAATGTGGTGTGAATGTTATTGGTGTAAGGCCTGTGGCTGATATAATGAGGGGGACAATGATGACTTTTTCCTGTCTCCATAGCCTTTTTATTTCCGTTGCAAGGTCTGTGTATTTGGAAATTTTTTCTGTGTATTTCGCTTGGATGTTTGTGTCGTTGGGGACAGCTATGTCAATCAGATAGGTGACTTTTCCTTTTTTTGCACTGAAAAGTAATATCGGGTCTATTGGCGGAGACTGTTTTATCTGTATGGATACCGATATCCCAGTAGAGCTTGTAATCTTCATTTTCAAGTATGGATGTTGGCGTGTATTTGTAGTAGGGATCTGTGTTTTCTATGAGTCTGTATGTTGTGGCTAGTGCTTGGTGAACCACTTTGGCAGCTGAATCATGCCTGGCTGTGTACTCCGTTCCGGCCAATATTTTACATCCGCTCGTTATGTGTTCGATCGTTTCTTTCTGCTGGTGGCATTTCCTACATCTGTCCTCTGCAATAGTCGGGTCTTTGATGATATGCTTTTGGTAGTTTCTGGTTAATATGACTTTATCCTGGATGGAAAGTAAGAAGCCTTCAGTCTCAGGGAATGGCTGCCCATCCCGTAACCAGGTGTATGATTGTTTTTTATTTACGTGGTCTTGTTCTATGTGGTATCTGTGTTTTCCGTGGAGTATTTTCTCTGACCACGTTTTCATCTTTTCCTGTTGTAATTGGGTGTGACTGTGTGTGTCTCCTGAGTGGTCTGCCCGCGCCAAGTCGAGAGGTGTGTAGTTTTTGTCTGCTTTCACTGTCGCTGTGTGGAGGCTGGTTTGCTTGCTGTGAAAGAATTTCCTAAGTGTTTGTATTTGTTTTGTGTGTAATGATCTGATGTCTATAATTCCTCTTCCTCCTGCCTTCCTCTCGATGGTAAGTCTTTCTTTGCATGCGTTGGGGTGTAATTTCCTGTATTTGGTGAATTGAGATCGTATAAGGATGTCAATATTTTCTATGTCTGTTTGTGACCATTTGATGATACCAAATGAATATGTGAGTATAGGTATAGCGAACGTGTTGATGGCTTTAGTGAGATTCTTAGAGTTGAGTTTTGTTTGCAAAAGTTTCGTCAGTCTGTTTTTGAATTCGGTTCTGAGCTCTGTTTTGATGTGAGTGTGGTTGAGTTTGGTGCTTTGTTGGAAGCCTAGATATTTGTATGTTTCTTTATCGAACATGTTATCGAGCGTTTCATTGTTGATGGTTTCTGTCTCATGGTGGCACTTCCATTGGCCTTTGTTGATGTGGAGCACTTTGCATTTACTTATACCAAATTCCATATTGACATCTAAGGTGAATATTTCTGTGATTTTGAGGAGTTCTTTCAGCTGTGTTTGTGTGGCAGCGTAGAGTTTTATGTCGTCCATATATAGGAGGTGGTTTATTTTATGTTGATTCACTTTTTGGTGTCTGATATTGAAGCCATGCTCTGTTCTGTTTGGTATATTTGAGAGTGGATTGAGACAGAGGCAAAACCATAGAGCACTGAGCGAGTCTCCCTGAAATATACCCCGTCTGATGTACAGCTCTTCTGTTTGGATCCGTTCGGTTTGTGTTTCTAGGCGTATTTTGGTTTTCCATGTTTTCATAATTTGCGCGAGAAACTGCCTGAGGTGTTGGTTGATTTTATAGATTTCTAGGGCCCTGATTAACCAGCTGTGGGGTATGGAGTCGAAGGCTTTTTTATAGTCTATGTAACCGATGTGAAGGTTTCTGTGTTCTTTTCTGGTTTGTCCCATAATCACGCTATCTATAATCAGCTGCTCTTTGCATCCTCGACTATTTTTCCTGCATCCCTTCTGCTCTTCTGTGAGGATATTGTTGTCTGTTAGGTGTTGTTCTATTTTCTTCGAAATTGTGGCTGTGATGATCTTGTATAGGGTTGGAAGACAGGTAATAGGTCGGTAGTTTGACGGGTTTGTGGTGTCTGAGCTTTTGGGTTTAACGTATGTTATTCCTTGTGTGAGGAAAGTGGGAAATGTGTGTGGTTGTAGAATGGCTTTGTTGATTTCGTGTGTGAGTGCTTCGTGTGTGGTGGTAAACTGTTTGTACCAGAAGTTTTGTATATTGTCTATTCCAGGACATTTCCAGTTGTGTGTGTGTTTGATAGTTTCTGTAATTTCTTGTGTATTAAATGTGGTATTTTCTTATTCTGTCACATGTTTATGTTTGTCTTCTTCGGCTTTGATCCAGGGGGTGTTATTATTGTGTAGTTTGGGTTCTGACCAGATACTTTTCCAATAATCTGTGAGTTCTTGTTTGTTTGGTGGTTCAGTCACTGCTATCTGTTTGTTGTACATAGTTTTCCGGTAGAACTGTTTTTCGCTTCTTCGGAAGAGGTTGTTGGTGTCTTTCCTCTCATTTGATTCTTTGTATCTACGGAGTCTTGCGGCATATACAGATTGTTTTTGTTTCAAGGTATCGAGGATTTCTGGCAGTGTTCTGTTGGGAGACTTAGATTTGATCTTGTTTGCCCCCTGTGTGACACGTTTGGACGCGTTCCCGCTTATAAACTGGGTAAGATGTCCTAGATCTCTGATGTTGTTGATTTGTTTTCTATTCTTATTTGCCATTTGAATTTTGGTTTTGTCCTGTTGGGGTTTCCTTGTCGTTGAGGGAGTTTTTGATTATTTTGTGTTAGAGTGGTGATTGCTGCTGCGTATATTATTGTGTGAATGTCTTCGATTGTGCTTAAGTCTGTTATATACTGAGGTATTATGTGCTTGTTTAGTGTGTTGAGGATTGGTTCCGTGCTCTGTCTGAAGATTAAACGAGGGATGGGATTTCTTGTTGTGGGGTCGGTGCCTGACCATCGAGCTAGATGTGACTCCATTTTTGCTTTAAGTGTTTGTATGAGAGGTGATTCGGGGTGACGTTGTGTGGATGTCGTTGAGGGTGGCGAGTGATTCCTGTTGTTGTCTGTGATATGGTGTTGCGCGGTACTCGCAATAATATTTTGCGTTGTGCTCCTCCTGGGTGGTGGGCCTTGTTGTGTTCGACTGGGTGGTTGTGTGTGTGAGGCCGGTTCGGTATCTGCTTTATTGTTTCTATTGTTTGGTTGGTCTGTGTTCAGTTCAACAGCCACTGTGTCCTTGATGGTTTGCAATTCGAGAGGTGTGAGAGGATTGTTCTTGGTAATAACTCTTTTTTGGTCAATTACTCTCTGTTCTGAAACAAGTAATTGCAGATGTGGATATTCGGTTAAGAAAAGTCTGTGCAGTTGCTGTCTGTAGCCCGATGTTATTGTTTCGAGTTTGGTGGCGGTGTAGTAACAGCGCATCACCGTCCTATTCATCTCATCCGTCCACTTTAACCGCTGTCTTGGTTTTCCAGCCTTGGTAGTTGCATGTTGTCCTTGCAAAACATACGGGCCCTGGCCTGGCTTTGGTGGTTGTGTTTGTCCCGTATCTACGTCGGTTGTGCTTGGGATTGATGTTGGTGGGTCCAAGCGGCGAGTGAATCTCTTCTCAGTGATTTCTTTGTCAGGTTTTGTGTTTTCATTACAGCAACGCATGGCGTGTTCGTTGATTCCTGTGGTGCAACTCATGTGATTTTCCCGCCTTGGTGGGTGTCGGCTTAGTCGCCGACACAACACTTTTGGCAGGTCCATTTTCGGTTGCCAGGTCTTCATCGTTTTGGTCGAGCTGCCATTTCCCGCGACGTCCTCGACCATTACGTCGCTCGCCCGATGCTTCTTTTATTGGTCTGTTGTTCTCTGGAATGTTTTCAATGTTTTGTGGTGTCAGAAGCTCAAAGTGTCCCGACATTGTGTTGCCTGTTAGTAGAAGGTAAATGGTTTTGTTGTATTTTCCCGTGCTTATTATTGTTGGTCCGTCCGTAAAAGTTATTTTTGTATGTCTTGTTCTTCGTTGTTTTGAGAAGATATGAAAGTTGCTATTTTGTGTTTCCGAGAGGGCAAGTATCTCTAGGCTCGTTCCATAGGTGCCATTTTTCCGCATATAATTATAATAGTTATTGAAGTCTTTTATATCGTCGACTTCAATTAATGAAAATGTGTGAAGTTCCGACCAGTTTTGTTGTAAATATCTTAGAGCAACCTCTCGGAGTTTCTCATGATGGTTCTGGTGGCCATATAAGTGTAAGCTAACTGCACGGAAAAGGCAATTTCCATCACCTACAATGTCGGATCTGGTAAAACTATCGGGAGTAGTTTCGACTGAGGCGGTTGTTTGGTTCGTCTGTAGTTGTTGTTGTTGTGGTGTTGCTGTAGCTGTTTGTACGACAGGGGTCCGCCTCCGCAACACCCTTCCATTTTCATTATTATAATGCAGAGCCTGGATGCCACAGCAAGGCTACTTACTCCCGGAGGGCGCCCGGTATCGGGGGAACCGTTCGCGACTCATAAACGCTGAGCCATTCATCTTCTCGGCACGGTAAACACCATAAGATTGCGTTTTTATTACACATAATCTGGACAACACAAGACAGCACAACATGACTCAGGTACCTCGGGATCGTCAATGCCCGTACTAGGAGAATCCTGGGATTCCCCTAGCCCCTGAGGGGTATTATTATTATTATTATATGAGCCAGATTATGTACACCATGCTTTAAGAAACAGTTACAGATGATAATACATCTTCGTCATCTTCTTCCTATAAGACCAGGTCTTAGTTCGTCTGTTTGTAAGCTTCTTGTGTGTAGATGTCTAGCTTGCGTGCCATCTTTTTGGTGGTCGACCGGGAGGTCTCCTTGTCCTAGTTTTTCATCTTTTACCCATTTTGGTCAGCTATCAGCTGGCATCCTACTTACGTGATCCCTCCAATATTGACGTCTTGATCTGGCGAAATGGATGATGTCTTGAATCTTGAGTTCTTCTCGTATAGTTGTGCTTCATACCTGGTCCCTCAGCGTTACTCCTTTGATAATGTGCAGTGTTTTCATTTCTGTAGCTCTCATGAGGCTTTTTGTTTTAGATGTTTCTGCTCTTGTTTCTGGTGCATACGTTAGAACCGGTCTTACCACGCACTTTGCTTTCTGTAGATATGTAGACATTTTTCTATATTAAGTCCCTCAAACAACCATATATTTTCGATGCTTTATTTGCCTGATTGAGTACTTCTTGGTATAGATTTTTTGAGTTCGATAGCTGTTCTCCCAGATATGTAAAGTGCATGTTCTGTGCTACTGTTTTGTTGTAGATAGCTAATTTAGATCTAATGGGGTAGCTATAACCATTGATTCTATTTTCTCCACTAATATTTTCACGCTGTAAGGTTCTGCTGTGGTTTGGAAATGATGTAATATCGCATCATCAGTAAAGTACAATATTTTTAGACTTTTTCGTCCTATTTTGTATCAGATGATCATACATCATCTTTAATAATTGTCAGAGGTAATATGCCTGTTCATTGATATATTCTTGTAATTGTGAAATCTAATATTTCAAAATTAAATCGAGTGCAAACTCTTGATTCAACAAGATAATGCCCCTCCACATATAATAGTAAGGGATATCTTAAATCATAAGTCCAAATTCTTAAGTTAATTTTCTGCCGTGTCTTTCAAAATTATGTGTTTATTCTCATAAATTTTGGTAGACGGTTAACATAACAGTCTGATAACGGACAGAATGAGACTATATGAATGTATATTTGGGAATTCCATTCTAAAGTTATCAGTATTTTATTCCAGTTTAAGTAAGGTGATTTGGGGTGAATAGGAACTAAAAGATTTTTGGGAAAATGGCAAGCACAAGTCGAAAATTTTTGAAAAATTGAGAGTTTTGTACCATATTTAAAGAATAACTTTAAGGAAAATAACATTTCTAAGCTAAAGCTTTTTATTAGCTGCTGCCTGTAGGGTCCACAAGCCCCAGTAGCTGAGGCAAGTGTGGTATTGGTTTCTATTTCACATACGAGCAGAAAGAATTTTTTATTGATTTTTGTTGGTTATTTTGTGCGGCTTTAAATATGATATAATGTTTTCACAAATGTTAAAATTACGAAAGTTACCAACTTAATTGATTATAGTTTTTTTTATATGAAATATATATATATATATATATATATATATATATATATATATATATATATATATATATATATGTATATACATTTTTATTTTTCTTCAAAAAAAATCTGTTAAAGTTTTTTCTCATCATTTTAATATTTATGAAAACATTATAGTTGCCTCTCAAAGTAACCGACAAGAACCAATAAAAATTCTTGCTACTGTACGTGTGTATAATGTTCTCGAAAACATATTGAGCCTTTTTCTCGGTAGATAGCTTTAGTGTAATATATCTTGGGTAATATAAGTCACATCGGGTCATACTTAGCGTCAGTTCAAAGCTGATATTTGGTAGTAGTAGACATGTAAAAGCTGTTAGAAAACATTTATTTAGATTTAATTTAGAGCGACTTGAAGATAAGTGAAATTTCTTCAAAAGTTCGCTAGACATTTTACAAATTTATATTGATAAAGGCCCAATTGCTGCGCAGGCCTATGAAGAAGTTTATTATGTTTATGGTCAAGATATGTTATAAAAACCAACAGACAAAAGATTGTTTAGTCGCTTTCGGTTTGGAAATTTCTGTGTCAAAAATGCTCTTCATTGGCCGAGTAATGCCAGAAGAAGTTGATAGAATTTTGCCAAAAGTTATAAGTAGCCATGACATCGCCAAGGAACTAGACATCCATCACTAAACAGTTTTAAACCATTTGGAGAAAACTAGCTACAAAAAGAAGTTCAATCTTTGGGTGCTACATGATTTGACTCTAAAACATTTACTCTGTCGAATTTCCATCTGCGAATCTTTACAGAAAGAACAAAATGGAGCCATTTCTGAGGCGATTGGTCACGGGTGATAAAAAGTGGATCACGTAAGACAATAATGTGCCAAAAATAACGTGTTCGAAAAAGAAAGACGCTGCAAAGCTCGAATTGACGTCAAAAAAGGTGATTTTGGTGGAATTGGAAGGGAATCGTGCATTATAAGCTGCCGCAGCCTGACAAAGCAGCTAATTCTGTACTCTATAATTGGAAAGATTGAAGTAAGCGATTGAAAAAAATCGGCCAGAATCAGTTAACAGAAAGGGTCTCGTTTAGTACCATGACAACGCCCGACCACACACATCTTTGATGACGCAGCAAAAATTGAGAGAGCTTGGCTGGGACATTTTAATGCATCCATCGTATAGCTCGGACCTTGCACCGTCAGACTACCGTGCAGAATTTCCCGAATTATGTTGAAATTTGATTTAATAAAGATCTTTCAAAGTATGAAAAAAAACAATTGTCTCAAGAACGTCGCACCAATCTTATGGGAATATGTCTTTCTGTGAATTTGGCTAATTTTTATATATGTTGTAGTCCTCGTCGTTCTAAACAAGTGTGTCCATGGACATAACATGATTCTATGAATGGATTTTGCGCTACGGGCCTTCCAATCACAGAATCTGCATATGTGTTGAATACTAATATTTCTCCGCATTTATGAGTGATTTAAAAACCTACGTGCGTGAATTCGTATCCGCATATACAGTGACTCATAGCTTAAACGATGCAGTCGCTATAAGAAAAGACTAACTGGTCTCAGTGCCTCTTTATTTATTTGGAAAAAAAACAACTTATTGAAATTAAATTAGTAAAGAGTCTTCTAAAAAAGTATGTATTACTTTTTGTCTTAAATATGCCTTACTTAATTAACAACAAATAATTAATCAAATCATATGCAATTTTAACGTCACAGCTTAAATGATGCAAAATAACAACAGGGGTCAAAATTTATCGCATTTTGAAATTTACGAAGGCGGCGTTGCTTTGATTTCTTAGTGCAATTATTTTTTGTTTAGTTTGACATTTTTTCATTCAATAAAACAAAATTGTTTAAGAATGGGTCGTCGAACTACAATTTCTGAGAGAAATTTAATTATTACTCATTACAGGAATGGATACAGCCAAAGAGACATAGCGAAAATGGTAAATAAATGTCCGTCAACTGTTCAGTATATCATTGAACGTTACCGGAATGAAAATAGAGTCGAGAATAAGTCAAGGTTGGCTCCAAATAAGATCTTCAATGAACGCGAAGAAAGATGGATTTAAAGAGAGGTATCAAATAATCCAAAAAAAAGTGCGCCAAAGTTGTGCGCCGAGGTGGAAAGACAGTTTGGAAAAAGGTGCAACCCCGAAACAGTTCGACGGATCTTGCGAAATAATAATTTACATGGTCGAACTGCTAGAAATAACCCTTTCATTGGCCAAAGAAATAGACGCGTGAGATTGGAATTTGCCAGAGAGCATATCAATAAAGACTCGAACTTCTGGAATTCAGTATTATTTGCTGATGTTACCAAAATAAACTTATTTGGGTCCGATGGAAAAATATCAGTGTGGAGAAAGCCTAACGAAGAATTAAAATTGAAAAATATGAAAGCTACGGTAAAGCACGGTGGAGGTGGAGTGATGTTTTGGGGCTGTATGTCATCTGCAGGAGTAGGTAACATGCATCTCGTCGAAGGGAATATGAACCAATATGTGTACTTGGATATACTAAGGCAGCATTCGTCGTTAGTGCCCAAAAATTAGATATTGAAAATAATTATCGGTTCTATCACGACAATGATCCAAAGCACACGTCATTTCGAGTCCGCAGTTGGTTGCTTTATAACTGTCCAAATGTTATTAAAACACCAGGCCAGTCACCAGACTTAAATGTAATTGAAAATTTGTGGCTGACATTAAAAAATAAAGTAAATAGTGCCCCAATATCAAATAAAACTGAATTAAAAGTAAAAATTACTGAAGCATGGAACACTATTTCCCCGGAGTATACTAGAAAGTTAGTTGAATCAATGTCCAGAAGATTACAAGCCGTTATTGATAATGAGGGAGGCCCGACCAAATATTAGCAGGCTTATTTCAAATTCTACAGTTTGTTTTCTCTAATAATTTTGGTATATTGAATTTTGCATCATTTAAGCTGCGACGTTAAAATCGCATAGAATTTAATTAATTATTTATAGTTAATTAAGTAAGGCATAGTTAAGACAAAAAGTGATTTATACTTTTTTAGAAGACTCTTTACTAATTTAATTTCAATAAGTTGTTTTTTTTCCAAATAAATAAAGAGGCACTGAGACCAGTTAGTCTTTTCTTATAACGACTGCATCATTTAAGCTGTGAGTCACTGTATGTATGTTATGTCCATGGAGACAATTGTTCAGAACGACGAGGACTAAAACATATCCAAAAATTTGCCAAATTCAAAGAAAGATATATTCCCATAAAAATTGGTGCGGAGTTCTTTTGACTTTAAAAGGCACAATACTTTTTCGACAACCCTTTATAAGCAAAAGAAAAGTTATATTTTAAAACTCATCCCCTATCTTAAAAGAAATTTTGTTTAACATTTTGTCGAGGAAGACGTCTCAGTAACCTAAGGACTTAACCTAAAACGCGCCTGAAAGAACTACACAATACTAAGATGAAATTAAATAACTGGAAAAGAAAAATAATAACAATAATTCAATAAAATATCTGCTATAGTAGTAATTTTTAAAAATTTGGTTGTAAGTGCCTTGTAGGCAGCAAATATTCCATAAAAGTGGAATATTTAAGAAATATTGACACGTGTAATAATTGCACAAAAATCATCAAATAAATATTACAGCGAAGTAAGAATATAGGTTGGTCAAAAAAGTTTGCAACGAATGGAAATGTTTAAATCTTTTTAAGGCAGTAAATATCTATTCTGAAAAATTGTGAAAAAGTGTACCAAATGTACCAAATTTTTTTGGCCACCCTGTATGAATAGTACATTCTTTTAATGGATGCCGATGTTCCCGGACATCGTTATGGAAAAACAAAATAATAACATGATGAAGCCCTCAGAATCAAAAAAATCCAGAGGAATAGTCTTCCGTTCGGATCTCCAGGTGGGGGCTAGTTCAGGGGGGGAAACTTTAAAGATAACTTTCTCTGTCTTGAATAAGACTTCTGTTATCAGTTTAGGCATAATTTTGGATTCTGTCTTTTTAACCGAAATGATCTATCTTGCCAACAAGCCAACGAACTTTGATGATATGGTTTGCCGTTTTTTTTATGGGTACAGCACACGTGCTGCAGGGAAGTCCTTAAAGCGCTACAGGAGCGACACGTGCGCAGAGAAAGCGATTCACGTTATTCTTGAATCGCTGTAAATTGTACTCGGTGGAAAACACAGTTCTGGGCAAATTATTCCAAAGCGATGATGTTCTCCATATAAAAGACTGCTTGAAAAGCGTTGTACGAGGAGTAACAAGCTGAACCTCATACGGATGTGAAGTATTAACGCGACGTGTACTTCTAACATGCACCGCTCTGGGAGGAATTAAGTGGGCCACATCCTTCGAACACTTTCCATGAAAATTCTTGTAGAATAGACTCAAGTCGCCAACCGTTCTACGATGTTCCAGCGAATCAAGGCCGCCGGTCAGTCCCAGGTCTCTTATCAGACGAACAGCTCTTCTCTGAATAGAATCCAGCAAATGCAGTGTATGTTTGGGAGCGGAGCCCCAAACATGGGAGCAGTATTGGGTAAAAATAACAACTTAACAAACTACGTAACTTTAGGATACTTTCGTTTCTCTTATAGACACCATCGATTATCTACAGATTAATTATTTACGTGCCGAAATTGCCACCCTGGGTATCCTTATTGTTCATAAACCATCAACTCGCTTAAGTATTCAAATACTACCGATGAACAAGGCCGCGAAGCTGAATTTTTGTCAATCAGCCGAGGCTTCATTTAGCTTATCGATCAACCAACACGGATTCCTGACCATGACAGAGCGTTCGCCAGTCTTCTTGACCTATATTTAAACCCTAATTTGAAGATTTACACCGTCATCGAGAAACTGCCGTGAGCTTCTTCCGACCATAAACTGGTTTCAATATCGGGTACGCTATCAATCAGCAACAAAGAGGCGCCTTAACGGCTTCTCCCTGGTTAGACTTTTGTGTTAGATCAGAAGACCCATCTGACTGCGCTAAGGAGGGACATGGACATCTTTTTATTGAAGAAAAGCGCTTTTAACGGCACCCTTTGGTGCAATAAAAAATGCTAAGATTACTTTTAAACATCTTGCCTACCGATATTGGCGTAAAAACCCCAACGTCATAAATCGTAAGATGACACCGACACACAATCAAGAAAACTAAAATAAACTTCTTGTCTTTCGTAACAACTCTAGGTCTTCTTGTTCGGTCGCTAAAGCCATGAGTCAACATTTTACCAAATTTACTATACGAAGCCAGTTAATACTATTGTAACAACACCTTTGCGAAAGTCAACTTGTTAGACGAATCTCAAGCGGTTGTACTTGATATATCTAAAGCATTCAACCCTGGTTGGTATGACAGAGTGTTGACTAAGTTACGATTTTATGGTATGTTTAAAAGGTTTTGTTGGTGGCCCTCGTGTTTCCTTAGAAAGCGTTCTTTGCACGTCAAAGTTGATAAGTTTCTTTCTCAAACCTTCACTATCAATGCCGGTGAACCCCAAGGCCCTATAGTGTCTACTACTTTCTTTCTCCTCTACATTTACAATATCTTTCAATTCACAGCTTTGTCGATGACAGTACGCTTATCTCTTCACTTACCTTAAACGTTCGAACATCGAAACGATCGGCCATCGATGCAAATATTCACAGACAGCAGAAAGTTAATCAACTTAACAAAGACCTGTAACTTGTATTCTTTTCAGAAGAGAGCTGTTCCCCTGATTAGGGACCCGGAAGTCACCAATAACCTTGATTTTTTTGAAACATTGAAGTATGGTTGGCGACTTGAGCCGATTCCATAAAAACCACCGTAGAAGATGGTCGATTGATGTCCTCCCAGAGTGGTGCATGCTAGGAATAGACGTCGCGCTAATACACCACATCCTCATGAAGTTTAGCCTGTCGTTCTTTCTATCACTCTTTTCCAAGATTAGTTTCTATAGAGGACCCCATCCCTTTGGACTGATTTACCCAGGTGTGGGTTTGCCACCGAACACAACTTGCAGCGATTCAAGACCATAAATAAAATATTTCTCCAAGTTTTTTACTATAACACGTAGGCCGAAAAACTTTTGGTCTGGCACATAGATGTAGCCCTTTTCAAAAAATCCATATGATTTTTAGGAAGTACCAACCTTCAAACGATACGTGTCAAAATTTCATAACATTTCGACGATTAGTTTATAAAGTTATAGTGGTTTTAGACACGCTACTTATGATATTTTCAAAACAATGGAAAAAATCGAATTTCATGTGTTGATTAAACACTGATTTTTAAATGGGAAAAATACCGTTTAAGCAAAGCAATAGCTTGAGAAGTGTTACAGGGACTCTGTCCCTGAAAAATCACTCATCATTTACTGGTAAGCTGAATTTAAACGCGGTCGTACAGATACAAATGATGCTGAACGGTCTGGACACTCAAATGAGGTGGTTACACCGGAAAACATCAAAAAATCCACAAAATTGATTTGAATGAGCGTAAAGTGAAATTGCGTGAGATAGCTGATACCGTAAAGATATCAAAAGAACATATTGGTCATATTTTGCATGAACATTTGGGCATGAGAAAACTCTGTTCGAAATGGGTATCGCGTTTGGTCACAGTGGACCAAAAACAACAACGTGTTGATAATTCTCAGCGCTGTTTGGACGGAGGATTTTTTCATGCGATATGTGACAATGGATGAAATATGGATCCACTATTACACACCGGAATCAAAGCAGCAGCCGGTGAAAGCCGCCCGAAGCGACCAAAGATACAACAGTCGGCTGGGAAGGTTTTGGCTTCTGTATTTTGGGATGCGTATGGAATAATTTTCATCGCTTATGCTGAGAAGGGAAAAACAATTCATAGCGAATATTATATAAAGTTATTGGTACGTTTGAAGGCAGAAATCGCAAAGAAACGGCCCCAAATGAACAAGGAAAGTGTGCTCTTTCATCAAGACAAAACACCGTATCAAAGGTCAATGGCTACGATGGCAAAATTGCATGAATTGCATGCTAATTGCTTCCTCATCCACCGTATTCTCTAGATTTAGCCCCCAGCGACTATTATCTATTCGCAGACCTCAAGAAAATGCTTGCTGGAAAGAGATTTGTCTCCAATGAAGAAGTTATCGCCGAAACTGAGGACTATTTTGAAGGCAAAGACAAATCCTTCTACCTTCCTTCGAGAATGGTATAGAAATGTCAAAAAAAACGTTGGACTGATTGTATTGCTCTTGAAGGATACTATATTAATGAATAAAGTTGAATTTTGCAAAAAAAAGTAGCTAGACCAAAAACTTTTCAGCCTATGTGTTATATATATTGTTTGATGACTTGAAAATAAATGTGGTAAGATGTAATTTAAATTCGCAGAATTTTTATAAATAATATTCATATTTATCACGATTTGTTATTTATTCCAGTATACTTGTTAATATAATTTAACAAAGTATATATTTAACTTTTATAATTCAAATTTAACAAACTATCTGTTTTTCTATAACTACTTTCATTTACAGCTTGTATGTCTTTGAAAAAGTATGCATGCGTGGTTTCTCCAGCAAACAAAATTGTCGGATTTTTTTTTTGATTAAGCAAAAGTCTAGATAGTTTACCTTCAAGATTGTCTTTTCCAGCTGAACGATCTTTTACGGATTCATATGAGTAGGTTCCACGGAAGTTTCGGTTTGCTTGGGTAGACACCGTAAAATTTTTCATTGCATAAAGTTCATTAGTTTTCCTGTAAATTTTGTGTCTGTTAATGTACAGGGTGGTCCAAATTGGACACTTTTAAAGGTAAACCCCTTTATCTAAAGGAGATAGACGAAAACTGATGTTGGTGTCTGAGGCTCAATTTTTATGATCAACTCAATGGTGAAAACCGCATATCGATATCTAGTACCGTTTCAGATATACAGAGTGTTTTTCAAAAATCTGCATTTTGGAAAAATGTTTGTAATTCTTTTCCTACTGAAAATTTTTGATTTCTGTAGAAACATTCTTAAAGCACTTTTTTACGTGGATTTCAACAGTGTAAGTTATATTTTTTGACAACTAATATTTTAATAGTTATTAACACAAAAATATATTTTTTAAATGGGATACCCTGTATATTTTTTCTTATCCGAATAGAGCTTCAAATTACCATTCTAAAAATATAGCACACTTCATATTTTGCTTAAACCTACTTCAAAATATAAAGGTTTTCAGTTTTTACGCGAGTTTTAAATGCTCTTTTGTGAAGTAGGCTTTGGACGAAGCGGCCATATGGTTTAATTCAATTGTTTACACGTAGTTGTCACATTTTACTTCAGTTAAATCAGTTAAATTACGAAAAATGGGATAGATAGTGTGTTTCATACAAACCGGAGAAAATTCAGAAGCGGCAAGTAATTTGTATCACGAACGGTATCCAGAGAAGCGTCAACCCTTCAAGGTATTCGCTGGATTGCGACATAACCTTGTTAATAGTGGCCAGTTTGAAAAGAAACGACCCAAAAATTATGCATCAAACAGGGATAAGGAGTTAGAAGAAATAGTAGTTGTAGAAACTATCGGAAATGATCCCAACACTTCATCCCGACAGTTAAAAGAATCCACTAGACTACCAAGAACTAACGTAAGTCGTACTTTGAAGAAGCACAAATTCAGGCCTATAGGACAAGACAAGTTCATCACCTTAGAGACGGAGATTTTCAACGACGTACGGATTTTTGCCAATGGTCTCTGGAGAATTGCAACCATGGTCCGAATTTTTCATTAAATTGCATTTGGACAGACGAAGCTTATGTAAGCAATGCAAGTATTTTTAACCGTTACAATTCATATACGTGGGCACAAGAAAATCCTCATTTAGTTGTGGAGCAAAGAAATCAAGGCAAATTTGGATTTAATGTAAGGGCAGGAATTTTTAGAGGCAGGGTTATAGATCCATTTATTTACGAAAGAACACTCACCTCTCAGAGATATTTAGAAATTTTAAGGCAGCAAATAGAACCTCTTGTTGATGAACTGCCGTTAATGGACCTTAGAAATATATTTTTTCAACTAGATGGGGCACCCCCTCATAACGCTGCAGTTATCAGTAATTTTTTATCGGCTAATTTCGACAATAACTGGATAGCTAACCAAAGTCCGAACCGTTGGCCGGTAAGGTCACCGGATTTAACACCCATGAACTTCTATCTCTGGGGAAGATTGAAAGACCTAATTTTTAAATTGCCGACAAACACCAGGCAAGAGTTAGAAGTCACAGTGATACAAAGTTTTGCAGCTCTCACTTCTCTTGAACTAATCAACTCGGTAAGAAGGGTCCAGAAAAGGTGCCGCCTATGTGTAAATGGAACTGGTCGAGATTTCAAACATCTCTTATAGAAAATTGTTTTGTTTTAGTTTACTCCATTCGAAATAAATTGTTTTATTGTTGTTTTGTTTTATTTTCTACATAGTTTAAAGTACTATAGCATTTAGTAAATTTATTTGTAGTTATGACTCTTAGAGTTACTTCTGGGGATTTTTTTTTATGATTTGACTGCTATCGGTAAACAATTAATGTTGCCGCTCCGTCCAAAGCCTACTTCACAAAATGTGCATTTAAAACTCGTGTAAAAACTGAAAACCTTTATATTTTTAGAATGGTAATTTAAAGCTCTATTCGAATAAGGAAAAATATAGAGGGTATCCCATTTAAAAAATATATTTTTGCGTTAATAACTATTAAAATATTAGTTGTAAAAAAATATAACTTACACTGTTAAAATCCACGTGAAAAATTGCTTTAAGATGTTTTTACAGAAATCAAAAATTTTCAATAGGAAAAGAATTACACATTACATTTTTCCAAAATGCAGAATTATGAAAAGCAACCTGTATATCTGAAACGGTACTAGATATCGATATGCTGTTTTCACCATTGAGTTTATCATATAAATTGAGCCTCAGACACCGACATCAGTTTTCGTCTATCTCCTTTAGATATAGGGGTTTACCTTTAAAAGTGTCCAATTTGGACCACCCTGTACATTACATCTATCTACATTTTCTAAGTTTTATATCTTAATAATAATATTTGTTTCATGTTTTTTTTTTTTAAGAATTGAGGAAAACAAAATTAATCGGGTGTAAAATAAAAATATGTGAAAATTGAAAAATAGTTAAAAACTTCAAAAAAAAAAGACATAAAATAAAGTCCTCTAACTAATGAAATAAATTTAACAAAGTTTTTTTAGATTTAAATTCTTTTCATGAAAAAAGTTTTTTGCATTTCTTCACTTTTTAGCGTCGAACAAAAACATAAATTCTAATTTTTGTCGGTCTCTTCCCGCGATAACTTCCGAACTAAATTAGGAAATTTAGTACACATATACTCGTATATGTACATAAAATTGCAAAAGTTTTTGACCGGTATTATTTCGCAGGAACGAGTGGCGGCCATTAAATTTGTGAAGTTTGAATAGTCTGAACGGAATATCTTCTAGTAAATGGTGAACAAAATAAATAAAATTTAGATATAATTATACAGTACCACAAAAAAAAAAAGTTTTGTAGTTGAAAGGTCAAATACCATAACATATATTTTTTGGTGTGCTGAAAATGAATCCGAGGTCAGAATTGTCCCATCTCCCAAGGATTTTGGCATAACCTCAAAAAACACCTCGAAAATGACCAAAAATACTTTTACAAATAAATTAAAAATGTAAACGGGCAAACCACACATATCTTTGGGTGCCGAAATCGAATCCAAGGTTCACCCACCACGTCGCATTTTGACATAATCTCAAAAAACACCTTAAAAATGGTCAGAAATACGTTTGTAAGTAAATTAAAAAATTAAATGAACATACCACCATATCTATACGTATTTTGGGGTGCTTAAATCGATTATGTCAAAAGAGTTGACCTATTAAGTCGAGATCTTGAAATAACCTCGAAAAGTCTTTTCATTCTTGCTGGATTAAGGTGAGTCCCCTCGCTTCTTGCCCACTGGATGCTTTATTAAAATGATTCCCCTCGTACATCACCCTTGCGATGTTGGATAACAGTGAGTCCCGTCGTAATGCAAGAACTGTACTCCAAAAACTCTAAATCTAACACAGCCTAATGTAACAAACTTACATCAAGAGCTTTAGACCAAGAAATCTAAACCTAACATAGCCTAGTGCAAGAAACTTTACACCAGGAACTCTAAACTTACTACAGCCTAATGCAAAACACTTACACCAAAAACACGAAACTTAACATAGCCTAATGCAAGCAACTTACACCAAAATCTTTACACCAAGATCTCTAAACCTAACATAACCTAATAGAAAAAACTTACATCAAGAACTATAACCAAAACATAACTTACTGCAAAAAAAAAACAGCAGACCACCATATCTATACGTCACAGGATGCTGGATTATGGTGAGTTCCACCGCTTTTCATCCTCGGGGTGCTTTAATAATGTGAGTCCTATCGCCTTTCACCTACGATGTATCTTATTATGGTAATTCCCCTCGCCTCTCACCCTCGGGGTGCTTTATTTAAGTGAATCCTCTCGCCTCTAATCATCAGGGAATCACTTTAATAAAAACATCCAGTGAGCGAGGGGGACTTACTTTAATCCAGCAACCTGTGAATGAAAGAATTGGGCTTTTTGAGGTTATATCAAGTTCTTGACTTAGTAGGTCAATATGGTTTAAGCACCCCAATTCTTTATGAAAATTATATGTACTTATACTATATTGTTTCGAATCTCTGTTCCACGCACATGATTTTTTTTTAAATTTACATTGTAAATTGTGATTTGTTGCTTTGTATAATTTAATTAATGATTTTTTATTGGGATAAGTTATAAATAAATAATATAAAATGAAAATACTGTTTAGTTAGCTTCTCTAGCATGATTAAACTGTTAAGATTTTATGATTTTTTTTTGTAGGGATTTATTTGCATTTCAGATAAAGTTGGTAGTGTTGATTTGAAAGTTAGCGTTCTTCCGGAAATGCTGTATCAATTAATGTGTTTAATTTTATTTAATATGACATATTCTCCACGGGGTGTAGATTGAACGAAAATTATCACGAGTGCCTTACCTTTAATAATTTATCTGGTATATAAAAAAACAAAAATTTCAAGGTCATCAGTTTTCAGTCAAGATCGGAAACAAACTTTGTTGAAAACTCATTTGGGGTGTGTTTTGTGAAGTCACTGATCATTTTATACCTCTGTAACAAAAATTTTTATTTCAGAAGCAGTCAACGTACGGAACACTAATTGCGCAAGATCAACTTGTACTTGACCGGTTTTTTTTTTAATTTACATTGTAAATTATGATTTGTTGCTTTGTACAATTTAATTAGTTATTTTTTGTTGGGTTAAGTTGTAAATAAATAATATAAAATGAAAATACTGTTTAGTATCTTTTCTAGCCCGATTGAACTGTTAAGATTTTATAATTTTTTTGCAAGGATTTATTTGCATTTCAGATAAAGTTGGTACTGTTGATTTGAAATTTAGCGTTCTATCGGAAATACTTGGTTTCTGTATCGATTTTATTTAATATGACATTATTTTTGTATATTCTAACATTTAACAAATTGCTGACATCAAAACACCAATAATTTGCTTTGACGTGACATGACGTCTTAAAGAAAGGATGTAAAGGCGGACCAGTTTTTGCCCCCAATGCAAGTGAATTATAATTATTTCGGAAATAAAAAGGGATTCCTTAAAAACTGTCTTAAAATGTCTGCTAAAAGTATCTCCAATGCAAATGAGTGGTTTTAAGAAAGCTTATTGTTAAATATAACATAAATTTCGTCATTATAATGAGCAACTCTCTGTATCAAATATTGAAATTCTTATAAATCGTAAAACTAAAACTAATTTTAATGAATCATGTAGTGGCCAAGTACGACTGGTACGATATATTAAGATTGCTGCAAGATTACTGCAATTGTTTAAAAAAGGAGATTCAAAATCTAAACTTAACAGAATTGTGACAGATTGGATAAGTGAAAGTGAAGTGGACGTAACACACTATTAAAAAATAAGTTGCCCATTTATTAAAGACTGTAGAACATTATAGGCCTAAACAAATGTAATTGATCCAATGAAACTGATCATGATGCTATTTTGCAGCTGTAACTAAATTTGCTTCAACACAATTCTTAATTTTTGTAATTTGATAAGCTTTGATACAGTTAACAAAAACAAAGTTTTCTAAATATAAAAATCAAATTGCCGATTCTCTGATAATTTAACTTGACATTGAACTCTTTCGTTATATTGAGTAGTTACGTTCCCGCCACTTGACAGGTGGTATTGGACGGTTCTATTGGTCTTCGGCTATCGCCTGGGATTTTGCCTAACTAAATGAATTTTAGGGGATTAATTTCATATTGCTTTTGTCTTGTGGCATACATTTGTTTTCCGATGATACCTTCCCGCTGTAAAATAAATGAGCAATAAGAAATAACCCCTATAATATCACTTAACTTGCGCCCTTAAGAATCGACCCGTTTAATAGCTTTGACATACCAGCTGTCATTATTAATATGTTAATGACGTATCTATAAAAAGATGTTGATAAAAAAAGCTACTTATAAAATAGCAAAGATGGCTTAGAAACCGTAGTTCATGTTAACTGACACTACAGACTGAAGGTTTTCTACCTATCAATCATATTATATTCTATATAGAAGTATTCAAAAAATATACTGACAAACAAACATCCTGAAACTGTACTTAGGCCGGTCCTAGAGAAGATGTTAAAAATTGGCACCATACCATTGTAAACTTCGTTTACGATATTTAAATTGATGAATGCGTTCTGCTAATGACAAACAATTAAAGTGAGGTTTCACATTCTTACATTATCTTAATTTGGGTAAAATTTTTTCATGTAACTTCAGATGTTGAAATCACAGGTTTCGTAAATAGCTAGAAGACAGCCGCGAGGCTTTAGAATAGAGGGCGGAATACTTGAATACGTAGAGAAATACATCAACCTAGGGCAAATAATAAAGTGTGGAAAAGCAGATCAAACGGCAGAAGGACAGAAAGAATCAGACTGGCATGGGCAACATTTGGCAAACAAAGGAAAATACTAACCAACAAAAGAATGAATGAAAAGAAAGATGGTATTCGATCAATGCATTCCACCGGTTCTTACTTATTGACTAAGGAGATGATAGACCAACTGAGTAAAACACAGAGAGCAATGGAACGCCAGATGTTGAATATAAGAATAGACATAATCAGAAACAAATTGGTCCATTTAATATTAGTCCTATGTTTTGCTCCTAAAGTGTGAGGGCGTACCATCATGGAGAAACCACCTTGTTAGTCTAACATTTAAAAGCAGGTCACTCAGTATCCTAGGTAAGCCGTCCGACAATTGTTTACTACTTTCCAGGTAGTACAACGATACTTGCCTATGTTACTGTGAAAAGTAAGTCATAAATTCTGATATTATCATACCATTTTAGTAAAAAATACTATGTAAGCAAAACGTCCTATACCTCTCTTGTACTGCAACTATTTGTAGTACTATTTAGGCATACATTTTCTGTCAGTATTACGTATTTATATATTTTATCATTGTAAGCAAAATTTTTTCTTTTTTTTTAAATCAATAATATACTGGTGAGCAGAAAAATCGACTCAAATTATTTGACTTCATTTAACATGTTCACATATTTTTGTGGATTTTAGTATCATTTGACTTAATGATATCAAATTCCATAGCATACCTCATGCTTTTTACTAATTAAAATGATCGAAAGGGGAAACAAGGAGAACAAGCATTGAAAATAGGGGTAAGAGAAACGAAAAATTAGACAAATTTTAACTCTTAGTGTCTTTGTGGATCTGAAGCGTGGTTTTGAGACGATAGACACGAATATCCTTATTATGAAGTTAGCTTTATATGGTGTGAAAGGGCGGGCATTAGATTGGATAAACGATTTTTTAAGTAATAGGTATCAGCAGACTAAGGTTGAAAACAAAATTTCTGGCAAAAGAAGTAGTGTATAGAGTGTGCTGCAGGGGAGTGTGCTGGGTCAAGTCTTATTCATCATTTATTAGATTAGTTGGTTAGATTCGTTTAGAGGCGCATCAACTGCTAGGATTATTTTGCGCGCGTTCATCATTTATGTTAATGACTTGCATGTAAGACTGTCCGGTTCCTTTGTCAGTTTGTTTGCAGATGATACACTCATATCTGTGGCTGGAAGAGATTTTGAAGAGGTAACAGCTATTATGAACCATGAGTTAAGAATTCTATCAGAGTGGCTATATGAGAATAGATTAAAGCCGAATAGTTCGAGAACCAAGTGTATGGTGATTGGTTCTAGAATTAATTGTCAGAGATATTTTGATTTAAATTTAGCTCTAGTTTTAAATAATGATATTATTCAGTTTGTTAATGAAATTAAATACTTTGGGGTAGTCTTAGGTCAACAATTATGTTTTAGTAATCATATAGATTATATGTGTAAAAAATTAGGGAAGAAAATAGGTTTTTTTTAGACGTGTATCAGGGTGCTTATCTCCATGGGCCAAACACCTGGTGTATAACTCTATTATATTGCCGCATTTCTCGTATGCCTGTTCATTGTTGATTACATGTACTGGGGAGGATGTGCTAAGATTGCAACTGTTACAAAATGAAACAATGCGAATTCTCTTGAACTGTGGTAGGTACACATCCATTAAATATATTATATGTTAGATTCTTTAAATTGGCTTGATATTCGTCATTTTATCAGGAGAGCTAATCACATTTTAATATATAAGATTGAGAATGATCTGCAGCCAGATTATCTTAGATCATTTTTTAGTATTCCGTACGGAACACTAATAAGATCACTTTGGTGTCTGTCTGTCTGTCTGTCTGTCTGTATGTATGTATGTATGTCTGTCTGTCTGTCTGTCTGTCTGTCACACCCGATTTTCTCCGAAACTATTTGACATAGAAAGTTGAAATTTGGTAATAATATAGGTACTGATGGCCTCATCAGAGCCATGTAGTTTTGAGAGTTAAATTTTTAATTAAGGGGTTAATTTTGGGGGGTGAAATCGGAAGTGAAAAAAAAAAATTTTTAGTAGGTTATCGAATGTGGTGTCAAATGAAAGCTTGTGAAAACACGAGTAAAAATGTATATATAATGTAATACTTGCGCGCACTTTTCTTTGTATTATTTTTAAAAAATAGCGAAAAATCGCTGTCCCCAGCATTATCTCGAAAAGTACTTAACAAAAAATTTTGAAAAAATTCTGGAATATTCTCCACGGGGTGTAGATTGAACGAAAATTATCACGAGTGCATTACCTTTAATAATTTTTCTGGTATTTAAAAAAAAAAAAATCAAGGTCATCAGATTTCAGTAAAGACTGGAAACAAACTTTGTTGAAAACTCATTTGGGGTGTGTTTTGTGAAGTCACTGATCATTTTATACATCTGTAACAAAATTGCGCAAGTTCAACTTGCACTTGACCGGTTATTATTATTAAATAAAAGATGTAACTACCATAGTCATAATATTAGAAATCAGTATAATATAGAATTAGTGAGAAAAGCGTGGTTCTAAAAAATACTTTTTTTTATGACGGCTTGCGTTATTATTTATAATGATTTGCCGAGTAATGTAAAAAATGCTCCTACTTTAAGTATTTTCAAAAAAATATTGTTTTTATATTTAAGAACTTAACACTTAGCATCTAAGTTTGTAAGTTGTTGCTGTTATCAACTAGCCAAGAGCTAAATAAATAAAGAATAAAGAATATATATATATATATATATATATATATATATATATATATATATATATATATATATATATATATATATATATATATAATAGTAACTAAACTTAAGAGTTCTAATTTTTTAGTTTTTGGTGAAATTGTACCCATTGGAGAGATAATACTCGTAGAAAGGAAAAATAGTGACAATTAGAATTAAAAATTCTGTTTTAAGAATATCATTATATTTTTTTTTCAACTGAAAATTGTGAATACTGCTCCTTATAGCAAAAAAAATGTAACAAATGGGATACGTTTTTACTGACAATTGCCTAGCATTCTAGTTTTTATTTAAAGTTGACTTATTAAGAAAAACCTATTTTAAACTAAAAAATTATGAAATTTTGTACTAAAAATAAAAAAATGGTTTAATAAAATTGACACTTTTGAGAAAATAAAACTACAGAAATTCGATAAAAAAAATTGTATTTTTCTTTCCTGTCTAAAATCTTCAAAAGCTGGGCACGATGTAAGAAAATGTCAAGTTCTTTACTTGTACTGTTATGACCTTTAATGTTGTTGTCTCGAAAAAGTCAATTTTAGTTGTTTTTTTTTTTTTAATTTTTTCCGATCACTTGCTTTAACATTGAAAACTGTTAATAAAGAGCATTGGTTGGTTTTTATTGTTGCTAAGAAGAAAGCAGATTCATCATGCTAGACCTGCGAAAACGCGGCTTTCTTAAGATTTTAAGTTATCTTAATCTTATTCTTACTCTAGCCGTGCCCGTGGCTCCGCTTGCGTAGACTTGATTCACTATTATCGTCATTGCTCATTCCTTATATTATCTAACGTAATAAAATATATTCTATAAGCTGGCCAGAGAACATATGTATGAATTAAATAAAAAAAAACACGTAAATCGGATAAGTGGCTCTCGAGTTATAAGCGCACTAACGAACAGACAGACAGAGAGACGTTACGTTATATATATATATATATATATATATATATATATATATATATATATATATATATATATATATATATATATATATTATATCGATTATCATTATTATTATTATATAACCTGGCCAGAGAGCATATGTATGAATTAAAAAAACACACGTAAATCACATAAGTGGTTCTCAAGTCATAAGCGCACTAACGGACAGATAGACGGACAGAGAGACGTTGCATTTTATATATTATATTCTTTGCTACACGATATTGTTCCATATTTAATGGTTTAGGCAGTGTATTGCAAGAGAATGCGCTAGCGGCAAACTTTTTTCCGACTTGATTCACTATTATCGTCACTGCTTATTCCCTAAGTTACCTAACATATGTACAGTCCCTGGCCAAATTATTAGACGCACTGCAAGATTTCATGTAAAATATTAATTACCGAGTGATATTGTACCGTTTTATTATTTTAAATTGATTTGTTTTTTATTTTTATATTATCCAATCAATTACCTATTTATTTGACATAAATAAAACAGCATTAATTTAGAAAAGCATAAGTTTATTAAGTTTTAAAGAAAAGTGAAATTAATGTTAGTAAAAGTCAATATTTAGTTGAGCCACCTTTAGCCGCTATCAAAGCTTTAATTCTGCGCGGCATGCTATCAATGCAAGATTGTACTGTCTCCTGCATTTGAGGATGATGATTCCACACATGAATAATCTTTTCTAGGAGCTGGGTTTTGTTGGTAATCACATCTTTAGCCACTTCTCTTTTCATCAGCTCCCACACATTTTCAATGGGGTTCATATCAGGGCTAGCCCTAGCCAATCGAACAGAGGGATTTTTTTTTTCTGCCAAAAAAGCTTTAATAGACCGAGCAGTGTGGCAGGGAGCTCCATCTTGCATGAAAGTGAATGGTTCCCCATTTGGAAACCATTCTCTGAGCTGCGGAATCAACCGATTTTGTAATACTTCTTTGTACTGATCTTGCCTCATTATTCCTTTGACGACGTACAGACGTCCAGTGCCCTTGCCGCTGATGACTGACCAAATCATCACTTTGGTGGGATGTTTAACCGTCGGGACGACACAATCAGGATGAAACTTTTCTCCATGACGACGACGCACATACTGAGCTTTATTCTGCAAAATTTCGAATGTGCTTTCGTCACTGAAGCAGACCTGTCAAAAATAGGAAAAATATATAAACTTCCATGTTTATTTGCTTTATTTAACTGAAAATGATAATAATGTATCAATTATTGATTAAATTGCTGTATCTTACCGATCTCCAGAAGTCCACATCTTTGTCTTGCCATTGTTTGGCCCACTTCAGGCGCTTTGCTTTCATTGCAGCTGTTAACTTGGGCTTCCTGGCGGGGCGATAGGCCTTAAAATCTAATTCTTTCAATTTTCTTCGAACAGTGCGCTCAGAAGCATTTACGCTAGCATCCTGGAGTTGTGATTTTATTACCTTTGTGGTAGCAAATCTGTTTTCTACACAAATTTTCTTCAAACATCTCTCTGGCCGTGGAGTGAAAATTGGTTTTCTACCGCATCTTTTCTTTCTTTTCGGGCTTAATTCCTTCCCTGACTCAATTTTCTTTTTTATGCGTCGTACACTAGCTTCAGAAACCTCCAATCTTCGTGATATTTCTCGGTTTGTAAATGTTTTCGCAATCACAAGGGCCTTCACTTCAGCTTTTTTACGTGGTGAAAGATCGCCTTTTCTACCCATAATGAAAATAGTCCAATTACTTTTTTAAAACACTGCATACAAAATAAACTAATAACTGAGTAGTATAAAACTGTTAAACAAACAATCACAGTCCATAAAGCCACAGAAACACGTCCGTACCTGACTCGATTCCGATCGCGACTGATACAGGTTTGTACTTATTTACGTTCATGTATCACTTTGTCAACATAGTGTTGCCATATGTTAAAAATAAATACAAATATGTAGTCTACAACAATTCTTTTAAATAAAAATCAATAATATTGTAGTTTAAATATACCATTATTGCATAAAAACTCTTAAGAAACATAAAATTACTAAAAAAAATACAGTGCGTCTAATAATTTGGCCAGGGACTGTATGTTTAAAAAAAAGCACGTAAATCGGATAAGTGGTTCTCGAGTGATAAGCGCACTAACGGACAGACAGACAGAGAGACGTTGTATTTTATATATATTATAGATGCCATCTTAATATTGAAGAATAGAAAATTTTTCAAGGATAATTTTATAATTTTTTCGTGAATTATTATTTCTTGATTTTTTCGTAGTAGACTCATTAAAAGTAAATATTGTTTTTAAGATATATTATAAACAGAATAGAACAATTAGAGATCTTAAATTTTAGTTGTCAAATGTAAAACTTAAAAAGTTATTTAATTATAACTTTCTTAAGTAACTAATTTTCATTAATTTTTAGTGTTCGGTACAGAACACTTATAAGATCACTTCGGTGTCTGTCTGTCTGTCCGTCTGTCTGCCGCTCAATTATCCCTAAAAAGAAAGTTGCAATTTGGCATTAAGATAGAAATTAATGACTTCATTAGAGCCGTGTAGTTTTAAAAGTTAAATTTTGACTTAAGGGGTTAGTTTTGGGGGTGAAATCAGAAGTAAAAAAAAAAAAAAATTATCAGGACATCGAGTGGGATGTCAAATGAAAGCTTGTAAAAGCACGAGTTCAAAAATATACAAAATGTAACACTTGTTTTTGTATTATTTTTAAAAAATTGCAAAAAATCGCTGTCACTCCCTCTTATGGTATCTCGAAAAGTACTGATCAAAATATTTTGAAAAAATTCTGGAATATTCTTCGCAGGGCGTAGATTGAACGAAAATTATCACGAGTGCAATACTTTTAATAATTTATCTTGTATATAAAAAAGAAACAAAACTTTCAAGGTCATCAGTTTTAAGTAAAGATCGGAAAAAAAAATATTATTGAAAACTTATTTGGGGTGTGTCATTGATCATTTTATATCTCCCTAACAAAAAATTTTATTTTAAAAGCAATCAACGTACAGAACACTAATTGCGCATGTTCGACTTGCACTTGGCCGGTCATTTACTTCTGACAACGGCACCATCTTAAACTGAAATTTGTAATTGGTGTTTAACTTAAAAAATAATTTCATTAATTTCTTACTATCATTCAGTGGCGAAAAATTTAATAAAACTACACTAAAAAGTGCAAGTTAACATAAACTTATTGATGATATTTAATGTCGATTTTTCATGATCAAAAATTTTTACGTTTGTTAAATTATTGTTCAAAAGTGTAGTGGTGTTATACCAAATGCACCACAACCAATAATAACAGACGGGTCTATCGTACGGGCTGCCAGTATTGTACTTGTTAAAAAACCACGCGATAAATCGACTCTTAACAAAGACATTTTTGATAGGTTTATGCCTTAAACAGTTTAATATAATAATAATAAATAATTAATAAGTGCTGAATGTTTACGTTGTTATTTAATATATATTTTTATAGGCGATAATTAACTTCTGTTGTGAAGTCATAATATTTTATATTAGATAATAGCCATAGTACACATACTTAATCATAAAAATAATCATAAAGCAATTTCCAATCAGGTCCGTTAATCAACCATCAGACAGAAACATTTGTATGTTTTTTGCATTATCTGACATTTGATAAAATATTTTCAAGAAGATAAAATGGGTTTCGAGACAATAGGAAAAAATTATCATCGTTTCCCCAAACAATTGGCAATTATTTTTATTGGATACGGTTGAATTCTGAGGTTAACTTGTATATAACAGGTGTACAAGTATGAAATGCAGATTTTTTTTCTAAAAAAACATGTTAAATTCGAAAGGATGATAGAAAGTGCTTTATTCAAAGTATGCTCCATCGCTTGTTATACATTTTCCCCATCTTTCGGGCAATTTGTGAATACCACGCCAGTAAAAATCTTCCCTTTTGCTGCGAACCATTCATCGAGCCATTTTTTTACATCTTCGTACGAACCAAAGCGCTGCTCAGCAAGTGCGTGACCCATCGATGCAAACAAGTGGTAATCGGAAGCAGCCAAGTCTGGTAAGTAAGCCGCATGGGGTAGAACTTCCCAGCTGAGTGCTTCCAACGTGTCGCGAACTGGTTTTGCCGTATGTGATGGGGCATTGTCATGAAGAAATATGACTTTGTGTTGCCTCTTTCGGTATTCTGGCCTTTTTTCAAGCAGCGAATGGTTCAAATCGGTCAATTGTTGTTAGTAACGTTTAGTATTAACCATTTCCCCAGGTTTTAACAGCTCATAATAGACCACCCCCTCCGGTCCCACCAAACACAAAGCATCGTTTTTCAGCTAAAGCGATTCGATCTTGAGGTCGATGTGGATGGTGCGCCTGGATCTACCCATGATTTTTTACGCTTGGGATTCTCAAAAGAAATCCACTTTTCATCCCCTGTAACTATATGATGCAAAAACGACTTCCTTTTGTACCGAGCGAGCAAAATGTCACACGTGTTTTTGCGCTTTTCCATTTGCCTGTCGTTCAACTCATGTGGTACCCATTTACCGGTGTTCTGAATCTTTCCCATATCTCGTAGCCGATTGGAAACAGCTCGTTGACTAACGCCCAATTGCTCGGCGAGTTGTTGTTGTGTTTGCGAGTCATCTTCGTCCAACAAAGCTTGCAATTCCACATCCTCGTATATTTTTTTGGCGGTTTTTCCACGTTCCTTGTCTGCAACATCGAAGTCACCACTTTTGAAACACCGAAACCATCGTTCACACGTATCTTGCGATGAAGCATGTTCACCATAAGCTTCTCGAAGTAATCGGTATGATTCAACAGCAGTTTACTTCAAATGATAAAAAAAAATTAATGCTGTCCGCGAATGCTCTTTGTTCGGTATAAATTTCGACATGTTGAACACAACAACACAACACTATGCACACACTTTTCCAATTTATCACTCGTGCGCGTCTGACACTTGTTGATGACACAACAAAATGGCGCAGTGTCAAATCTTTATAGCACAAACTGCATTGGTGCACCATCTGAAATCCTGAAATCCGCATTTCATACTTGTACACCTGGTAACATAGATGGCACTATTTCTGCTAAAGTTGAAAAAGAACTCTCTAAAAGAGGTATAATACAAAGTGAAACAATACCTCTAAGTCCCTTTCTCATCTCTTTACCCCGATATGCATTTGATTACAAAGAGTATTTTGAAAAATAAAATATCGCTCACAAACTATAAGTTCCTTTATTACTTAAAGTATTATATGTATTCCAAATTTGAAATCAATTTTGTTTAGACACACAGACTAACAAAAAGGAGACAATATATTTTTCGTGATCCAGGGGAGCCTTAAACTGGAAGGCACGACTACTTCGTTTTTACAAGAGAACTAATCAAATAGGTGCCACGGCCAGCGTAATCTTCTCTCTTTTGTAATAAAATATAATTAAAAGCTCCTATTAATTTTCATATTTTTCTGCAAAAGAAAAACAATGGAAACTAGTCCTTAACATTTATAACTCACAGAATATTTCTATTGGTTGGCATTAAAAAGAAACCAGCGTAGAATGAACTCTGATGTCACAGTAACCTGCATTACATAAATCTCTATACGAATCAAAGAGAAGTGAGTGGAGTAACCTAAAATTTCTGCTCGTTGTTACGTTACTTATTTACATGTATTTAAACTTTAAAACTTAACTTTGAAGTGCCTACTTTGGAAGTGTGGCTTTCCATCAAGGTACTGTAGACTCTACTAAAGAAGGGGAACTCCATGTACCATTAAAACGATTATTAGTTACAATCATTACCAAATTCTGAATTTGTGGAGGGACCCTAACTAATGGGCGGATTTACTTAAAAATCCCTCGAAACTCAAAAATTATTGGAACTCTGACTAACCATTTTCAATAAAATACTTCTTTTTTAGTGTTCTGTATATTAAAAGACAAACATGTGTTTTTATCTATATATCTATCCGTTAGTAATAGTCAATTGAATCCATTTTTGCTTTGTCTAATTTCATATAAAAAATAAATTTAAAAGCTAATTTTGTAAGATAATTGACGTATCGTAGTAACAATTTTTTGCTGTGGAAATGTTTCATATTGCACTAACCGGAACTAACCTATCATAGCTTTGATTAGTTTAGGTTAGTTCGGGGTAGTATCCATTCCATTTCAGATAGGTTTGTGTTGGTCAACTTAAACAACGTCACCTATGGTCGCCATCAAACCAATTCAACGTTCTCTTTTGTTAGTGTTCCGTACGGAACACTTATAAGATCACTTCGGTGTCTGTCTGTCACACCTGATTTCCTCAGAAACTATTTGACATAGAAAGTTGAAATTTGGTAATAATATAGGAATTGATGGCCTCATCAGAGCCATATAGTTTTGAGAGTTAAATTTTGACTTAAGGGGTTAGTTTTAGGGGGTGAAATCGGAAGTGAAAAAAAAAATTTTCGAGTGTGGTGTCAAATGAAAGCTTGTGAAAACACGAGCAAAAAATGTATATATAATGTAATACTTGCGCGCACTTTTCTTTGTATTATTTTTAAAAAATCGCGAAAAAAAATCGCTGTCCCCCGCCTTATCTCGAAAAGTACCTATCAAAAAATTTTGAAAAAATTCCAAAATATTCTCCACGGGGTGTAGATTGAACGAAAATTATCACGAGTGTATTACCTTTAATATTTTTTCTGGTATTTAAAAAAAAAAAAACAAAAATTTCAAGGTCATCAGATTTCAGTAAAGATTGGAAACAAACTTTGTTGAAAACTCATTTGGGGGTGTGTTTTTTCAAGTCACTGATCATTTTATACATCTGTAACAAAATTTTTTATGTTAAAAGCAATCAACGTACGGAACACGAATTGCGCAAGTTCAACTTGCACTTGACCGGTTATTTTATTTTTAATTAATAAAATTGGTCTAATAATTTGGCAGATTTTGGCAATATTTACGTATAACTAAATAATAGAATAGAAGTTTGTCGAACGGAGTATTATTTCTTTCAAAAATATTTTAAAACTCTTTTGTCAAAGCTCATTTTTAGTATTCCCTACGGAACACTTTGGAATCACTTCGGTGTCCGTCTGTTCGTATATTTGTCCGTCTGTCACGGGGTTAGCTTTGGAGGGTGAAACTGGAAATGAAAAACCAAAAATTACCGGGTCATCGGTGTGTCCAATGAAAGCTTGCGAAAACCAGAGTTCAAAAATATATATGATGTAAGCCTTGCGCACACTTTCCTTTCTATTAGGTTAAAAAAATTGCCAAAAATGGCTGTCCCTCCCCTTATATCGAAGAGTACAGACCAAAAATTTTTTTAAAAATTCTGGAATATTCTCCATAAAGTGTAGATTAAGCGAAAATTATCACGAGTGCATATGGAATATTTAAGTGCTCATTGCTGTAACTGAGTGGCGAGTCGCTCTTGTCCGAGATATAATTTTATTTTATTTGTTTATAATTAAACAAATATTTAGGTAGTAAATATTTGTTTTACACTTTTATTACTAGATTCTAGATTGAACTAGACTGATTTATTGGCTATTAGGTAGCAAAGATTCTATAACTTACACATTACTAACTAAGAAAAAACGTGAAAATACATATTGGATATTAAGATGTCAGGGACCTAATTTACTTAGTCTAGGTAAATATTTTATTTTATTTTAAAAGCAATGACGATACGGAACACTAACTGCGTAAGTCCAACTTGCACTTGATCGGTTTTTCATTACTATTAAGCTTAATAAAGTAAAGAAGAAAGAAACTAACAAAATGGGAGAAATGCTTTCTATTTTTGACATGAGAATTTCTGTACTTTACGTAACGGGTTCAGTTTTGTGGAAAGTTTTTGAAGATATATTCTGAAAAATGCTATACAAATCTGTTTCATTCCTTTTATTTTTGAAAATAATCTTCACAAAAATCTACGTACAAAAATGTACGTTTTTAAGGTCACTAAATTAAAGAAAATTATTGTTTAAATCGAGATTCCACGCGATATGAATTGAACCGACTATTTTAGATATGTAACCACCTACAAACGTCTTTTGACATATTTATAATAAACTATTATTTCAAGGCCGACACTTATTGTTACAAATCAACATCACGTTTTAAGAGCTATTTAAACTTAGCTTTTTAGAAATCAGAAAAAACGTTCACAATTCCAGTGAAACTTAAAAATTTATTAGCATATGTGTACATCTAAAATACCCTTGGTTTAGTTAATCAGTGCATTTCTATAAGCAGTATACTCGTACAACATCCCAACAATAAACTCATTTATGAAGTAGCTTTAAAAATAATTTTTGTTCATTTTTAGGGATCATAAATTCTTGCAACATTGTTTGCTGAGATAAACAAACACAAATGTATTAGGTTATAACTGCGGTCAAATGAAATAATATTAATGGTGAAATATTGCGGAACATATAGTAATTATCAATTTGAATCAGGGACGTAACTAGAGATTTTAGCACTCGGGGCGAACGGTATATGTGGTGGCCATTTAACAGTTACCTATCTTCTTCCAATAACGCTCTTCGGATAATAAGGGTTTAGAGACACAGATTTTTATTTTTCTACAATAAATATAAACTTAATTCCAGCATTAAAACTCTACATTTTAAATAAAATGGTCAGATATTAAGTATAAAGAAATTGAGCTTAGAACGGTCTTCAGAGATAGTTAAAACCGAAATCTATTTTAACTTTTACTTACTAACATATTTCAGCTAAAATCATGAAAAGATAACATAATCTCAGATTCCTCGTCTTCAAGAACAGTGAATATATATATATATATATATATATATATATATATATATATATATATATATATATATATATATATATAAATATATATATATATATATATATATATATATATATATATATATATATATATATATATATATATATATAAATATATATATATATATATATATATATATATATATATATATATATATATAAATATATATATATATATATATATATATATATATATATATATATATATATATATATAAATATATATATATAATCGATGGCACATATTTACATCACTTGCTGTTATTAGATGATGTGGTACTGATTAGCGAAGATCTAAAAGAACTCAAAATCATAATAGAGCAACTTAATCAAGCTTCGCAAAAAGTTGGACTTGAGATGAACATCAAGAAAGCAGAACTTCTAAGCCTACAAAACACAAAAATTAAGATCGGTACGGAAGAGACTGAGAGAAGTATATATATATATATATATATATATATATATATATATATATATATATATATATATATACATATATATATTGTACTTGCGACATAAAATTAGATTGGTTAAAGATAAACAAAGAGCGGGAATACCAAGGTAAATTGGTCTCACTTGGCCTGCATTTCAAAAAATGGGATTCACTCTAAAAAACATAGATATCCCCATGACATTAAAAAGAAAGAAAAGTGTACGAGAGCTGCATACTTCCAGTAAGTACGTACGGCCTGGAAATCATGACTCTTACAAAAAATAGTCTTTGTCGACTCCAACGTATTCCTCGGGCCATGGACAGACATGTGTTAGTGTACGAGAACACATTAAAAGCGAGGATATTAGACGAACAACAAGAATTACAGATCTCAATGAAAGAGTCGCAAAATTAAAGTGGTAATGGGCGGGGCAAACGAATAATGGACAACAAGATTACTTAAATGGAGACCTTTGGAGAGCAGACGAAGTGTCGGTAGACCAGTGAAAAGATGGACTGATGATATCAGGTTGACAGCAGGCAGGAGATGGCTCCATCTTGAAGAAGAAGACATATACATATATATATATATATATATATATATATATATATATATATATATATATATATATGTATATATATATATATATATATATATATATATATATATATATATATATATATATATATATATATATATATATATATATACGTATATATATATATATATATATATATATATATATATATATATATATATATATATTCCTCAGTATTTATTAATCAGTGTATCAAAAAATGTTGAAATAAAATGTTTTGAACTGTCAGTTCACCATCTGAAATTTTTTTAAATGTCCCTGTATATTATTTATTTTTGAGTCCTACTAAAAATTCTAGTTATTATTTGTTTAACATACCATATGTCTAAATTAAACTGTTTTGGAATTATTGATATTTGAAATTTAGGAGATCAAATTAATTTTTTTTTTGTTAAGCTGGCTTGTGTCAAACATTTACTGTCAAGTAGCGACTTAACGCGTCAAAAAAAATGATCTATTAACGAAAACAGAATATTGCTGCATTTTGTGAAACTGCAATTTGAGCGTAATATCATAATGGTACATTTAAAAGAAACTGAAAGAATCACTTTGTTAATGATGGTTGGTTACGATGATCGACAACAGGAGGTGTGTGATCTTTTTAATGCAGAATATCCGAATCGAGAACCTATTACCCAATCCGTAGTTAGCAAAACATTAAAAGGATTTAGACAATTAGGTCATGTTAAGGATCGTTCTAAATCTGGACTTCTAAAAGTTAAAACAAGCGATGATAAAAAGTTAGATGTTTTACTGGAAATTACAGAAAATCCCCATACAGTCACTCGTCAGCTTTGCCTAGATATAAGTAAAGGTACCTCAAATCCTATACTGAATGAAGAAAAATTGCATCCATACAAACCCATTCTATTACAACAATTGTCTGAAGATGACTACGATGAACACTTTGAATTTTGCGAGATCATGATGGAACGAATCAATAACACATACATCTGTGTTATGTATTTTTGGGTGCTGAAACCGTATCTAGTATCAGTTTTTTTGTATGACCCACAGTTCTCTCACAATATGACATCGATTAAATTTCAAAATAGGGAAAATTTGATACATAAAAAATAAAAATTTAAACCGTACTTTTATTTGATTAGACTACATTTTTTACTCATGATAAAATATTTCACTTCAATGTGGTACCGGCGAATATTTTAGGTGCTTATTTTTTTGTATTTCCTTTCCCTTTGCTCTGTGAAGTTTCTTGTATAGCTTTTTCTCCGATGTGATGCATTTTGTTGTTCTCTATGAAGTGACCAACAGTAATGGCCCATTATGTTGATATTCCACCGTCCCTGGTACCGTTTCTCTCCTTTATGTCCTGATGAAACCGTTTCCCCTGCTCTTCACTCACCTCGCCTAAGTTTTTAGGAAAAAAATCAAGATAGTTGTGCAAGAAGTGGATTTTAAGGCTCATCAGACAACCCAGATTTTTGAACTTGTCTATCATATTAGCTACCATAAGTTCATAGTTAGGGTCTTTCACATTGCCCAAAAACTTAGTCACAACTTCTTTAAATGATGTCCAAGCCTCCTTTTCCTTTGTAATCATCCTTGTTTCAAAGTTGGAATCGAACATCATTTTACGAATATCAGACCCAACGAAAACCCTTCTTTCAGTTTGGCTTCTGATAATTGAGGAAATCTTTTACACAAATATTTAAAACATTCACCATCTTTAGGCAAGGCTTTCACACCACTACACATTAAGCCTAACTTGATGTGTACTGGTGGTAGAAGAATCTTTTTTGGGTCTACTAAAGTTTTATGCAAAATGTTCTTCTCGCCAGATGTTAAAGTTTTTCTTACGGGCCTTGCTCTGCTGTCCCACTCACATATAAAACATGGAAACTTTGTAAATCCCTTTTGTTGACCGAGGATCGTGGAGAAATCTTTTAAATCTCCACATAGCATCCAATCGAGAGCTGAATAGTTAATTTGCTGTGTGTTAATTTATATAATTATGTTAAGATTTTCGTAAGTTTCCTCCATATGGACTGAATGAGCAACAGGCAGTGAAGCATAAGTATTTCCGTTGTGTAACAGAACACCTTTTAAACTAGTTTTTGATGAGTCTATAAAAAACCTCCAATCTTCGTTCTTGTACTCAATGCCAAATTCGTTCATTAGACTATCAATATCATGGCAGTAAATCGAATCCTCTTCCTGCTTGAAAAACTGAGCAAAATGTTGATTTCTGGTTCTATAATGGTAAATAGATGTTCCAGATTCCAATAAATGTTTTTCTTTCGGCCTAGAACCAAGCAATTCTGCTTTTTTTCTTAGTCAAACCCAAATCTCTCACTAAACCTTTTAACTCAGCTTGTATAAACAACTGTAGTTTTTAAATTTTCTAGAGAACATTGCAACTCATTATCATCCGGTAGACTTTCATTAAATTCGGAACTGGACTATAAAACGTCATCAATAGACTGAGGTGGCTCAGGGACAGGAAGTCCCGGTCCATGTCCTACCGGCCGATTAGCTGAAGTAAAGTTAGAATAGACAATTCTTTTTGGAGTTATATCCAGAAACATCAACGCTGCAAAAATAACAATCATTTGAATGATTTTCTTGCTCTCTCCATACCATGTGTACTGCAAATTTAAAAGCTTTTTTTCTTTCTGATACCATTTCCTAGGATATTCGCCACAAACATAACATACTTTGTGAGGAGCCCAACATTTTTCTTGATTACCGATTTCTACACCAAAATATGCAAAGTATACTTTACAAAGTCAGTAATGTTGCTTTGATGTTTTTTAACTACAAAGTCACCACACATTTAACAAAAAGTGTTGGGAGAGTTGTTACATCCACGATTAGCCATACTTTGAGTGTGAATTAGAGCATATGGGTTAAACACTGCAATGTGAGATAATATTAACTAGAAGAAAACAAACAGCTGTGACATTTATCGGAAACTGCCAACCCCATAACATTTGATTTTACTGCCAGCCTTATAAAATTCCGATTTTATTGCCAATCTAATAACATTCGAATGATAAAAAATAAACTTTTCACATTTTGAATATTAAAATGTGAAAAATTGGTGGATGATACGACCTTTTATTATTCTTTTCGGACTCAGCACACCAGAAAACATAGTAATCAGGTAAAATTATTAAAAAAGTTTTTTCATCGTTCTATTCCAAGAATTATCTGAAGATGACTACGATAGACGTGTTGAATTTTGCGAGGTCATGATAGAACGAATCAATAATAATCCTAACCTAATTCATAATATTGTTTTTTCTGACGAGGCCACATTTTGTCTTAACAGAAGAGTTAACAGGCATAACTGCCGTTACTGGTCTACTGAGAATCCCCACTGATTAATCGCCGATCATTCTCAAAGACCACAAAAGATAAACGTGTGGGCAGGGATTTATGGATGTCATATCATTGGGCCCTTTTTTATGGATGGAAATTTTACAGGACAGAGGTATTTGAAGTTACTCCAAGAGCAAGTTATTCCAACTTGTGCAGGTCTTTTTCCCGATGAAAATAATTTGGATACCCCTAACAGGAATATGTGGTATCAACAGGACGGAGTACCTTCTCACTATGAAATCAATGTTCGTAGATATTTGGATGCGATTTTTCCTAATCGATGGATAGGCAGAAGAGGTGCTGTAGAATAGCCTACAAGGAGTCCTGACCTCACGCCACTCGATTTTTTTTATGAGGTCATTTGAAAACCAAAGTTTACCGAAGTCGACTTGAAACTGCAGAAGAACTACAACAAAGAATTCAATATAAAGCAGCACAGATCACCCCGGATTCTCTGCAAACTCTGTTCAGGCTGTTTATGACAGATTGGGTCATTGCTTCGCTATTAACGGGTGCATTTTGGGCAATTGTTACCTTAAAAATAAACCTAGAGTATTTATTAATAGTTTTTTTGTCTTTTTTAGTGTTCCGTACGGAACACTTATAAGATCACTTTGGTGTCTGCCCGTCCGTCTGTCCGTCTGTCACACCCGATTTTCTCCGAAACTATTGTCGTAGAAAGTTGAAATTTGGGAGTAATATAGGAATTGATGGCCTCATCAGAGCCATGTAGTTTTGAAAGTTAAATTTTGACTTAAGGGGTTAGTTTTGGGGGGTGAAATCGGAAGTGAAAAAAAAATTTATATATATATATATATATATATATATATATATATATATATATATATATATATATATATATAATGCAATACTCGCGCACTTTTCTTTGTATTATTTTTAAAAAATCGCGAAAAAAATCGCTGTCCACCCGCCTTATCTCGGAAAATACTTATCAAAAAATTTTGAAAAAATTCTGGAATATTCTCCACGGGGTGTAGATTGAACGAAAATTATCACGAGTGCATTACCTGTAATAATTTATCTGGTATATAAAAAAAACCAGAAATTTCAAGGTCATCAATTTTCAGTAAAGATTGGAAATAAAGTTTGTTGAAAACTTATTTGGGGTGTGTTTTGTGAAGTCACTGATCATTTTATATCACCGTAACATAAATTTTGACTTAAGGGATTCGTTTTGAGGGGTGAAATCGGAAGTGAAAAAAAATTTTTTTTTACTAGGTCATCGAGTGTGGTGTCAAATGAAAGCTTGTGAAAACGCGAGTAAAAATATATATATATATATATATATATATATATATATATATATATATATATATATATATATATATATATATATATAATGTAATACTTGCGCACACTTTTCTTCGTATTACTTTTAAAAAATCGTGAAAAATCGCTGTCCCCTACCTTATCTCGAAAAGTACTGATCAAAAAATTTTGAAAAAATCCTGGAATATTGTCCACAGGGTATAGATTGAACGAAAATTATCACTACCTTTAATAATTTATCTGGTATAGAAAAAAACCAAAATTTCAAGGTCACCAGTTTTCAGTAAAGATTGGAAACAAACTTTGTTGAAAACTCATTTGGGGTGTGTTTTGTGAAGTCACTGATCATTTTATACCACCCTAACAACATTTTTTATTTTAAAAACAATCAACGTACGGAACACTAATTGTGCAAGTTTAACTTGCACTTGACCGATTATTTATTTTACTTAGCCCGGCACAGCGTCTACAAATTGTTCAACTTTATTACGAAAATGGGCGTTCTACGAGGAATGTGTATTGGGCGCTTAGAGCAACTTATGGTCCACATAATCGGCCTACCGAACGCACAATTCGCTCTACCATCAATAAGTTTGAGACCCAGTTTTCATTATTGGATAATGCTCGACCGAATAGACCACATCCAGCACGTAGTGAAGAAAATATAGGGGCGGTAGCGGAGAGTGTACGCGAAGACCGTGAAGTGTCGATTCGTCGCCGTTCTCAATAGCTTGGCCTGTCATATTCAACAACTTGGCGTATTTTACGTAAGGATCTTTCTTTAAAAGCATACAAAATTCAACTAGTGCAACAACTGAAGCCGACCGACCTTCCGAATCGTTTCCGTTTTAGTCGTTGGGCTCTTGACAAGCTTGCAGAAGATCCACTGTTTTCGAGAAAAATTTTGTTCACCGATGAGGCCCATTTTTGGCTTAATGGGTTCGTGAATAAACAAAATGCCCGTATTTGGGGTGATGAACAACCTGAAGAGGTTCAAGAGCTGCCATTAAATGCAGAAAAAACAACTGTTTGGTGTGGTTTATGGGCCGGTGGAATAATCGGTCCATATTTCTTCAAAACAGAGGCCGGCCGGAATGTTACTGTGAATGGTGACCGTTATCGCGCCATGATAACAGACTATTTAATGCCAGAAATTGAAGCCCGTGGTCTCGACGAAATTTGGTTCCAACAAGATGGCGCTACTTGCCATACAGCCCGTGAAACCATGGCTTTACTGCGAGAGCAATTCGGCGAACAGATCATTTCACGCTTTGGACCAGTGAATTGGCTGGCTAGATCATGTGACATCACACCTCTTGACTTTTTCCTTTGGGGCTATGTAAAGTCCAAAGTCTACATGGATAAGCCAGCTACAATTGAGGCATTGGAGGCCAATATTACTCGAGTCATTGGCCAAATACCACTCGAAATACTCACACGCGTCATTGAAAATTGGAACTTCAGAATGGACGTTGTTAACCGTAGTCGCGGACAACATTTGAAAGAAATTATCTTTAAGAAATAATTGTAAAGAATGGTTCTTTTATATGATAATAAAGATTATAAAATAAAATTGTTTTTATTAATTTTTTTTTATTTAAAAAAAAGTACCTCTAAATGAATATATATATATATATATATATATATATATAATATATATATATATATATATATATATATATATATATATATATATATATATATATATATAAAGGGTGATTCATTTAGAGGTACTTTTTTTGATGGGGATTTAATTGCAGATTGCGCATGCGTCGTGTCAACTGAAGTGGCATTCCTGTTCAGTAGTGTTTGACAATTCATAATGGAAAGACTTAGCCCGGCACAGCGTCTACAATTGTTCAACTTTATTACGAAAATGGGCGTTCTACGAGGAATGTGTATCGGGCGCTTAGAGCAACTTATGGTCCACATAATCGGCCTACCGAACGCACAATTCGCTCTACCATCAATAAGTTTGAGACCCAGTTTTCATTATTGGATAATGCTCGACCGAATAGACCACATCCAGCACGTAGTGAAGAAAATATAGGGGCGGTAGCGGAGAGTGTACGCGAAGACCGTGAAGTGTCGATTCGTCGCCGTTCTCAACAGCTTGGCCTGTCATATTCAACAACTTGGCGTATTTTACGTAAGGATCTTTCTTTAAAAGCATACAAAATTCAACTAGTGCAACAACTGAAGCCGACCGACCTTCCGAATCGTTTCCGTTTTAGTCGTTGGGCTCTTGACAAGCTTGCAGAAGATCCACTGTTTTCGAGAAAAATTTTGTTCACCGATGAGGCCCATTTTTGGCTTAATGGGTTCGTGAATAAACAAAATGCCCGTATTTGGGGTGATGAACAACCTGAAGAGGTTCAAGAGCTGCCATTAAATCCAGAAAAAACAACTGTTTGGTGTGGTTTATGGGCCGGTGGAATAATCGGTCCATATTTCTTCAAAACAGAGGCCTGCCGGAATGTTACTGTGAATGGTGACCGTTATCGCGCCATGATAACAGACTATTTGATGCCAGAAATTGAAGCCCGTGGTCTCGACGAAATTTGGTTCCAACAAGATGGCGCCACTTGCCATACAGCCCGTGAAATCATGGCTTTACTGCGAGAGCAATTCGGCGAACAGATCATTTCACGCTTTGGACCACTGAATTGGCCGGCTAGATCATGTGACGTCACACCTCTTGACTTTTTCCTTTGGGGCTATGTAAAGTCCAAAGTCTACATGGATAAGCCAGCTACAATTTAGGCATTGGAGGCCAATATTACTCGAGTCATTGGCCAAATACCACTCGAAATACTCACACGCGTCATTGAAAATTGGAACTTCAGAATGGACGTTGTTAACCGTAGTCGCCGACAACATTTGAAAGAAATTATCTTTAAGAAATAATTGTAAAGAATGGTTCTTTTATATGATAATAAAGATTATAAAATAAAATTGTTTTTATTCATTTTTTTTTTATTTAAAAAAAAAAGTACCTCTAAATGAATCACCCTTTATATATATATATATATATATATATATATATATATATATATATATATATATATATATATATATATGTATATATATATATATATATATATATATATATATATATACATATATATATATATATATATATATATATATATATTATATATATATATATATATATATATATGAATATATATATATATATATATATATATATATATATTTATATATATATATATATATATATATATATATATATATAATATTAGAAGTCTTGTTATTAAATTTTTATTTTTATTGAAATCAGTTTTTCCTGTTGTAATCCTTATTTTTTATTCTTTATTGTACAACGATGAAAAAAATCACTTTCGATAATCTTACGTCAAAGTATTATATCATACTATTTTGGAGGCAAGTTAATGAATGAAGTATGACTCTTGTTTAAAAATAAATATGACACTTCAATCATACTTTGGCGTCTTAAGATTTCTGCAGAATAAGATATAGGTAATACGTAACATATTTGTACACGACTAATAATAGTAAATGATGCTATCATATTGTAACTTAAAAAATATATATATAAAAAGTTATTAATGGTCCTAATAATTATTTAAGTAAAATTAAAATAAAAATAAAATCTACTCCTAGTAAACTGTCAGATCTTATACCAAAAAAATGTTATACGTTGATTCATAGAGATCACTTAAACTCGATTAGCGCTACTCCATAATTACGGTTCTTACTGAATTCGTTCTCCCCCTTACTCAGTTGACAGTTATATTATTGGGTAATTGGCACATAAGTCAATGAACTTTTCAAAATCGAGTAATTTATAGGTCTGCCAAAATAACACACTTAGTTAAAAATTTGTACAATTCTTACGTACATAGGGAAGGGTTTTTTTGCCTGAGATAGTTCGATCTACTTTGGAGATTACAACCCCTCAGTTTTGTTGGATTCGTTAAGACAAGCGTACTAATAGAAAACAACATTTTTCTTTGAGTACCCTGAACTTATTGGAATAGTTAGTATCAGGTTCTACAATACTGAGTCATTACTATTTTTTTCGACAGTTAATACTATGTTTCTTTTAATTTGGTCCATGGTTGACTTTATATAAATAAGGATACACATACCTGTTACCGTTATGGTAACAGGTAGCATAGAGACAATTTACTTTTAGGGAATGTACACAGCTGACCTGCCAATCAAGAATAGACTTAAATAAATTTATGTACAACAAAAAAAGCAACTAACTCTACATAAATCATTTAGGTAGGTAAGATTAGAGACAACAACCGAAAACCGATAGTACCGTTTAGAGCCACTTGTTAGTAGGCGGAGATGTATTGGATTATTCAATCTAAAAAATTTGTATTGAGGCAAACTTATTTTACAGTTTAAAATCGCTCTCATTGCTGTTCTCATCTCTCTCAAGTGCATCTTACTTTTTCCAGTGTTTGTTTATTTTCGCTTCACTTTCGCGTATCCAGTCTGTCACAGTTCTACTGAAAGTAGGTTTTGAATTTTAGTATCTAAAAATCTTCGACCTGAAAAATTATAATTCGTCAGCACCGTGAACAAAGCACTTTTAATTTCTGCTGATCCTATAATAGTTTGCGTAGGCAGATTGTTGGCCTGTATATGTAGTTATAGTAAATTTAATTAAAAACTACATCGTTGTTAAGTGTTTTCAATATAGCATTAATTTCAAATAAAAACTAATAACTTTACCTGAAATGCAAATACACCCCTATAAAAAACCAACGTTCATAACTGTGTAGCTGCAGATGTTCCTGACTGAATTGTTTGAATGAGGCTTGATTTTCCTGCATATTTTTTAGGAAGTTCCAACTTAAAATTGTCATTTTGATAGTCTAAATTCAAAGACGTTACGTATTCGTCTTTTTTTCTGAAGGTCATAAAATTATATAATATATACAGCAGTTTGTATCTATATTATACGAAAACAGGGGTAGATTTAAGGGGAGACTACTGGGAGAAGACAGTATCGCCCTCGTCTCCCCCTGAGGCAGTATTTAAGTTATTGATTAGATCATTATCTCAGTTCTTATCTTCACTTTGTTACTTTTAACACATATTTATTTGGAGAAAAAATTACGTTTGGCTTAATATGTTTTACATATTATAAACTAATTGCAGTCCAAGAGTTTGCTGGTTTTTAGTAAATTGTCTTTAGATTGACACTACTACCATATCGCTATTTAACTGACATGTTACCAGCTGCCACCAACCTCGCCTTAATTGTGTTTTAACATAAAAGATAACAAAATATTTTTTCTGGCTATTTAAAGAACTTACTTTTTAGTATTCCGTACGGAACACTTATAAGATCCCTTCGGCGTCTGTCCGTCCGTCCGTCCGCCTGCCTGTCTGTCACACACGCTTTTCTCCGAAACTATTGACATAGAAAGTTCAAATTTGGTACTAATATAGGAATTGATGGTCTCATCAGAGCCATGGAGTTTTGAAAGTTAAATTTTGATTTAAGAAGTTAGTTTTGGGGGGTGAAATCGGAAGTGGAAAAAAAAAATTTTACTAGGTCATCAAGTAGGATGTCAATTGAAAGCTTGTAAAAACACGAGTTCAAAAATATGTATAATGTAATTAATATTTGCGCACACTTTTCTTTGTATTATTTTTAAGAAATCTCGAAAAATCGCTGTCTTCCCTCCTTTCTCGAAAAGTCCTGATCAATAAATTTTGAAAAAAATTCTAGAATATTCTCCACAGGGTGTAGATTGAAATAATTCAGGAGTGTGAGTTCTTTAATAATTTATCTGGTATATAAAAGAGTGCATTACCTTTAATAATTTATCTGGTATATAAAAAAAAACAAAAATTTCAAGAACATCCGAAACAAACTTTGTTGAAAACTCATTTGGGGTGTGTTTTGTGAAGTCACTGATCATTTTATACCTCCGTGATAAAAAATTTTATTTTAAAAGCAATCAACGCACGGAACATTAATTGCGCAAGTTCAACTTGCACTTGACCGGATATTTTATAGCGGGAAAGAATTACTAAGCCAAAATTATATTATCGTATTTACATAGATATTAGTGTTGACATAATTGCGCCTAATAGTATGCTCGTTTTTGACCCTTTGAATTCAACAATGTGTATTCCATTTATGAATATCCACCTAAAAAGGAATGCATTGCATATGGTTGTATGTATGCTGTATCGAATTTTTGAGATTGTTTCTTGATTTGAGATTGCAAAATCGATAAATTACTCTTTTTATTAACCCAAAAAGTTCTGGAGAAAATTTAAATATTTTGAATGGAATACTATTTCTTGAGTTAAACACTTTTTTAAAATTTACGAAGGAAAATACTCGATTAAAAGAACTTTAGTATTAGGAAACACATTAGATTATCGAAGAAGTATGAAGCCTTTTAAGGTCAAAATTAAGACATTCGTTGTTTATAGTTTGAAGGAACTTTATTGAACCAAATATGTGCCATTTTGTTCAATGAGCTTGAGCCATTTTTCTGGCAACACCGTACCCACTTCTGTGGCTTCTGGATAAAAAATTGTGACAAGTGGTTTTCACAGGCTTCTTTTCAAACTAATTTAACACCATTCAGAGACTGCTGCTAATTTCGGCCGATTTTTTTAGCGTCAAATCATGTGGTACCACGCATCGATCTCCTTTTTGTAGCCAACTCTTTCCAATTGGTTTACAACTGTTTGGTGATGGATGTTTAGTGGCGATATTGTGGTTACTTATATGCCGATCTTTCTCAATTTTTACCAATATTCTATCAACTTATTCTGTCATTGGTCGACCAGTGCGAGGGGAATGTTTGACATCACAAATTTCTTTATAGATCTGCGCAGAATTTGTGCATTTATTGAAATAAAATTGCAAAATAAAGCGAAGTTGTGAAAGTTTTTGCACATTTGCTACTGTCAGATATCAGCTTTCAACTGACGCTGTGACTTATATTACCTGAGATATATGACATTAAAGCTATCTAATGAGCAAAAGGCTCAATATATTTTCGACCACTCTTTAATAGATTTGTAAAGGTGTTCGAAAATGTTTTTAGAAATTTTTTATTCGAAATATGAAACATATTAGCTGTAAAAGGTAAGTATTTTTTTTTTCAAAAAGAGCACGGTCAAAACCGTACGCCATAAAGGTTCAGTAGTGAATGGTCATTATTTCATTTCGTGATGCAGAAATTATAAAAATCTAAGCCATAAACAAATTTCTTTGGACCTTTCTGAAAATTTTTCAGTAATATCCCCGAATAAATAACTATCGCTACAGAAAGACAAAGAGGTGGAACAAAATGACGATGTAAGACAAAGTCGGCTAGCTACCACCGGATCGTTAAAATGTGCCTTGTCGAGTTCCTAAGAGATGCGGTTCGTATTTTTTCTTATTTTTGTTACACGTAATACAACACCTGCGTGACATTTCTGAAAATCTCGACGAGGCCGATTTTAACGATTTGGTGGTAGTCAGTCGGCTTCGTTTTGTTCTTTCTATAGCGATAGCTTTATTTTCTATGATAATACGCTATGTATTTATCCTTAAAAATAAGCATTTTTGCAAATTTGTTTTTTTAGTAATATTTTGGAGAAAAATTGTGTCAACAACTGAGAGCTGAAGGAGCGAAGCATGTGCAGAAAAATCGATTCTCGTTGGTCTTGAATCGCTGTAAATTTTACTCTGTGAGAAACACAGTCCTGGGCAAATCGTTTCAAAGTGATTGCGTTCTCCACATAAAAGACTGTTTGAAAAAGATTGTATGAGAGGAGACAAGCTACACCTCATACAGATATGATGTATTAGCGCGACGTGTATTCCTAGCATGCACCGCTTTGGATGGAATTAAGCGGGCTACATCGATCGAACCCTTTCCATGAAATTACTTGTAGAATAGATTAAAATCGCCAACAGTGCTTAGATGTTCCAAGGAATCAAGATTGCTGGTGAGTTCTGGCTCTCTCATTAGGTGAGCAGCTTGCTATTGAGTAGAATCCAACAAATGCAGTAGGTGTTTGAGAGCATAGCCTCGAACATGGAAGCAGTATTCCAGTATTGCTAAGCGCACTAACGGACAGACAGATGGAGAGACGTTGCGTTTTACATATATTATAGATTTTTTTTGATAAATATTAAAAATTAAAAAAAAAAACACGTAAATCGGATAAGTGGTTCTCGAATGATAAGCACATTAATGGACAGATAGACAGACGCTGCGTTTTATATATATTATATAGATCATCTTTAATATATATAAAATGCAACGTCTTTCTGTCTGTCTGTCTGTCCGTTAGTGCGCTTATCACTGGAGAACCACTTATCCGATTTGCGTACTTTTTTTTTTAAACATATATATGTTCTCTGGCCAGGTTATAGGCTATATTTTATTACGATAGGTAGTATAAGGAACGAGCAGTGACGTAAAATAGTGATTGAAGTCTGAAAAAAGTTTGCCGCTAGCGCGTTGCCTTGCAGTACACAGCCTAAACCACTAAATATGGAACAATATTATGTAGCAGAGAATATCTATAATCTATAATATATATAAAATGCAATGTTTCTCTGTCTGTCTGTCCATTAGTGCATTTGTCACGCGAGAATCACTTATCCGATTTACGTGTTTTTTTTTTTAAATTCATACATATATTCTTTGGCCAGGTTATATAATAATAATAATAATCTATATCTATAATATATATATATATATATATATATATATATATATATATATATATATATATATATATATATATAGAATGCCACGTCTCTCTGTCTGTCTGTCCGTTAGTGCGCTTATCACTGGAGAACCACTTATCCGATTTTCGTACTTTTTTTTTTTAAAACATACATATGTTCTCCGGCCAGGTTATAGGCTATATTTTATTAGATAGGTAGGGTAAGGAATGAGCAGTGACGATAATAGTGAATGAAGTCGGAAAAAAGTTTGCCGCTAGCGCGTTCTCTTGCAATACACATTTTAAACTACTAAATATGGAACAATATTATGTAGCAGAGAAAATCTATAATCTATAATATATATAAAATGCAATGTCTCCCTGTCTGTCTGTCTGTCCATTAGTGCGTTTTTCACGCGAGAACTAGTTATCCGATTTACGTGTCTTTTTTTAAATTCATACATATATTCTTTGACCAGTTTATATAATAATAATAATCTATATCTATAATATGTATAAAATGCAACGTCCCTCTGTCTGTCTGTCCGTCCGTTAGTGCTCTTATCACTGGAGAACCATTTATCCGATTTACGTGCTTTTTTTTAAAACATACATATGTTCTCTGGCCAGGTTATAGACTATATTTTATTAAGTTAGATAACATGAGGAATAAGCAGTGACGATAATAATGAATTAAATCGGAAAAAAGTTTGTCGCTAGCGCGTTCTCTTGCAATACACTGCCTAAACCACTAAATATGGAACTATATCATGTAGCAAAGGATATCTATAATATATATAAAATGCAACGTCTCTCTGTCTGTTTGTCCGTTTGTGCGCTTATCACTGGAGAACCACTTATCCGATTTGCGTTCTTTTTTTTTTAAACATGCTAAACCTTTAAATGTGGAACAATATCATGGAGCAAAGAATATCTATAATATATATATATATATATATATATATATATATATATATGTATATATATATATATATATATATATATATATATATATATATATATATAAGTAAATAAAATGCAACGTTTCTCTCTGTCTGTCTGTCCGTTAGTGCGCTTATCACTGGAGAACCACTTATCCGATTTACGTGCTTTTTTTTTAAACATACGTATGTTCTCTGGCCAGGTTATAGGATATATTTTGACATAAGAAATAAGCAGTGACGATAATAGTGAATCAAGTCTGAAAAAAGTTTGCCGCTAGCGCGTTCTCTTGCAATACACTGCCTAAAGCCTTAAATATGGAACAATATCATGTAGCAAAGAATATATAATATATATATATATATATATATATATATATATATATATTATATATATATATATATATATATATATATATATAATATATATATATATATATATATATATATATATATATATATATATTATGTATATATATATATATATAATGCAACGTCTCTCTGTACGTGTTTTTATAAATTTATACATATGTTCTATATAATTCGATATAAGCCTAGATAATGGGAGATAAGTTGAGATAATGGGAGATAAGGTGAGATAATGGGAGATAAGGAGAAATAATGGGAGATAAGTCGAGATAAGCCTCGATAATGGGAGATAAGGTGAGATAATGGGAGATAAGTATAAATAATGGTAGATAAGGAGAAATAATGGGAGATAAGCAGAGATAAGTCTAGATAATGGGAGTTATGGTGAGATAATGGGAGATAAGGAGAGATAATGGGAGATAAGGAGAAATATTGCGAGATAAGTCGAGAAAAGCCTAGATAATGGGAAATAAGGTGAGATAGTGGGAGATAAGGAGAAATAATGGGGGAGAAAAGGAGAAATAATGGGAGATGAGCAGAGATAAGCCTAGATAATGGAAATTATGTAGAGGTAATGGGAGATAAGGAGAAATATTAAGAGATAAGGGGAAATAATGGGAGATATTTTATTACGTTGGGTAACATAAGTGACGATAGTAGTGAATAAAGTCCACGCGAGCTAAGCCGCGGGCCCGGCTAGTTATTAATATTATAAAACCTCACCAGAGAACATATGTACGTATGAATTAAAAAAAAAACGTAAATCGGATAAGTGGTTCTTGAGCGATAAGGGCACTAACAGACAGACAGAGAGAAGTTGCATTATATATATATATATATATATATATATATATATATATATATATATTATATATATATATATATATATATATATATATATATATATATATACTGTATTCTTTGTTACATGATATTGTTCCATATTTAACGGTTTAGGCAGCGTATTGCAAGAGAGTGCGCTAGCGTCAAACTTTTTTCCGACTTGATTCACTACTATCGCCACTGCTTATTTTTTATATTACCTAACGTAATAAAATATATTCTATAACCTGACCAGAAAACATATGTATAAATCTGAAAAAAAAATGTAAATCGGATAAGTGGTTCTCGAGTGATAAGCGCACTAACGTCAGATAGACAGACAGAGAGACGTTGTAATATATATATATATATATATATATATATATATATATATATATATATATATTATATTCTTTGCTACATGATATTGTTCCATATCTAATGGTTTAGGCAGTGTATTGCAAGAGAACGCGCTAACGGTAACCTTTTTTCCGACTTGATTCACTATTATCGTCACTGCTTATTCCTTATGTTACCTAACGCAATAAAACATATTCTATAACCTGGCCAGAGAACATATGTATGTTTAAAAAAAAACACGTAAAAAAAAAAACAAAAAAAATCGGATAAGTGGTTCTCGACTGATAAGCACACTAACGAACAGACAGAGAGACGTTGCATTATATATATATATATATATATATATATATATATATATATATATATATATATATATATATATATATATATATATATATATATGTATATATATATATATATATATATATATATATATATATATATATATATATGTATATATATATATATTTATATATATATATATATATATATATATATATATATATATATAATATTCTTTGCTACATGATACATATTTAATGCCTTAGGCAGTGTAAACAAAAATTTCAAGGTCATCAGTTTTCAGTAAAGATTGGAAACAAACTTTGTTGAAAACTCATTTGGGATGTGTTTTGTGAAGTCGGTGATCATTTTATACCACCGTAACAAAATATTTTATTTTAAAAGCAATCAACGTACGGAACACTAATTGTGCAAGTTCAACTTGCACTTGACCGGTTATTTCCGATTGATTGATTCATTATTATCGTCACTGCTTATTCCCTATATTACCTAACGTAATAAAATACATATAGCCTGTAACCTGGCCAGAGAACATATGTATATTTAAAAAAAAAGCACGTAAATCGGATAAGTGGTTCTCCAGTGATAAGCGCACTAACAGACAGACAGACAGAGAGACGTTGCATTTTATATATATTATAGATTATATAAAGCATGTTTCGTACACTCGGCGGAAGGTGGCCGCTTTTCGAAGTTTATTCAGTATCAGTAGCTTCATGCGTCCTATACATTAAAAATACTTCGCCATTTTATCAGGTAAAATTCTATATAAGGAATTTATCTTTTTCAGTAAACGTATACTGGATCACTCCAGTGAAAGATATTTTTCTTGTGAACTACTGGGCAATTTAATTTAAAAATATAGCTCCCATAAGACTGCAATTTTTCTTGTATAGCTATATATTGTACTGGGTCCCCTATATTTGTCAATAAGAATAAAACTATAAAAAGGCCAATTTTCTTTTGTTAAAACCCATTGTATTAATAATTACAACTCGCTAACTGAAGTAGAATACAATGGGTTTAATATCGATTTGTGAACTGTGCAGCTGCAAAGGCAGACAGGGCGACTCAATGATATCGTGAGAAAGCCACGAACGAATCAATATTCAACGAACTTTCTGGACAAAGGCAACCCGCTGAGTAAAAAATTCATGTCTAAATATATTATTGAATTATATGCATATATATATATATATATATATATATATATATATATATATATATATATATATATATATATGTTCACATTTTGCTCATTGTACTGGGCTTTATCAATCGCGGTCAAAATCAACAATGCAAAATGTTTTCAAGATAATCCAAATATAAAAATAAACTTCGATAAAACCCCGAAAATAATTAGCCGAGAAAATGGGTAACCCAATAGTTCAAGAAAATAATGATTAATATATATATATATATATATATATATATATATATATATATATATATATATATATATATATATATATATACTCTTATTAAAATAGAAAACTTTCTGAGATCTATTACTTTCTGTATTTGTGACATAAAGTTTTGTTTCAATTTTTAAAAAATACATATAGTATTCTTAACAACGTATAACCAATGGAAAAATTTGGAATGAAGTCTATAGATTTGTATTAAAAACACTACAGACTTATTTAGCACATTGCAGAGACAACTTTTGGAAGAAAAGTTACTGAAAACGTAATTTACAAACGAAATGTTTTGTAACATAGCATAAAAAATTACGGTCATCCCTTTATTTGAATCTAGAATTTTCTACATAAAAGAGTAAGGGAAAAAACCAGGACAAGTTGAAACTACGCAGTATTGAAGAATGGCACAATATGCGACAACAATTTGACTCATCGACAGAGAAAGACATACGCACCTATAGCAAGATAAAAGGAGATAAATAGAAGCCCAGTCACGTTTACTCACAAGCAATTAAACAATCAATAACCAACATTAGATCACGTAGGCCAGCGTCACCGTCGAGAAAATTCTAGTAGAAGGGACGAAACTATAAATACGTCGAGAGCGTACTGACGCATCGCAGTTCATTATTGTGTAGTGTTTAAAGTTGTTCGAGAGAAGCAAGAAGAGTGTGGTGAGGTGTCTGCAGGTAGATGGTAACGCCATTTTGTGACTACAAGGTTTACAGGATTTGTATAGTATAGTTTTGTGTATAATTTTTGTTTTGTTTTTAAAACTTCTTGAATTTTCTTATATATTTTGATTTGAAGAGTATATTCTTGCTAAAATTTTGCTAAAATAGGGTATCGTGAGTGTTCTTCATTTACATCTGGCCAATGCAAATGGAGTACACGTCATTGTTCCTGCAGATTTTAGGAATTTTTGTACAGTATTTTACAAAATTAGCAAGTTTTTTTAATGAATTTTCATATTTTCGTCAAAATATGGTATCAAAATAATCCATTAATTTCAGAGAATATCAACATACGCTGTTAAAACGTCGTTCCTACCAATTATCCAATATGGCGCCTTAGGTAAATAGGGTGCGGTGATCTAGTCGAGAGCGTATGCGCTGATAGATGAAATCGATAATCTCTACCGAGGCAGAATAAAATAACCTAAATATGGCGACTTAGATAGAGGTTACACAAAATGGTATGATAAAAATAATGATAAATATTTATGATACTTAAAGTAATAAAATTTAGAGAAGCCTACTGCTTCGATTAGGTTCTTAAACTGGCCACTGGCCAAAAAAATTAAGCATTTTTCTAGATATTTTCAACGTTTCGGAGCGAAGTCTGGAGAGGTTAGGAAGCGGGTTCGTAAAAACTTGAAGTTCGGACTCGACCCCCTGCGGCCCCCTGATCAATATTGAGATCATTCGGAATCTTGAGTTATCTTTTTTTTTTTTTTTTCTGATATTTGATATGATTGTGTGATAAAAACTTAGAACTTTTGTTTTTGACTTTATGCTTTATGACACTTTATGTTTTATTCTTTATATCTGTGATGTCCATGACATTTTAAGACTGTTAGTATTTACAACCTTTATAGATTGCCTACAATTTGATAACTTTATACACCTAATGTTTTATTATCAGTAAACAAACATTCTATAAATTTTTATATTACTACTTTTATTATTTATTATAATACAACTAGTTATTAAATGGAATATTATTTCGCATATGCATATGCGTCAGCAAACATGACATTTTTTTTATTATTTATACGGTAATGAATATTTTGTATCCCCCATTATTATAACAACCACAAAGAAAATTAATGGCGTTTGTACAAACTATATAACAACAAAATACGTAATAAAATATTTTTAAACTAAAATTAAGTCTTCGAAGTCTTATTAATTTTTTACACCATTTATCCCACAAATAAAATGCGGTTGATACTGCATTAAAAAATATTAAAAAGTGACTAGACATTCATTGAAACATAGAGGAGTTGGGTTAACTGAGATATTGTGTAAGCAAAACCTAATATGCCGTTATTCACAAATTCTGTATTTATGACGAAGCATTGCACTTTATTTATAGACTTATAACGAGTGACATGCGGCATGTTAACTTTAATTATAACTATACCTAATATCTCGAATGTTACACCTAAAACTGGAATGTTAATCCACTTTTAAAAATAATTCTGGAGACATCTATAAAATCTTCGAATTTGGCCTTAAGACAGTAAGTACCGTACATTAGAGTTACTACTTTTATATTTTTTTCATGGTTTACTTTTTTTCCTGTTTTTATTCGCCTTAACTAACCATTTTGCGCATTTTTTGTTTGTTTTTTACTGAACCTTAAGTCGAATATTGGCTTGAAAATAAAACGCAATAGTGGATAGTCTTGACAGGTGTTAATGCCTAGTAAATATGCTTGCATTTTTACGATATATAATCTAAGTTATTAAAAATATTTTTAATAATATATTGGACATAGTCAAACGTATGTGCTTAAAATTAGTCGCCCAACAAAAAAACAAATATTCAGATACTGTTTGAAGAATGAGGTTTGTGGGTTTAGACTTCCGGTATTTACTTGACAATCACATAAAAAAAATAAGTATTTTTGATAAATTAAAATAGCAGCTACGAAAATAATATTAAATACCATTTATATTCATATAAATTAAAATATACTTTACACAAGATAAATAAATGAAATAATACTGACTTATTGTTCTAATGGTAAAATGGACTGAAAATGGTTAAAAAGAAACAATGGAAAAAGTTACCTTATTTTACCTTTTTGATAAATAACCTTAATATACTGGTAGTGTAATGTAGATATTAATTCGTTCAAGATTTTAAGGTGAAAACATAAAACTGTATTGCGCAACATAAAGAGGGTTAATGTTTTCGTATATAGATATGTAATGTCGTTTGTTTTTGCAACTAATTTAAAAAATTAGAAAGAATCATGACTTGGGCAGCTTTGAGGTTAATCTTTAATATGGTGTACTATAACAATTATTGATATTTGTTCAAATTAATATCTGAAAATTAAGGAGATATGAAAATTTCCTGAAATCTTTTAAAAAATTCTTTTTGTTTCACTAATAAATATTTAATTATGTAGCAATTTTATTATTATACGGAAAATTAACAAAGGTTACTTCTGTTCCACTTCACTACTTCATTTTATTTCGCAAAAATCTGAGTGTCCTGTCCAAAAACTGCGCTTTCCATTTAATTTCCCTAATTTTCATCAATATCTTTTTTAAAATTAATAAAACAGAAAAAAAAAAGTTTAAGTGAAATAGTATACACATTTTGTTAATTTTTTTTAAAATTTTTGTCGATTAACTTCTGAAATTTACATGGTGACTAATTTTTTTTTTATTTTTGTTGATAACTTCTGAAATTTACATGGTGACTAATTGAAAACAGAAGATTTTCTAAATGCTTACTGGACATTTTCAAATGCTCTTCTTAATCGCCATATAATTTTGGAAATTTATTTATTCTTTAAAGTAGAGATATTAAATGTCTGCGATCTAGTTTGTTGCAATAAATTTATGAATCGAAATAAAACGGTACTACCTATTTTTTAATGAAATTATTAGACCAGAATGTTGCACAATAAAATAAAACATATCTTATAAAATTTTTCAGTGTGTGGTAACCGATATAAAGACTAAACTACTTTCAAAAACAAATTCTTATGGTTATTTTGTATTAAGAAATAAGATACAAATTCGAAAAAGTGATTCATAAATTTGCGTTTTGAAGCTGATAGAAAAGTATAATTTTAAATCATTTTTTTTTAAAGGAAGATATGTTAGTATTTATCAGTCAATTAATAAACATTAACAGACTGAAAAGGTTTTTTAAAACTTCTAGTTGTCCATTTCTGTTTTGTTTTTGACTCTTAATTCATATAATACATTTCACCAAAGAAATGTGTTTCTAAAAATTTGAAATGAAAACTGTTTAATATTTTTAGAATTTAAAATAGTTTTTCATTTCTATATGTTTAGTCCTCATTAAAAAACGAATTTTTTGGTTAATAGTTTGCAGGATCATAATTTTAATTGCATTATTAGAGCTATTTTCAAAATAAAGCCCAAATTAGCCTTTTTAATAAATGAGGCAGTACATTTAAATATTAGCCAATGAATAAATAATTTTTGCCTTAATGTTACGTTGTCCTCCTCTGAACTGCTTTTTAACACTGGGACCAAATTAAATGTGTACTAATAACGGCGTAATATCACACAGTATAAAGTTTGCAAGCTTTAAAAGTTAGACCGAAATATCCGCGATTAGCTTCTTAATAATACGAGGTCGTTTTTTTTGTGTGTTCTTTTTTCTTCGGTTTTGGTTACAAAAAGCTTTTTAGAGGTTTATCTTAATTAACTCTGCATTTGACTGCTTGGCTACTATTTAAACTAATACAAAGTTTCAGTATTTTAATGTATTTTTTTTTTCTTGCTTAAAAGTAACTTTTCATCAATTTAGAGTATTAAAAATAACATTTTCAGGTATCAAGAAACGAGATACCCATATATACGATATTTAATATGTACCATTGGCTATTTTTGTATTTAATACCCAGCTTCAATCAAGATAACATCATTTTTATTTAGGTACAAAATTGGCCTATACGGGGCTTGTCTAAAAATACTGTATAATATTAGATAACATTTTTACTGAAGACTAATTGGTCATATGATTGTAACACGTTTGCTATTTATATGGTCTATTTTATTCACGTAATGTCCCTCTAAGATAATATATATTTTTTGATTAACCCTGTATTTATGTATTAAAATGTCGTGTATTTTAGTATCTCTTTACCACGAAATACAAACCCCCAGAAATTGCACCACTTCTGGGCAACGAACTAGTCTACTCGAGCTCTGTGCTTGAAGTTCGTCTGGATCCAGAACTAAACTGGAAACACCTCAATGAAAAGAGGAACAAATTCTACACGTCCCTTTGGACCTGTAGGAAAGCTCTGGGCAAAACTTGGGCGGTGCTATTGCCTAGATTAACGTATGCGGCAGTGATTTGGTGGCCCAGATTGGGCACGGTGGAGTCAAAGAACCTATTGCACGCCTACTTTAGGGCGGCAGTGGGGGCTATGAGAACGACACTAACGGAGGCGCTAGAAGTAGCACTCTGTGTCCCACCACTGAATCAGTTCATCATCTACAGGGCCAGATTAGCAGCATACAGACTAAAATGCCAAGGCGAATGGAGGAATGGGGACCGAGGATACTCGGATCTGAAATTCCTCCAGGAACGCCCATTCGTCTTAAAAAGATGGAATCAACTGATTAAGTCTTTTTCTGTCCATATCCCTGAGAGGAAGGACACTCAAAAGCTAATGAACAGGCTAAATACCGACATTTGGTATACTGACGGTTCGGGTGCTGATGGCCGCTTTGGGGCGGGAATCTTGTGCCATAATTTAACCCACAGGGAAAGATACCCATGGGCGGACGGATAAATACGAAAAATTTAATCTGCTGCGACAATAAAGCAGCATTCGACAATGGAGTCACAGAAGAACTTTTAGATCTAGATGACATTAGGGACTCGAGGTACCACCCACTCTTTACTACTACTACTAGTATCTCTTGCATCGGATAAGTATATGATGATAATTTTAATGTCCTACTAATTAAAAAAAAATAATAATAAAATTGAAGAATAAAAACCTATTTTTTAATTTAAAAATCCAATATCCATTTAATTGATGAAAGTTTTATTGCAGCAAGTTAGTATGTAGATTTCTTCCAAGATTATGTTCACTAAAGAACAGCTTTTTTAGCGTTCCGTATCAAAATTGAAAAAACTGAACACTTACTGAATCACTTCGGTGTCGGTCTGTCTGTCACAGCCGATTTTCTCCGAAATTACTGGACATTGAAAGTTGAAGTTTGTCACAAATATAGGAATTGATAATTCAATCACAGCCATGTAGAAAGTTAAATTTCGACTTAAGAGGTTAGTTTTGCACGCTGAAATCGGAAGTGTCATTTTCTTTATATTATTGTAAAAAAATTGTTAAAAATCGCTGCCCCCTTTTTAGCATATCTTCAAGAGTACTAAAAAAATTTCGAAAAAATTTTAGAATATTCTCTAAAAGGTGTAGATTGAATGCAAATTTTCACTAGTGCATTATCTTTTATTTATATTATTTATATGTAATATTTATCTGGTATATAAAAGCAAAGATCGGTAAAAGATTCACAAAATTCAAGATTGAAATGTTTTAAATTATTCTCGTTAAAATTTACGTTTTATCGTGAAAATAAAATAAACAATCAAAAACTCCCTTTTTTAGATGTCCGATTTCTAGTAAATATTGAAAAGGTAATAAATAAAATAAACTTCTTGAGTGATGAGGATGCCGTTGAGAATCAAATCTAATAATTAAAATAAATTTAATAAAAGGTGGTATGTCCCCTTGTTTATTGTAGAATCTGAGTTTCTGTACATCTGTTTGTCAGTGCATTTCTGTTTAACAGATGATCGGGTCTTGCATTTCAGGTCTTAAAGTTAAACGTAGTTTAAATTTTAATTACCGTGACTATGCTGAACTTTAAACATATTATCTAAGGTGTGGAAAGGTTATAATTACGTATGATTAAAACATAAATAAATCAAATGTGTTCGTACTAGAATAAATATAATTTTGTGGAATTAATTACTCTCCAACTGCGTATACATACATATTTATAACTACGACTAAAAATAAGAAACCTTGTAACTAAATTTGAATTTATGTTGTTAAGGATACATATATTTTACAGAAACGGCGTGATAATAGGTTTCAAATAAAGAGTAGTTAAATAGCAAATTTTTGTAAGAATACAATAAGATGCCTTATAACTTGTTGCTTAAAAAACATTATCTTAAGGTAGTATCATTCTCGGTTACTGTTAAAAAAAAAATTACACGGGATAAAAGTGTCAATGATTCAAAATGTGGTTTCGGGACTTAGGTTTTAGCTTATAATAAAAGATTAAAAGGAAAATTTCAGGATAAAGGTTCAAATAATGCTTAGATATTTCCAAAAAATCGTATTTAAATTTCAGTGAAACTATTAATAAAAAATAACTAGTAAAGATTAAAAAAACATACACCTACAATTCATGATGTCGCAGAAGTAGGCCAGTATTTACTTATGGGATGAAATAAACCATAATGTGGGATTTTTCTTTTTCAAGTGCCATCTCCGCGGCGAAGATTGGCGATCATCATCGCTATTCTCATTTTGGAAGCCGCTGCTCTGAAAAGTTCACTCGATGTACATCCGAACTATTCTCTCAGGTTCCTTAGCCATGATATTCTTCTCCTTTTCGCGCTTCTCTTTCCCTGGATTTTTCCTTGCATTATTAGACGTAACATGGCATATTTTTCTCCTCGTGTTACGTGTCTGAGGTATTGCAATTTTCCGTTCAGTTTCTATCTTTGTTATATGCTGTGTCCATGATTTCTTAAAGACCCTCCCGTAGACCCTACAATTCGAACGATCACAGGCGCTTGGTGATCGCTGCGTCCATTGTCCACGCCTCCACACCAGTCGAATTCTTCGATTAACTGCGAAGTCTCTGGCGCACAAGACTTTTTTCATTCTTATGGAGTTTCCACGAGCGTTCTCTATATGTATTTCGATTTCTTTGGTATAATTATTTGTTATTTATCTGTGTACTCAAACAGGAATATTTCTGGACTTGTTCGATGTTGTTACCGTTAACTACTAAGCCTTCGTTGTTTCCTAGAGTTTTTGAGCTCCTCATAATTTTTTTTTCTGGGCGTTAAGTGTTAGCCCATATTCTTGACTGCTTTTATCAATTTTGTTTATCAGTCTTTGCAGTTCTTGGATGTTTTTAGCTGTGATTACGGTGTCATCTGCGTATCTCAGGATTATTTGTTCCATCTTCGAGAGCTTCTTTTTGCCAATTTCTTGAGTACCCGCTGAACAGTATTGGCGACAACACGCATCCTTCTCGAACTCCTCTCTTTATTTCAATTTCTTCTGATAGTTGATAGTTCAATCGATATTTGTACTTTTTGTTTATAATATAAATTCGATATTTTTCTTGGGTCATTGTAGTCCAAGGTGTTTCATTCGAACAACTCTCATTAATTGGTCTTGTTGCACTTTATCAAAGGCCTTGTTGTAGTCAATGAAACACATGTACACGTCCTGGGGAACATCCAGACATCACCGTATTAAGTCGAGCGAGAAAATGGCTTCGTGTGTTCCTATGCCTTTTCAAAATTCGAACTGTTTCGTTTATATCCATGTCCAACTTCTGGTATATACGGTTCTGAATTATTTTCAGGAAGTGTTTTAATATGTGGGACATCAAGCTAATAGTTCCATGATCGCTACACTCCTAATCATTCCTTAGGGATAATCCTTGACTAATAGATTTGATTGAAAAGTTCTACCAAGTATCTCTCATCTACCAACCCCAAAATCTCACTGGAGAGTTGACCAGGACTTTTTCCAGTTTTCATTTTTTTTTCGGATTTGTGATTACAAAATTCAAAATATTAATTTTTGAATAGCGTATTTACAGTATTTAATATTTAAAATATTTTTGTGTCATTGTGCTGAAAATTGAGTACAAAAAAGCTGTAAAGAAATTCCTACATAAACCTACCCACGAGAAAAGGGGGGAATAGAGACAAAATGGAAATGTTACATACTAAAAAAGGAACACGCTATATTTAGACCTCTTATATTTCTTTTTTTCTTTTGGCAATTTTTCGCAAATTGCTTTGAGTTTTTCGGAAAAGGTCTGCCAATTTGAAAGACCTTAGGTTTTATACAGTTTTTTGTGGTCAATTGCTACTAGAGTAAGAAATAATGGTGGTCTTTTTATAATGTCTTATTAGGGTCATTTAATTGTATATTGTCATTCAAGGGCTTATTGTGCGTTAATCAGAGTCTATACTTTAGTTAAAAATAAGTTGTACGAATTTTTGCGCATTACAATAATGTTAAACAATATAAAATGATTGATTGAGGGTAGAAAGTTCTTGTTAATTGGTTGAGTAATACAAAAATATTTAAGGGGAGGTTCTCCTCTAGCGACCCTAAAAAGAAGTGATTGTCTTTATTTTTTTTTTTTTAGACAGAGAAATAAAGTATTTGGGGTTTTTCACACATATTTATTAACCTTGGAGTACAAAAAAAAAATTTTTTTAGTAAAAAAAGATAGCCTTTCTAATCTGCGGGAAATGTAGCACTCGTAATATTTATCTGAAATCAAAAATCCAAATTTTTCCATGAAAGTTATCGTATTTATTGGAGGTTATACCAACAAAATCAAAAATTAACAAAATGACGAACATGCGAACTTGCGAGAACGATTTTTCACTTTTTTTTTTGCTCTTCGATGTGCTATAAAAAAAATTAAATGGAAGAAGCTGGCTGCATGTAGGTATAGGTATCCTCCAATAAATTTAATCTATTTTAAAATAAAAAAAATAATTGGACCGGTGCATCAAGTGGTTCAACAGCTACACGGTTAGGAGAAAAACGCGTTTAAAGTTCTTGTTAACGATTTTTTGGTGTTAATATCAAAATAATTTAATCTGCTCTTCCAGGGCCATACATTAATCCTTCAAGTTCATATTGCTCCTTTTGTGCTATTTGATAAGCTTTTTTGGCTATTGCAGCTGCTTTTGCGCGTCCGTCATATTACTTTCAGCTGCAGTCATCCGATGAGCATCGGATCTGTCGGCAAATTTGTTCGCTTGAAGTCCAACGGCAATTCCTAGTGCAGTCATGGTTTTTAATAAAACAATATGACCTTCATTAAACATACTAAATAAAAGCTGTATACGTGGCAATTTCAACGGCTTTTTTCGTCGCAATGCAAATATTTAGGCGCAAGTCTCCATATGACGGACTCCGGTACATCTTTCCATCAATTCATCCGCAGATGACATCCTCGAAACCAGGTTTGATGGCATCTTTTGTACGTTTTACTGAAGTAGGTTCTTGTGCTTAAAAGATTTCTTATTCCCGTAAGCTTTGGCTACGCGCACTTGCACCAGCTATCTTTTCCTTGTGGAATGGCATCTTTTGTACGTTTTGCTGAGTGGGTTTTTGTGCTTACAAGATTTCTCATTGCCGTAAGTTTTGGCTACGCGCACTTGCACCAGCAGTCTTTTCCTTGTGGAATGGCATCTTTTGTACGTTTTGCTGAAGTGGATTCTTGTGCTTAAAAGATTTCTCATTCCCGTAAGCTTTGGCTACGCGCACTTGCACCAGCTATCTTTTCCTTGTGGACAGTACATGTACGGCGGTTTTTCATTAGTTGAATTATGACAAAATACAGCCCATACAGCCTTTTTCTCTCCTCCGCTGAATCTGGATGTCTTCTGATAGCCAAACCGTCAGATCGGAAATTATTTTGTCCGACAATTTCTTTTCCACCAAAACCTTTTGTGCTTTTTTTCACGCCTCGAAGTAGAGTCCCCAACCTTTTGTTTTTTGTACATACCCGACTCATTCTTTTTTACAAGGTTTACGTAACGATGATTTTCGTAAGGATTTATATTCTGAATTCCTTCGAAGGTCTTCGTATCTTCGTCGCCTATACTTGACGCCAAGTAATTCAACGGATTGCGAAAACATTGCTGCTACTGTATCGATCTCGCATTTTTCCAGCACTTCCAGTATGATTAGAGTACGCTGTTCATCGTGGCCTTCTTTCCATTTCTCATACTTTGGTGTACCCATCTTAGATTTCCAACTGGCGCAATTGTGGCAAAAAGCAGATTTCACGATGACATCAATAACTTTGTATATTTGCCGATCAATGTAGCTACACCAAATAATGGTCTGAAATCCCTTTTGTCGTCTCCCGATACATTTAAGTGCAAAGGCACGTTTTCAGCAGCAACATTTCGTTCAATTTCTTCGTTAACTGCTTTTTTGATAATGCCCGAAAACAGCGCAAACATGCGGTATACAAATTATCGATAAAAGCATAATAAATTTTATTACTGAAGGATGATGTGACATCTAAAATTGCTCAAAACATTTTCAAACCTTGCAATTCTGCTCTAATCATGCGTATAGCAAGCATTAAACGATAGTTATTTTCAGAGAAGCGGGATTCGAATGGCAAGCGCGCGTCGAACAAAGAACGTTCGGCTACTAACGTAAAAGCAGCTCCCTACCCCACTTATTTTAAAAAATTTAATATCACTGTTACAATCTTTACACTTCACACATGTGCTGAGAAAATTAAAAACAGTGAAGAAGTTCAGAATAACGTAATTTGACGAGATATCGATGTTTTACTTTATCCTAATTGGAATGCTTCAATTTTTTCGCTGATGTACTAACGTATTCTGTATCAATTTCGGATCTAAACTGAGTTCCCTAGAACCTTTTCTTAAGACCTTTTGCTGGACGTTTGATAGTATTTCTCGAACCTCTTTTATGCAAATTAGGCATTTTACAGTAAAACTTTAAAACGTAAAACAGTAAAAAATTTAAAATGTAAAACAGTAAAAATTTTCTCGATACTTGGCATGTGGAAAACTTAAACCCCTCTACGTTGAAACCATAGATATGAGTTTATACGAGAGGCATGTGGCCATATATATATATATATATATATATATATATATATATATAAATATAAATATAAAATAAATATAAATATATAATATATACTGACATCTGTTGGTACCAGTGACAAGTAGTCTCATCATAGTACATATATAAAAAAGGCGCACAATTTAAAAATATTGACGTAAGATACGCCCTACCGCACAAACTCTATTTTCGCACAATAAAGGAGGTGCTTCAAATTATCAAGTATCTTTTATATTAAGTTGTTTTTCCCAAAATCGTTTGGGGAACATATTCTACACCTGATAAACTATGAAATAAATCAAAAAAATCGATTTTTTTTATCGATCTTGAGAAGAACCTCCCTTTAATTAAAAAAGAATGTTGTATATGTTTTACCTTGCAACTAATGAAATGGCAGAAAATCAAATTAAAACCTTCACATATTAGCGTTTCAGCAAGAAAAAATTATGAAAATATTTTAAGAGATTTAATATTTTTCCTACATTATATAGTATGCAAAATGTATATATGTAGGTACGCGTTATCAATGGATTCGATTTTTGCAAAAATATTTTGACTATAGGCATTTACGATTTTTAGTTTTGCAGTGGATAAATGATTGTAGTTTTAGGTGCCTATATTTTAAATTCTGCAAATTTTGGATGTGTAGATAACCACCGTCGTATTTTTTTTTCTTTGGTCTGCTCGTTTGTATGTTGATGTGTTTGTGGTACGCCAATACTGAAAAATAACAAAATAGGAAATTAAAGCACGTTCTTTTCGTTATATTACCATTAAGCTTAAGGTCGGGCAGACATGTTAAAGGATGGCGGCATGATTTGAAATTCGTAGCAAATAACAACTGGCAATAACTAATTATATAACAAAGTAACATCAATTAACAAAATGCATTAAGAGGATAAAGAAATCGAATATATTATAATAAAATAAGTAGAACTATTCATTTAGTAAGATATAAAATATATTAGATAAATAAAAGTTATCAATATATCTGTGGCATTTGCAAACATAGTTTTGACTATAGACACTTAGGATTCTGAGCTTTGCTGTGAATAAATAATTATAGTTGTGAGTGTCTATAATTTAAACTCTGCAAATTTTGGATGTATAGATAACCCACCTTGAAGTATTTAAAAAATACAGGCTCTATTTAGTGGAGTTCAATTGACTTGACTGCATTAATGTCATTGGTTAGGGAGATAATGACCGAAAACTGACAGATATTAGATGATTATCAGAAATCCGGCAAATGTTGCTCGGAAGCAGCAACAGAAAACTAACACAAATAGAAACATAGATGAATGCATACATACTGATAGACGGTGACAGGCAGATGAAGACAACTGTTAATAACATAAGTGATAAACAATAGTGGGGAGATCGACAGTCTGATCAATAATGAGTCAAATGGACATATATATATACATATACGTATACATTCATACTGATGGGTAGAGACAAGAAGGTGAAAATAATATATCACAGACATAAATAATATACAAATAGATTGTGTGAACAGATTGACCACAAACAGACTAACAAATCAATAACGTGCAGTAAAATGAAAATAGAGTAGTGTATGTATATATAAAAACATTTGACTATGGTATAAAAAATCTTTTTTCACTGTTCACAGAAATAAAAGTGGATATAATATAAAATATAAAAATATATTTATTCTTAGAAAAAGTATATTATTTACCACAGTTATATTTTATATAGTGTGTAAACAAATTAACAATTCATTATATTGCCTAAATTGAAAGGCTAACATTTTGAGCTAATAAAGGTTAATTTATGTTAATGAAAAAAGCAGGGCCGGTATTCCTTGAAGATATTTAGGGTAAAATTAAATTAATGGTAAATAGTGATATGAGTAACAGTTATCCGCGGATGCAGAATAGGGAGATATTCTTTTAGCTTTACGATTTAAGAATTTTATAGTTACGTTATGTAAGTAAGGTAGAAAGAGAAAAAAGTACGAAAGTTTGATAAAGACATAAAACTACTCTTAAAAAGATCAAATAAAATATGGTTGAAAGAAGCAGTAGATTTAAGTGTAGGCAAATACCAACAGAATTTACTATATTTATTTTGTGATTTTGGTTTACGGAAACAATGGCAAGCCATATGAGTATAGTGTGTGAGCTAACAGCAGGATGCATTTATAAGGAGCATTTTCTTAATTTGGTTGATAGGTCGACTACGTAAAAGATTGAGATTATATGTATCTATATATTTGTCGTCTCTTATAAATTGTAAGGAGGTAGAATCGTATAAACCAAACTATTAGTGTATACATGAGAAAAATTCTAATACAATTTTAAAGCTATCGATAAGCCTTTTATGGGCGTTTGCGAACAATTCCTTCCATTAAGTTGAGAGGCCTGGGCGATTTTTGTATCTTTTCTGCAGTCTGATGGGTTTTATTAAATATATTATTACCAACATCTGTATTGTACTAATTCGAGTGTCTGCATATATTTTTATAACTATTTACGGAATATAAAAAAATCACATAATATTTTTCAGAAATAAACAAAATTCAAAACCCGAAATTTAGTTTGCAAGTTCAAGAATGGTGATTATTTAGAAACCTCTTATTTATTAAAATAAAGCTTGAAACTATTCCTAGAGTTCGTAAAATTGTACTGGTATAGCGAGATATATATATATATATATATATATATATATATATATATATATATATATATATATATATATATATATATATATATAAATTTTCAGAGTTCTAAATAAAAGTATTTTTTCCAGTGTATAAAATTATGTATTTCCATATTTATGTATAAAATTTTTAATTTATATAGGAGTAAGAAAGAAATGAAATGTCAAAGTTATTAACAGATTCAATTTTTGTAAATATGGTTTTGACTATATGCACTTCGAATTTTGAGTTTTGCTTTGTGTATTTTATGGTTCTGGGTGTCTATAGTTATTTAAACTTTACAAATCTGGAATGTGTAAGTATCTTTGAAAGAATATTAAAGGCTAGTTATCTTTTATTGCACGGAGTTTTTAGTACCATGCACCTGAATAGTACTTCCAATATATTTAAATTAAAATTTTAAGTATAAATAAGTAGGTAAATGGGTTGTTTTTATACTTGCTTTTATTGACCCTTTTACATATAAACGTCTTTTTATTTTAGTTTTTTTTTGTTGTATAACCTCTTAAATAACATTTTTATGAATACACCCTGGAAGGTAATATTTTAAATATACATTCCAGATAGCTCCTTTTTTTGAGTCTGTTTTGGCTCTTACACTTTGCGGATAAATATATTTATAATAAAAATAAATACGAGTAGTACTCAATTTTAATATTCCCAGTTGTAATGATTTATTTTGGTTGGTCGTTTTTAAACTTATCTTTTGTTGCGGTCCCCTGAACCGAAATTGATTAGATTTTATTCAAAAACTTATCTAAATGTTCACTTAAACACTAACAAGTAAGGGTTATATTTGCTGCTTTAAGGCCTTAAAATTAGTTGCTAGAAATAGGCTCGAATTTAAATATTAATTATGGCTATAATGAGAAATTTAAAAATGAACTAACGGGTAGTGTTTTTATATTATACATTGTTTTCTTGCAGCCTCTCCTGTTTTTATAAGATAAGCTTAAATATAATTGGTGAAATTTCATTATTTGCAATTTTCTGTGCACGTAGCTGTCACTTTTTTACTTATTTTCTTTTGTGTCTGTATTGTAATTTGCAAATAATCAATCAGTAACATATCTTTGCATATAAGGTAGGCTTATATTTTACGCACACCCTGAAATCTGCTTATGCTTCCTTTAGGAACAAGGAACACAGGAACACATATGATTTTTACTAGTTGCAAGTTTCAAATAAATGTCCATATTGATATATACTGATAAAATAGTTTACCAGATATATATATATATATATATATATATATATATATATATATATATATATATATATATATATATATATATATATATATACATACACACACATACACATACATATACACATACATACATATATACATATATACATATATACATATATACATATACATATACTTGTAAAATAGATATGTTGTAATATTTGCAGGTTTCTATATTATTTATAAAATAATTAAAATACAGAAATACACAAGTAAACAAGTAATATATAGTCATCCATTTTTAAAACTTTCTTAGTATTAATGTTGTTAGGCTAAGTTACCAATGGATTCGATTTTCGCAAATGTAGTTTTAACTGTATGCATTTAAAATTCTGAGCTTTGCTTTTATCAATAAATATTTTGTGGTTTTGGATGTATATAGTCACTAAACTTTGCAAATTTTGAATGTGTAGGTAACCTTCCGTAAATATCTTGTTGAGTATTAGAAAACGGGGGCCTCAAATGACATGGGGCCCCTTTTTTTTTCTGAATTGCCTTTCTACGTTTTAATCATAACTTAGATTTAGTACGGGATTTTTTTATTTTGTACTATTAAATTTGTAATCGTACAGAATAAAAATATAATACCTAAATATTATTTTGTTGCAACTAGATAGAAATTATTTTATAATTATTGCACAATCTTCCTAAGGTCCATTAAAACACTGGTAATAAGCAACAACCTTTTTTTAGTATCGCCCAGAGGGTATTCGACTTGGTTACGTTCCAGCTCTATGTCAATAGCGTTTAACTCTTGATGATTCCTACATGTATTTATTTTTACTGTTAAAAATAACAGTTTCCATTTGGAAATAATCTTTTCAAAAAGATAGATTCTTTTTAATCTTTCAACCCCTAAAACCTGTATAATTAATAAAACATTTTTTTAAAGAAAATTTTCAATGACCTTAATGAAAATCTATTAGAAATAGTAAAATAGACGAGATGATTGATTTACACGTAAAATAATATTTTAAATTATTGCAATTTATTATATAATTATAGAGTGCGATTGTTATTATTTATCAAAACGCAGATTTTCCCATAAAATTTTAAAAATGATGTCATATTATTTCCTTATTCCTTAATATCTTTGGCTGCCGATCTGGAGGGCAGGTTTTCCAGCTTGTATCTTTCCTATTTCTATGCTAATTTCGAACCGTATAAAAAAGCTGTTTCGAAAATAACTTTTTATATGCAAGTAACTGGATGAGACATTTTATAGTAAAATATATTTTTTAAGGAAACCATAATTTTTTTCGCTTAATATGATAAGGTTTCAGTCTGAGATGAGTTCGTTTATATAAAAATAAATTATTTTAAGAGGTTACGCCATCTTGGCGCTTGGAAAATAGGTATAAAATAAATTTTTTTGACACAACTATTTATATAATATAATTTTTACACAAATACATTAGTTTTAACAATAAATATAAAAAAAAATATTAAAAAAGTTAAAAAATGACGGATATGAACCATCTTGTAGTACTCTTTTTTTGAAAATCCTTGCCACCGGTGGAATTTTTATCTCGGGTCAGGAATCGTCTAAAAACTAAACAAATCATTTTTTTTTATTAAGGAAGGTCATAGCTAAGTGGCCACATATGGAAAAAACTCTAAAATTGTGACAACCTTTTAAAAACTGATTTTTCACAAATTTTGAACTTTAAAAATTAATAAAAAAAATGAACTGTTATGAACTTCAAAATAATATTATAAAGAATATGTGTATAAATTTTATTAAAATGGGTTCAGTAGATCCCGAGATATTTTGTCCAACGAGTTTGAAAAAAGTAGTTTCGAGAAAAACATAAATGGAAAAAAGTATCGCGTCCGCGTCTTAAAAGTCTATAATTCTTTTTATATTATCTTCAATTTGCGATTCCATTTTCTAAAGCTTGAAATATCTTAGGAAGCATAAATAATAAATCTCACAAAAAAAAACGATTTTTTGAAAATTTTCAAGGTGGCATTAACTCCTTAAGAACAATATAAAATAGTCTGAAAACAGACGCTAAATAGAACTCGTTTTTTTTTATGTTTGTCAATATTTTTAATATTGACAACGTTGTTGCATTTTAATTTTTAATTTAGGTAAGATTTTTTTAATTTAAAAAAAAATAGAAAAGATATGAATAATAATAAGCAGGGCCTTAAGTTAGTGTTAGTAGTATTTACTATATTTTACTTACCTTCCCGCTTGGAAGTAGAGTTCTTACAAAGTCATAGGTTTTTTACTTAACAGAAAATATTTAAATTCTTATTAATGATTAAATTCGGGTTTTGAATGACTTCTATCTTCACAAAATACTATATTATGTTTTCGTATTAAATGTATAATATGATTCCCTTTTTTGCAAATATCTTCCATATTTTATGAATTCCAGCTGTTTTTTGATGCAATAATAGGTTTAATTTATTGATACTGACTGAAAAAAAAATGAAATTTTAATACAAAATTAATATAAAATTTCTTGGAATTTTATTCGCTTGATAGGTTAGAAATTTCTCTTAAAAATTTTGACTCTGACTTAAATTTAAAAAAGAAGTTTATCACTAAAATATAGTTCAATGTTTAATAAAAGATTCCGTTTTATGCAAATTTTTTATTGAGAATAAAATAAGCTAAAAAAATCTTAAAAAGGGAAATCTGAAATATAATTTTATATCTCCATCCACCATCCATCCTTATGGGCGATTTTAACGTCAAGCGATTTTAACGCCATGATTGGTAAAGGAAGGCAAGTAGACATAAGAGATTACGGCCTGAGTAACCGTAATGACAGAGGTGATAGGCTCGCGACGTTTTGATTAGAAAAACAAGTACATTCTATAACTCAAAACGTCGTTGATATACATGGAGACCACCTGCATTCAGCTAAAAAATCGCCAGAAATCAGGTCGATTTCATCTGTATCAAACAAAGGCATAGAAACTTTCAATTGTCTGCAAAAATTTCCTGGGGCAGATGTCCTAACATACCATAGTCTACTAGTAGGAAAAATAAGACTGCAGCTTAAGAGGATCAGGAACCCAACAAAACAACCACATTCAGTAGAGATAAATTGGTAGACGAAAACAGCAGATCACATAACAAATATTTTAGAAGAGAAAATGAAATCCATTGAGGATGAACAAAATAATTTAGAAATCATGTGGGACAGATCTAGAGACAGACATACTCTTAGGAACATAGATGAGTGAGCTAAAAAAGAGGATAGAGGAAGGAAGAAACAGCTGGATGACTGATGTCGTTTTAGACATTTTGGTATCAGAGACGCAAGTACAAGAATAGAAACGAGGATGAATATGAGAAAATATATTGTGAAATAAGACGTAAAATAAGACGTAAAATAAGACGTAAAATAAGACGTAAAATAAGACGTAAAATAAGACGTAAAATAAGACGTAAAATAAGACGTAAAATAAGACGTAAAATAAGACGTAAAATAAGACGAGCAAAAGCAGACTGGCATACTAGCGAATGTAAAGAGATTGAACACTGGGCAAAGCACAACTTCTTTAATTTACATAAAAAACGGAAGGGGAGGGTAACGGCAGTAAACGCCCGAGTACAACTCGCTGTTTAGAAGATCGAAATGGGCACAAAATAACAGATATAACAGCCCGGTATGGAAGGATTATATAACAGAACTGTTTGATGAGAGATATGAAGGTGACATAACTGATGCTACGTCAGGCCCACTAATTACTAAAGATGAAGGGGCACTAGCAATAAAGCCGGCAAAAAAATGGAAAAGAGGTTGGATCGGACCAGGTGAGTACTGAAATTTTAAAATTGTTGGTAATACAGGAATAACAGCCCTAACAAAACTTAAGACCGGAATATTACAGATTGATTGGTTGAAATCAGGCTTTGTCTTGATTCCAAAAAAGAACAAAGCAACATATGTAGTGACCATCGAACAATTATCTCATGAGCCATGTTTTAAAAATATTTTTGAGAGTGACGCGTGGCGCGATATATAATAAGCTTAAAAGAACAGTCAGTTTGGTTTTCGAAACGAATTAGGGTCTAGAGATGTCGCGATGTCAACCAGAATGTGTTCCTTTGTTCAATTGACTTTGAAAAAGCGTTTAACAAGGTATGTCATGAAAAACTTCTAGAGATTTTAAAAACGACCGGTATAGACGAGACATTCATATCATCTGTACTGGCATCAGACAGCTGAAGTACGGTTGGAGCATCAAGTATCGATGAAATTAAAATCAAGCAGGAAGTGCGTCAGTATTGTATTCTATCGCCCTTGGTGTTCAACCTCTATTCGGAGATATGATATTCGGTGGAGGAATCGACGGCCTTAACATAAATAATATCAGATATGCCAATAATACATTAATTTTCACTACTAACTGGAAGGATCTACAAAAATTGATGGATAAAATAATTGACACTTGTACACAGTTTGGTTTGAGACTGATTATAGGCAAAGAATCTAAGATTGAAGATGGTGGTATTAGTTATCGGCACAAAGATAAAGAACTTAATAAATTGATGTATCTCTGTAGTAATATCAACGACCCCTGGGACCCGACTGTGGAAGTCCAAATTCGAATAGAAAAGGCCCGAGCCCCATTCATGAAGAAGAAAAAATCTTAACTAGTCACGACCTATCATTGAAACTACGGATGAAAATGGCTACTATGTCTTGCTGGCTACATGGAAGCGTGGACGCTTGCTGCTTAAACGTCTCATTCGCGATGTGGGTGTACGGCATGGAAAAAGTTGGTGGACGCTAATTAAGGGACATCACCACAAAGACTTGGAAAATCAACAAAATCATTGGATCTACAAAATCTAATTATAGAGTGAAAAATTCCAGGCAGACATGGTTCAGGGAGAAGGAGAACATTGTGTGTGTCAATAAAACGATTATCAGGATCAACATGATAAACAATGATCGTTGAATAATCATGCTACCCAAGAAGAAAAAGAATATATAAAACTATATATAATTTTTTGGTCGGTAACTAGTCTATGCAAACTTCTAGAAATGTGATCAATTTCAGATTTCTGATTTTTATGTTTTCTGTAATGAACCCATAGGACTAATATAATTACGTAGCAGTCATAAAAGAGAAATTCTACGATAAGTCGTCGAGTGCCATTGGTTTATAAAAATACCATTATTTTTGGTTATGAAGCCGTTTTTATGGAAAGGTCATTAAAAAAATGATCAAGTCATTAATTAATGAAGAAGTTAATTATTTATCTTTGTTCATCTTTTAGTGGAAATTTCATTATTTAGAAAATGTTACAAGAACAAAAATTTAATGAATGTGCTCTATTTTTTTTTTTGTCCAGCACACGTGCTACAGGGAAAAGTCCCTAAAGCGCTACAGGAGCGACACGTGTGCGGAGAAAGCGATTCACTATCTCTCTATAATAAACGATTTTCTTTCAAAGCATGGTATCATAGAAAGTATTCTTAGTTTTATTTAAAAATGATGCTTGTTTTAATCATGATAAAATAGCAAAGAAAAAATACTTTTGGATATTAAAATCCTCGCACATAAAACATAATCCTAAGGTGTTGTCTCGCAGGTATTTTTTCCTGGTAATATTTATAATTGAATAGTGAAATACATACAAACGTGTGCCGCAGGTCAAAAGTTTCTCTAGTCGTTACCAAATCTATTAAGTAGCATCCAGTTTTTTATGCCCATTTTTTATGCTGGAATAAATCTAAGATATAAAAAATTGACCAGTAGGCAAATATAATTGCTAATGCTGAAATTTAGTGAATAATAAAATGCTTTCCTTAAAAAGTATTTTTTTCTACGTCTATTTTTAAATTTCTTTCAGTATTTTGTATGAAAATGATTATTACTATTTTTTTTACTTCTGATTGATTATCCGGTTTAAAGAAAAATGTTTAAAAAGCAAATAAAGTGACCTGGTATCGAAATTAGAATAGCAGCGAGACTGTTCTGCTTTCCCAGCTCGCTTCCTTGCGGTGAGCGCGTTGATCCTCATATATCGACATTTTCAAAAAAGAGCGATCGTAAGCATTTGAGATCCTCCAGCGATTTAAGTTCTCCATGCTTAACACACTTTACTGATTTCACGTGCATCAATCGCTTCAACGATTTTGAAAATAATCGATATGTTAGTGTCCGCTGCTCCCTGTCCATTGTCAGCTGTAAACCGCACACAAAATATTCCTTTTTTTTTTGGTAAAGGTTTTAAAAATAGGAGCTAATTTAATTTATCTTTTTGAAATAAGATTTCTGTTATCATTCTGCATTATTAGTTCGTCTTTAAAGTATGTGTGCGGGTACATTTAAACATAAATCATGAGAATCAATATGTCTGCGACTTGGTTTGTAGGAACATTGGATGGCTGTTCATTTAACTGAAGTTTGTCAGAAATTATTGAATATTAGTGTCCATTGTCCCCCATAGTTCATTATCGCACAAAAACTTTAAAATTTAAGAAATTTTTTGCTTTAAGTTTTACAAGATTAAAATAGAAATTATTTTTCAAAGCAGTGGCCTAGGAGTAAGATTTTTTTTTTTTAAAGGTCATGTACACCGGGTTAACTTAGGTTTACAAATTAATTAGCATTGCTAAGTAAAAAAAATAGTTCTAATGCCTGGGTTGTTTCTTCGGGCAACAATATATGTATGTATCTTCACCATAGCAAATATCAATGCTGTAATAGAGTTTGGCGTTGTAATTGTTAACGAGGATAAGTTACACAAGCATATTATGGTACACAAAATTTTCAATAGGAGTTTGCAACAGTCAAAATAAGCTGTCAATGACAAAGTAAATCAAGTTCTAGGAGGCAAAACAAACTCATTAATTAACACAGTGCTGTGGTTTTTAAACAAAGTTATATTTGATGTTCGGGATGGTTTATAATTGATTCTTTAAATAACAACTTACAATAGATTTGGATTTTAAATAAGGCCTAAGTAGAATTCACAAAAATATGCGTTGATACCCATACATCGTTAGTTCACAATCTAATAAATTCTATGGATATTTCAAATTTTTTGAAAATCTAAACAAATCAAATAATTTTTACAAATATTTTTAATAACGATACATTACTAGAGATAAAACAATTTAATAATATGCGATTAGAATTAAAATAATCATAAAAACCATTATCAAGCTTCAAAGCAAGGGAATCTTGTCTAAATTATATTTTTAAAAAATATGGGTAATTCCCAGTATAATTAATCTTTTTTTTTCATTGTAAAATACCGAGAAAAGTAACCTGAAATACAAAAAGGTGGATAGAGGGAGAGGGAGAAGTAAAAAACTCTGTTCAATGTAATAATTAAATGCAGAGATTTTTAGTCGATTTAATTTTTCTTAATATTTCTAGAAACATTTCTAGCGAAAACTGGTACTAAAGATTTCAAGTTTTAGGAAGTTAACATCTTAACAAATATTTTAGTCCCCAATACCAGTTATCGCGTAAGAATTTGTGGACTTTTGATGTTTCGGTGTCCGTATCCGTCATAATAGAAGGGAGCAGTTCTCAGTGATCAGAAATCTCTGAATAGTTTAGTTTGATTACAGTGTTAAAGTCTAATGGTTAAATAAGTCTTAAGAAAATGACAAATAATTTAAAACTGAAAAAAGTAAAATTACAGGCTTTCATGATTTTGGAATGATAGTTGCTGGATAAAAAAGAAAATGCACTGGGGTATAATACCTATTCAGATATCTAGAAATGAGTTAAAAACTTCTGTTCCTTTCAAAGATGGATTAATTGTGGATGAAATCCTAGAAAGGAGAATCCTCTCCAAAAACCAAGGAAATTCTTAGTTCTAGAGAATAATAATATTGTTCCTTGATATTGACACAATATCCAGAGGGATCTCTTTGGAGAAATCTGAATATATCATTTTTCTTTTTAAAGAACAGTTGGAGTTAATCCTTATTAGTAAACTGGTGGTAATATTCCATTCCGGTAACATTCTAAGAGGGCGTAGACATACGAAGATCGTGATGGTTCACAATTTTTTTGTTTTCATATTTTTGAAAAAAAATCCATTTTAAGATAAATAAAATATATATATATATATATATATATATATATATATATATATATATATATATATATATATATATATATATATATATATATAACCAATATATTTATTCTGTATTTTCTAAACTTCAATAATATTGTCTAGTTCTTGTCTAGCGATTTCTAGCTCTTAAGATACCGAGATATGCCTGCACTTCAAGTCTTAATTGCTAGCAATCGCCGATGATTTTGTGAACTTTCGATGTTTGATGTCCCCCGACAAGGACATTTCAAGATAAGTATATTATTAACTCACCGGTTTTTAATAACTTGCTCACATTTAAAAACTGTTATCATGGTTTTTGAAAAATATTGCAATATCTGAGAACTTGTTATTTTCTTATTTCAAAGACAACGCGTGGAATATTAAAGTCAATTTTCAAGTACCACCACTAGGCAGCCTTTATGATAAACCCACCACGATACAGAGTTCTGAAATTTAAATTTTACACCCAGGCATTGTTAAGTCTAAGTAATTCTAAGAGCTTGGGAACATAATTTTTAAAAGACCTACATTAACTAAAATGATGACTATAATATGGTACTTCAAATTTAAAGTTGTAAAGCCGCCCTCCCTATCAATAAAAAATAATATTTAAACAGTGTAAAACTTTGTGTAGTTGATGAAATACTGTATTGCTTTGAGATTTAAAAAGGAAGTAAGTGTATATAAAAAAAACTTAAGCTAAAAGGCAAAAAAGATCAAAAAGAGCTACTAGAAACTACATGTAAATGTTTACAGATTTAATAAAATTATTTGCTTAGCAAAAGTACAAATATTAAAGTTTTTCAACATTATCTACTTAAGATCCGTTGGTTGTTCGATTTCTTACGATCTGGATCATTAGATAATTCTTAGCGGATTCTGAATTTCTAGTCATTCTAAAGATGAGAAATTGTTTCAGACGCTAAGAGTCTAAGCTTTTCGTGTTTCAAGAGAGGTTTCATTTCTTTGAGTGGGTTTCCTCTATAAACTTTTCATGTTTTCTTTTTTCCTTCCCTCTCCCTTTGAACCTGGCTAACTCCACTGGCCTATATAGCTTTAAAAATAATGATTTGTACAATTTACTTTATAACTATATAAAATAAATTTCCGAAGATTGTGCAATAAAACCGTTAAATTTTTTGGAATAATTCTTGTTTAATAAATGAATTCGATTTAGGTAGATAATTTAAATTAATAAGGTTGCTTATATATTTTCGCATATTTTATACAATTTTTTTTTTTCATGGCTAAAATAAGACATAGAGCTCAAAATATTGGGGACTTCCACGTGAAATTTAATTTGTATTAAATATTCATCGAGTACACGTAAGTGTGTAAAAATTATGGCGGTAAAAACCCTCAATATATTTTTTACTAAAATACTAGCTTGTTTCAATCATTAATATATTGTATATTACATAACTTAAATATGTTACATCAAAAATATAAGTTTATAAAAATTTACAGTAAATCGATTTTTCCGAAGATTGTGCCAGAGAATTTTAAGTTACGTAATGACGCAGGGATAAACATTAGGTTGTCACTCTATATCGGTTTTGGCGTTGATACTCAAGTATTCGTAGTTCACAATTCCCCATATGTTTTAAATGGTCTTATTATGTAGAACTGAAGTAAAATATTAATTTTATTATTGTGTATATGGAAATATGGGTGGATAGTATCCATGCGTCTAAAATAAAATTAAATTATAAAAGGACGTGAAAAAATATGTAGTCTTAATCTGAAAAGTTTTTTAATTTTATTCAGTTGGCACACCTGTCAAAATTGCAAATATATACCGAGTAGTAAATTATTTTCCAATTTGGGTAAAATCAACATATCACGTTTTCTTGTATTCTGTTATTATTAATAAATATGAAGTAACTTTTTTTTTTTGTTAAGGTGTTGAATGTATTTTACAAACGTGACATTGTAATGTCAAAACTAAATTTAAAATGTATTCTGTTGTATCCTATGACTTATATCTTTTCAACAACGTATTTGAAAACGAATCGGAAAATTTTTGTATATATTAATTAAAAAAAGGAGTTGTATTCATTTTTTCCAAACGACGGAATCTATAAATTATAAAAATTGAATTTATGTTCTGAGAACTAAAATAATAAAAAAGGTAAAATAAAATTTTCTGAAATTAGTTAAGATTCGATCTTCAATTTACTTCGTAATGTGTAGATTTAAACATAATGGTCTGCATATAGGTACATGATATAGTTTTTTAAATATATCAAAAATTCAAAACAAATGTAGCTTTAACATTATTAAGACCCCAATCCAGACTTTTCGATTTCTCGTTTTATGTTCTACCATATTTTTTTAAATCAATTTTTAGTATAATACAACTCGTAACTCAAAGCTAACGAGCATCTTAAATAGATACGAATTTGCCCTAACACAAGTCCCAGGGATACGTATTTAATTTTATGTACCCTATTTAAACAAAAATACTTTGTAATAACATGAACAGGTTGTGATTGTGACGTATGATAATATAATTATATTATTATATAAATATATAAAAATTGATGCGAATAATAACTATTTTTAGAGCATAACGACATATTAATAATACTATCGATAAATGTTTTAGTAGTAAGAGTTCAGTATTTGGTAAAAAGGTTTATGTTTCGAGCAGAGGGACTTCAAAATCAAAAAAAAAAAAACTGTTACGGTGCAATTTTACATTGCAATAGAGTAATAATTAGGGTCAAATAGCAATGCGACTAAACAATCCTAGATTAATATACGGTATAATAAATATATTTTTTAAGAGCATGGTATCGTAATATGGAAAAAATGCAAAATCCAAGTTTATTGAAAGAAGGAAAGAAAAATTAGATAAAGAATTGATAAAACTACCAAAATAAGAATCGGTTATCTTTATTCTTTCTGTACGGTTACTTATGTAGTTGCGTTCAAAGCGATAAAGGAAGGAAATGTCAAAGTATGTGACCTATTTTTTTCTCAGACTTTATATAATAAAAAATTAATATTAATTTTGAATAGATCTAGCGAATGCCAGCACATGGGATACCAAGCTTTGTATACAACTAGGTTTAGGAACATCTAGGTACTTCTGTCCTAAATGTTGGCAATCGCGCATGACTTTGTGAACTTTGAATATTTCAGTGTCCGCTTTTGACCTCACGAACCTCAACAAATTTTTATAATTTATATAATCTACTTCTTAAAATAAGTTTTTAATAATGTTGAATTTAAATTTTAAAAAAGTATTTTTAATGGTACTTTCAGATAGATATTGAGATTGCAAATTGTATTAATTTTCGAAAAAGTATACAAAAATGTAATGTTATAAAGTATGATTACTGTCAAGTGTGCTATTAGGTATTTTTTTACTACAGTTAACGAACGTTAAGATTACATAATTATGCAAGAAATAATTGAACTATATATTATATAATAAATTATCATTAATCCTAGATCAAATTAGAGCTGAAGAAACATAGGTAACAAATAAACAAGTTTAAATCTCTTAAGTAAATTAAGGATGTAACCATTCATGGTGTGTTTATTTAACCTTATGTCTTACGACCACGAGGGTGCGATAAAATAATTTATTCCCAATTTTACGATCTAATTGCTTTAATTTATAAATTAAAGTTTCGTGTTATCTGTTATCTTGCACTTAACTTCAATATCCAAGTTTTTATTTTCTTTAAAAAATACTTTTATTAATTTCCCAAACCAACCATTTAGCTTTCCAATTATTTGTTCATGTATTTTTTTTATTCAGATGATCCATATTTATATTATTTACGTTTTAATCAATTGCATTTACTTTACTAACCCTTTCTTATCTTGCTATCTGAAAACCCCGAGTTAAAGTTAATATTTATAATGCATTGACAGTTCATAAGCTTGCTGTCTTTGTAATATTTGAATTTTTAAAAAAAAAAACGGTATTAAAAATATTTATGTAGAGCAGTTGGTTATTTTTACATTACCTAACAAATAAAACCGTATAAAAGCAAATAAAATTGCTACATCGCCTTAAAATATAGTTTAATAAGCAACAAGTTTTAAGGCTTATATTTATTTCCATATATTGTGATATCTACCCTAAATGAAAGTACTCTTATAAGTTCCATTATTATGATCAAAAATGTAAAAGTGAACAAGTGAAGTTGTAATACAAATTTAAGTAAATTGCGAGAATGTGACAAGTCCAAAGAATTACTGTAGAAGTGTTTTATTTTTACTACATTTTTGTTGGTTACCATACGATACCTACAGTATACAGACACACGACACTAAAGACAATATTATTTTCTTTATTCAAATGAAACAAGCGTCAAATTACACTAAAAAGAGAGATTCCGAAAAAATTCCCAAAAAGTGAACAGCAAAAGACGGTATTTTAATTATATAGTGAAGTTAACGCCTAAGGGCAAAAAAATGAGGGTTAAGTCTACAGAGTATAATAAAATTAAATGAACAAAAAAGTGATAAAAAATTTAAGCTGAAGTTTAAGATAAAATAAACTTTAAGATTACAATCTATAAAAAAATGTATCGAAGATAAGGCATTAAGTTTAAACAATTTCTAAGTTCAAAAATTTAAAATATTAAAATTAAAACTGAAAAAAAATCAGCGTCAAATTTCATAACAGTGTTAATAAGACAAGTAATCTTTCTTAAAGTCGTTAAAATTCGGCAAAGTAGAGTTAAATGTAGAAGGTTATATAGAATAATTAAAATATAATAAATAAGCTCTCAATTGCATATAACGTAGTAGACTACAGTTTTTCGAGCAAGTGATTATAAAAAATACCGAGAACAAATAAAAATTCGATTAGGTTTTACTAAAGATGGTTGTTTTTTAGTCATAGGTAGTAAAAGCTCAAATACAACAAAACATTTAGTTAACAAAATTATTCGTCTGAGTAATAAAATTAAAATATCAAAAAATAACTTCAAATTTCCTTGGGTATAGAATTTAAATATATATTTTTAATTATACAAAAATAGGACGTAAGGCGTAAAAATGCAGTTAAGTTAATAAAAAAAAATTCATTTGCGTATTGAGAGCAGCGTTTCTACAAAAATGTTTTAAGCTTTAAAAAATCCTAGGAGTAATTAAAATTCTATATAGTTGTTTTTATCAAAACACAAAAATTTGTATATCGTATTGGGTAAAATAATTTTTTTATGAAAAAATGAGACAGATGTAATAAAATATTCAAAGAAACAGATTCAACAAAGAGATAGGTTTAAGAATAGTTGGTTATTTCCAAAAGAAAAAATAGAACTTGATGCGTAAAATGCGACAAAACCAATAATTCAGAACATAATTTACTGAAGTAATTTTAAAATTTAAATAATGAGCATTAAATTTCTTTTGCGTAGTAAGACGAAGGAGTTTTCTATAAAAGAGTAAGGTGAATGTACAAATTACAAAAATAAACAAGAGTTGCGACAAGGATAAGTTTTAATAAAGATTTTTTTAAATGATAATACCAGATTAAATTAAAAATACGCAAAAAAGGTAATGTTCCGAAAATAATTTTTCAGTTTAAAAAATATAAATAAAAAAAAATTAACATATGAAAGGGACTGTCAAATTTCATTTGCCCATTAACACAAATTTTATAGAGGTTTCTTACAAGCAAGAAATATGAGGTGAAATGTGAAAATAAGTCCTCAGATTTATCATCAAATTACATGTAGCGTAGCTCCGGGAAGCATTTTGCTAAAAAAGACCTATGTTAACTAAAGGAACAATTCAAATTTCAAAAAGAGATAAGTTTGAGTTGAGTTTGCTATTTAAAAAGAAATAGTTCAGATCTAAATATAGTTATTTACAAAAGAAAAACAGGACATACAGCGTAAAATGCAACAAAATGTTAAGAAAGAAAATAATTTGTAACAATAAATTTAAAATATAGTGGGTTATAAAAAGATATTTGAAGGAATTATAAAAATTCAAGAAGGAGAAGGATATAAACAGAGATGATTCTTTTTCAAGAAAATGTTAACTTAAACGTGATTTGCGACTAAATTCGTACATTCGATTCATAAAATTAATAAATAAAAAATACGAATCAAATTTTATTTGCGTAATAAAACAAAGAATTTTCCTATAAGGAATAAGGTGATTAAAAAATACACTAAGAGGAAAGTCGATATTCGCGAAAGAGATAGGTTTAAATGATGGTTATTTACAAATGAAAAAATAAGTATAAAATTTGAATTGTGACAAGATAATACAATAATTCCCCGGACTAATCAATAATGATTATAGAAAATACTAAGAGGAACAGTTAAAATTCGACAATGAAATAGATCTTAATAGAGAGTTAAAAAAAAGAAAGTAAAGTGTAGAATGTAAAACAATGTCAAATGCAGAAAATATTTTGTCAGATTAGAAAAATGAAATATAAAAAAGTAAGATCAAATTTCCTGTACCATATTAAAATAAGTAATTTCTGTATGGAAGGAGATATAAACAAATGCCAGAGAGATCAACTGAAAATATATAAACAAAGTCATATATTCAAATAAGAACGGTAATTCTTTAAAAAATATAAGATAAATGCGACCATACGTTAAGTGTAAAGGTTTAAATTTCGTATAGCATAGTAAAATAATAAAAAAAATTATGTAAAAGAGTGAGGTGGTTATAAAACAATACTGAGCGGAACAAATCTATTTCGGAAGTTAAAAGGTTATTTTAAACAAAAAATGTTGAATTATTTTTTAAAGCGTGAAATAAATAAAATATTATTACTCTAAAATATTTTGTCCAAAAATATCAAATTTAAAGAAATTGTTAAATTTCATCAAGCGTAGTAAGACATTTTTTTTTTTTATAAAAGTGTATGTTTATAAAAATTTTAAAGTAACTTAGAAATTTTACAAATAGATTTAAATATATTGCTTTTCATCATTTGCAAAAAAAATTGCATTAACTTAATCGTAAAATGCGCCAAATTTTGTGGTCAAAAAGTATTTCGGCAAATAAAATATAAACATAAGAAATAAAAAGTCAGATTGCAATACAATACAAACTTTTTTTTGTAAAAGATTAAGGTAGTTACAAAAATATATTAACAGGAACTATATAGAAATTCGACAAAGAGTAAATGGTACATAGAAAAAGAGGTATAACATTAAACGGGAAAAGCGACAAAATATTGTGTTTAGGAAGTAATTCGAAAGGTTGATAAAAAGAAAATTACGAGACATAAAATTTAGATTTTTCTAGGTTTTAAATTAAACTGACAAAAGCGACAAAATAGTGTTGCAAAGTAGTTCGTCAGATAAATATAAGGAATAAAAGTTTTATTGCATTTGCGTAGTAAGACGAACAATTTTACGGTGGTTACAAAAATATATTAAGAGCAATGGAAATTTGACAAAGTGATAAGTTTAAATGGTTTTAGGTATTTACAAAAAGAGGTATTAAATTAAATCGGAAAAGCGACAGAATATTTTGTTCACAGTATAATTCGTCAGATATAAATATAATAAATAAAAGTAAAATTGCATTTGCGTAGTAAAACATTTTCTATAAAATGTTAGGTAGTTAACAAGAATATATTAACAGGAACAACAGAAATTCGACGAAGATATAGGTTTAAATGAAGAAGGGACTTAGAAATAGAGGTATTAAATTAAACGGGAAAAGCGATAACATACTGTGTTCAAAAAGTAATTTGTCAGATTAATAAAAATAAAAATGTAAGACACTCGGATTGCATTTGCCTAGTAAGGCTAACAACTTTTCTATAAGAGAGTACGGTGGTTACAAAAATATGTTATGAATAACGATAGAAATTCGATACAGTGACAAATTCGACAAAGAAATGGGTTTAAATGGAGACAGGTACTTAGAAAAAAAAATGTTATTAAATTAAACGGGAAATGCGACAAAATGTGTTTAGAAAGTAGTCTGATAAAATAAAAATATAAAAACGTGCATTTGCAAAGTAAGACAAACAACTTTTCTATAAAACAGTATGTTGACTACAAAAACATATTAAGAGAACAATAAAAATTTGACAAAGTAATAGGGTTAAATGGAAATAAGTATTTAAAAAAAGAGGTATTAAATTAAACTGGAAAAGCGACAACATATCGTAGTCAGAAAGGAACTCGTCAGATTCATAAAAATTAGAACGTGATAAATACAAGTCAGATTGCATTTGCGCGGTAAGACAACCAAATTTTTTTATAAAAGAATACAGTAGTTTATAAAAACATATTAGGAGTAACGATGGAAATTCGGAAATGAGAGGTTTAAATGGGTATAGGTGTATAAAAAAGAGGTATTAAATTAAACGGGAAAAGCGACAAAATATTTTGTTCAGAATAGAATTCGTCAAATTAATAAAAATAGAACATAATAAATAACTCATTTGCATTTGTGTTGTAAAAAGTTTTTTTTTTTTTTTTAAACTGGTTACAAAAATATATTAAGGGTAACTATAGAAAATCGACAACGAAATCTGTTTAAATGGAGACATATATTTAAAAAAAGTTTTAAATTAAACTGAGAAAAGCGACAAAATAGTGTGTTAGAAAATAATCGTCAGGTTAATAAAAATATAAGAAATAAAAGTTATATTGCATTTGCATAGTGACAAATAATAATTTTTCTATAAAAGAGTAGGATGTTTATAAAACATATTAAGAGGAACGATAGAAATTCCACAAATTGATTTTTCTAAATTCAGATACGTATTTAAAAAAAAAGGTATTAATTAAACGGGAACAGCGTCAGATTAATAAAATAACAAGTTAGAAATAAAAATCAGCTTGCGTTTCTGTATTAAAACTTAAAATTTTCTATAAAAAAGTAATGTGGTGACAAAAATATATTAAGAGAAGCTAGAAAATTGACCAAAAAATAGGTAATAAATTAACCTGGAAAAACGACCAACCAAAAATTAATTAGTCAGATTATTAAAAAGAAAAATATAAGAAATAAGTTATATTGCATTCGCGCAGTAAAAAAAAAAAATTTTCTATAAAAGTGTAGGGTATTAAGAGGAGCGAAAGAAGTTTGACAAAGTGATACGTTTAGGTGGAGATAGATACCTAAAGAACAAGGTATTAAATCAAACGAGAAAAGCGACAGAATATTTTGTTCAGAACATAATTCGTCATATTCATACAATAAAAATATGTCAGATTGCATTTTGCGTAGTGGTTACCAAAATATATTAACAGGAACTAGACATATTCGATAAAGAGATAGGTTTAAATGTAGATAGATATTTTTTAAAAAAGAGATATTAAGTTAAAGGGGAAAAGCGACGAAATATTGTTTTCGGAAAGTAATTCGTCAGATTAATAAAAATATAAGAAATAAAAGTTGGATTGCATTTGCGTGGTAACACAAACAAGTTTTCCACGAAAAGTACGGTGGTTACAGTAATATATTAATAGGAATAATACAAATTCGACAAACTAATAGGTTTATATAGAGCTAGGTATTTAAAAAAAGATTAATAAAAATAGAAACATAAGAAATAAATCGGATTGCATTTGCGTAGTAACTCTTTTCTGTAAAAAGATTAGTAGGGTGAGTACAAAAATATATTAAAAGTAACTATAAACATTCGACAACGAAATCTGTTTAAATGGAGACAGGTATTTAAGAAAATAGGTTTTAAGTTAAACGGAGAAAAACGACAAAAATATTTGTTGTCCAGAAAGTAATTTCAGTTTAATAAAAATGAAAATATAAAAAATAAAAGTTAGATTGCATTTACGTGGTACGATAGGTACTTTTTCTATAAAAGTATATGGTCGTTACAAAAATATATTAAGAGGAACGAAAAAAGTTCGCTGGATAGACTAGGGATTTAAAAAAAAAGAGGTACTCAATTAAACGGGGGAAAGTGATAAAAATATTGCGGCCAGAAACTAATTTCAGATTAACAAAAATAAAAATAAAAGATTGCTTTTGCGTAGTAACATTTGCGCAGTGTGACTGACAACTTTTCTATAAAAGAGTATAGTGGTTAGAAAAAAATATATTCAGAGGACCCGTAAAAATGCGACAAAGTGATAAGTTTAAATTGAGATAGGTATTGAAAAAAATAGGTGTTGAGTTAAATGGGAAAGGCAACAAAATATTGTGTTTAGAAAGTAATTCCTCAGATTAATAAAATATAAGAAATAAAAGTTGGATTGCGTTTGCGTAGTGAGGCAAAAAACCTTTCTGTAATACAGTAAGGTGATTACAAAAATATATTTGAAGGAACGAAAGAAATTTGATAAGTCTTAGGTTTAAATAGAGATGTGTATTTTAAAAACAAAGGGTCAAACTGGAAAAGCGGCAACATATTGTGTTCAGAAAGTCAAATTAATAACAATAAAAACATAAAAAATACGTCAGGTTGCATTTGTGTAACAAGACAATTTTTACAAAAGAGTAAAGGTGTTATAAGAATATAAGATGAACGAGGGAAATTCGACAAAGTGATAGGTTTAAGTGGAGTAAAATATTATTAAAAAAATAAAAACATAAGAAACAAGTCGGATTGCATTTGCGTAGTAAGACTAACAATTTTTCTATAAAGAGTTACAAAAATATATTAAGCGGAATTATAGAAATACGCCAAAGTGTTAGGTTTAATTGGAGATAGGTACTAAAAAAAAGGTATTAAATTAAATGGGAAAAGCGACAAAATGTTGTGTTTAGAAACTAATTCATCAGGTTATTGAAAATTAAAATATAGAAAATAAATAGTTGATTGATTGGTCCGTTACTTTGGGACAGTACATTTTAAGAATAAAATTACTTATTTACTTTAACTGACACTAAATATACTTTTTTCTTAAGATTTACAAATGCGTGATCGCAATTTCGTAGTATAACTGCATTTTCAATCGCTTAACTAAGACTAAAACAGATATTTTGTATTTATTTGTATATAATGAAAGGATGTGGGTATTTTAGGTGCTATAAAAGTTGGTAAAAGGACGGAGTTTTCGACGTTTATTTGACTATTTAGTAAATTTATATTATGGTTCTTTGGGTTTCTATAAATTGCTATTGATTTATAAGAAATTGGTTTTGATCCTTTAGGTGCCGCGATATTCCATACGGCTTTACTATAAATATTTTGCCAAATATTTGTTCGTTATATCAGTAAAAAAATTGGTTATTGTAATATACGTTATACAATGAGAACTAAATATAGTAAGAAATTAGAGGCTTACCTTGTTTCAAACTAGTCCAAAAAAGTATTTCATAGTTAAAAAACCAGTTATCTCTTTTAAAATCACAACGAACAAAATACATACTTTCCGCCAACTAAATATATGTGTACGTGAACGAATAAAATTAAAATGTGGACAATACAGAAAAAAAATTGTCAGGTATGCTTAATATGTAAGTAACAATAATCTTGTTTCTTGCGATGTGTGGTTGCATTATTATTTTTATGATATTTAATATTATTAGAATGTTGGTAGTTAAAAAAATATGTTTTTCCTGATCTAAAAACCCCAAAAAAAAAGAAAAATTTGAGAGGGGACATTTTTTCACGAATATTTCCCTTTAGCAAAGAAAGTAATTACAATAATTTACCTTAGCTAGAAATTTGACAAAAAAATAGGTAATAAATTAACTGGGAAAAATGACCAACCAAAAAGTAATTAGTCAGATTATTAAAAAGAAAAATATAAGAAATAAAAGTTAGATTGCATTCGCGCAGTAAAAAAACTTTTCCATAAAAGTGTAGGGTCTTTCCAAAAATATACTAAGAGGAGGGAAAGAAGTTCGACAAAGTGATAGGTTTAGGTGAAGATAGATTCCTAAAGCACGAGGTATTAAATCAAACGAGAAAAGCGACATAATATTTTGTTCAGAACATAATTCGTCATATTCATACAATAAAAATATAATAAATAAAAGTCGGATTGCATTTTGCGTAGTGGTTGCCAAAATATATTAAGAGGAACGAGGAAAATTCGATAAAGAGATAGGTTTAAATGGAGATAGATATTTAAAAAAAAGAGATATTAAGTTAAAGGGGAAAAGAAAGTAATTCGTCATATTAATAAAAATATAAGAAATAAAAGTTAGATTGCATTTGCGTAGTAACACAAACAAGTTTTCCACGAAAAGTACGGTGGTTACAATAATATATTAATAGGAATAATAGAAATTCGACAAACTAATATAATAGGTTTATATAGAGCTAGGTATTAAAAAAATGTTTAATAAAAATAGAAACATAAGAAATAAATCGGATTGCATTTGCGTAGTAACTCTTTTCTGTAAAAAGATTAGTAGGGTGGGTACAAAAATATATTAAAAGTAACTATAAATATTCGACAACGAAATCGGTTTAAATGGAGACAGGTATTTAAGAAAATAGGTTTTAAGTTAAACCGAGAAAAAACGACAAAAATATTTGTGTCCAGAAAGATTCATCTGTTTAATAAGAATAAAAATATAAGAAATAAAAGTTAGATTGCATTTACGTGGTACGATAGATAATTTTTCTATAAAAATATGTTCATTACAAAAATATATTAAGAGGAACGAAAAAAGTTCGCTGGATGGACATAAAGATTTTAAAAAAGAGGTACTAAATTAAACGGGGAAAGCGATAAAATATTGCGGCCACAAACAAATTTGTCAGATTAACAAAAATAAAAATAAAAGATTGCTTTTGCGTAGTGTGACTGACAACTTTTCTATAAAAGAGTATAGTGGTTAGAAAAAATATATTCTGTAAAAATTTGTAAAAATACGACAAAGTGATAAGTTTAAATTGAGATAGGTATTGAAAAAAAATAGGAACGAAAGAAATTTGATAAAGTGTTTAAATAGAGTTATGTATTTTAAGATAGAAGTGTCAAACTGGAAAAGCGGCAACATATCGTGTTCAGAAAGTCAAATTAATAATAATAAAAACATAAAAAATACGTCAGGTTGCATTTGTGTAACAAGACTAACAAATTTTTACAAAAGAGTAAAGGTGTTATAAGAATATAAGATAAACGAGGGAAATTCGACAAAGTGATAGGTTTAAATGGATATAGATATTATTAAAAAAATAAAAACATAAGAAACAAGTCAGATTGCATTTGCGTAGTAAGACTTAACAATTTTTCTATGAAGAGTTACAAAAAGTATATTAAGCGGAATTATAGAAATACGCCAAAGTGTCAGGTTTAATTGGAGATAGGTACTAAAAAAAGAGGTATTAAATTAAATGGGAAAAGCGACAAAATGTTGTGTTTAGAAAGTATTTCATCAGGTTATTGAAAATTAAAATTTAGGAAATACTGATTGATTGGTCCGTTACTTTGGGACAGTACATTTTAACAATAAAATTACTTATTTACTTTAACTGACACTAAATATACTTTTTTCTGAAGATTTAGAAATGTCATCTCAATTTCGTACTATAGCTACGTTTTCAATCGCTTAACTAAGACTAAAACAGATATTTTGTATTTATTTTTATATAATGAAAGGATGTGGGTATTTTAGGTGCTATAAAAGTTGGTAAAAGGACGGAATTTTCGAGGTTTATTTAACTATTTAGTAAATTTATATTATGGTTCTTTGGATGTCTGTAAATTGCTATTGATTTATTAAGAGTTTTGATCGATCCTTTAGGTGCCGCGATACGTGAACGAATAAAATTCAAATGTTCATTCATTCATTCCCTTATCTTACCCTACTAAAACTGCTAGTAATAAAGAAATAATACTTAATTTTCATATTCCTAACAACCCTAAAAAGGGCATATAGCACGATATATATGCAGCACCCCTTCTAACCCCCCAGCGTATCGCACAAACCCCTTATATATTTTACTAGAAATATTATATTTATATTATAATTACATCAACTAAAAAGAAGCTGAAATACTTCTAAAAATACTATTAAAAGTACATAATATTTAACGACGCTCACCCCTTTCGCCACCCCCTTTTTGGGTTATAGCCAAAAAATGAAAACGATCTAATTTTTAAATTCGAGTCAAAAACTTTGAAAAGGACATATAATGCTATTTATATGATACAACTTCTCTAATCTCCTCTTCCACCCTTTTCACCCCTTTTGTTTTATTATAAATATTTATGCAAAATATTTGTTTCTTATCTCAAACAGAAACCATAAAAAATTGCCATATTACTATTAAAATACATTACAGAATTTATCGACTGCAACCCCTTTCACCCCCCTTCGCCTTAAGCGATATCGTTCAAAAACAGGCAAACACTGAAATATTACGACATACACAGAATCACTGTTTTAGCCCCCCACCTTATTTCTTTCACCCCGTATATATTTTACTACAGGAAAATTATTTTATATGAAATATACAAGGAAAATTATTTTATATGAATATACTTAAATATCCAAAAACCAGGACTGAAAGAACCCCTAAAAGGTCTTTTTCGGGGAATTACTATAGCAATAGACATACGAAATCACTCTTCTACTTTCCCTCTCCACTTCTTTGTGGCACCTTATGTTTTATTATAAATCATTTTGCTTAAAAAATTGCCCATCATCCCATTTTAAAAAATAAGGTTCTCCCGCCTCTTGCACTCCTTTCCCCTATTGAAATTAATAGCAAGGAAAAAATAACTCGATTTTCTTATTCTTTTAGTCCGAGAACCCTGAATAGGACATATGGTACGATATATATGAAGCAACCCTTCAATATTGTGTTGAGAACGTAATTCCTCAGTTTAATAAAAATAAAAACATAAAAATTAAAAATCAGATTGCATTTGCACTACCAATTCCTATATAAAAGAGTAAGGTGGTTAGATATATATATATTAAAAGGAACGAAAGAAGTTTAGCAAAAAAAATAGATTTCAATGGACAAGTAATCAAAAAAAAAGAGGTGTTAAATTAAACGGAAAAATATCGTGTTCAGGAAGTAATTCGTCAGGTTAATAAAAACATAAGAAATAAGTCAGGTTGCATTTGCGTAGTAAGACTAACAACTCTTCCTATAAGAGTAATATGATTACAAAAATGATATTAAGAGGAACTATAGAAATTCGACAAAGTTTTTAGGTTTAACGGTGACAGGTTTTTTTTTAAAAGTTTTAAACGGGAAGAGCGACAACATATTATGTTCGGAAAGTAATTCGTCAGATTACTAATAAGAAAAATATGAGAAAAGTTAAATTACATTTGCGTAGTAAGACTAAACTTTTTTTTTTATAAAAGAGCACGAGGTTAGAAAACTATATTAAGAGGAGCGAAAGAAATTCGACAAAGTAGTAGATTTAAATGGAGATAGGTATTTAAAAAAAGAGGTATAAAATTCAACGGGAAAAGCGACAAAATATTTTGTTTATCAAACTAATAAAAAGAAAAATATGAGTATAAGAAATAAAAGTTAGATTGTATTTGCGTAGTAAGACAAACAACCTTTCTATAAAAGCGCACGATGGTTACAAAAATATATTAAGATAAACTATGGAAATTCGATAAAGTGATTGATTTATATGGAGATAGGTATTTAATAAAAATATAAAAAATAAGTTAGATTGCATTTGCTTAGTATGAAGAACAACTTCTATAAAATAGTCGGGTGGTTATAAAAGTACAATTAGAGGAACGATGAAAAGTCGAAGTGTTAAGCTGAAGTGTATAAAAGAGTGTATAAAAATGTACGTAAATTAGGCTGTGAGGGGTCAAATGTGACAGGATACTAAACTTAGAAAATAATGCTCTAGAATAATAAATTTGCATTTTAAAATATGAGTCAATTTTCATCTGCACATTAAGACAACCGACTTGGCGGTGAAAGAGTGTGGTGGTTATAAAAATACTAAGAAAAATTTGGAATTCGACAAAGATGTTTCAGCAGAGACACTAAATAATTATAGGAATTAATGAATGAAATGCGATGAAATGTTAGGTTCAGATAAGTCATGTGTCAGATGAAATTAAATGACAAGAAATTAGCTTAAAATTTCATATCGCAGAGTAAAACGAACAATTTTTGTGTCAAAGGGCGCGGCTAGGTGGTTATAAAAAAAAAGAGGCAAAATTTTATATTCAGAGAGTAATTTGGCAAATTAATAAAAATAATTAAAAGTAAAATTTATTTGCGTAGTATCGGAAATAAGTTTTCTATAAAAAAGGAGGGATGCTACAAAAATATATTAAGAGGAACTATATGAATTAGTCAAAGAGATAGATATAAATGGAGTATTGCTAAAAAAGAGGCGGGAAAGCGACGTTCAGATAGTTTTTATGAAAGATGTTATAAAAAATATGGTAAGAGGAATAATTAACATTTGGCAAAGAGATGGATAATAGGTAAAAAATAGGAAGTAAAGCGTTAAATGTCATAAGGTTCAGAAAATAATTGGTCATGGTAATAGATTTAAATTCTTTGAAGTGAATGTCATCGTCAATTTTCATATGCATATTTAAACAAACAACTTTTCATTAAAAGGGTGTGCTGTTTATAAAAAAATATTAGGAACAGCTGAAATTCGAAAAAAAATGCGTTTCAATGCTTTAAAAAATGTATATAAGAATTAATGAATGTAATGCGGCAGAACGTTCAGAAAATAATGATAGGAAATTAGCTTCAAATTTTATATAGCCTAGTAACATACATACATTTATGTGAAAAGATGCGGTTATTATAAAACAATACTTAGTGACACAAATCAAATTTAACGAGACATTAAAGCTTATTTACAAAAAATATGATTAAATTAAGCGTGACACGCAACAAAAATTGAATTATAAAAAATTTTCATAAAATTTAGTGGTTTACAAATATAAGAGGAACAATTAAAATTTGACAAAGAGATAGGTCTAAAAGGGAATGATTATTTACGAATAAAAAAAACATAAGGGTGAAATGTTACCAGATATTAAGTTCACAAAATAATTCGTCGTAGTCTTAAAATCTAAAAAATTAAAGTTACATTTCATTTGCGTATTAAGATAAACGACTTATCGATACAAAAAAAATTATAAACAAATAACATACTATAGAACAATTCAAATACGAAAAAAGAGATATGCTTCGATAGAGATGGTTTAAAATAAATATAAAAACCGTTCATGTAACGGAATAAGAAAACAATTTTTGTATAGAAGAGTAAGGTGATAGAAAAAAGGAAATCTACAAATATGTTTAAATAGTTATCCTTAATCGAATATTAAGAGATTATTGAAATGAAGAGAAGTATAATACGACAAAATAATATATTCAGAAAATGATGTCGGATAAATAGAATTAAATTATAAGAAATTAGCTTTAAATTTCCTAAAACAAATTACTCTTTTATCATTTATATAAAAACTAAAGGGGTTATAAAAATATAAGATGAACGAGGGAAATTCGACAAAATAATAGATTTAAATGGAGATAGATATTATACAAAAATAAAAACATAAGAAACACGTCAGATTGCGTTTCCGTAGTAAGATCAACATTGTCTCTATAAAAGGGTAAGGTGGTTCTAAAAAATATTAAGGGCCTATTAAAATTCGCAAAAAGGCAGGTTCAAATAGAAAGGGTTATTTGTGAAAAACTGGTATTACTTACTGTAAAATGCTACAAAATATTATGTTCGGAAAATAAATAATTTCTGTGAAAAGTTTTTATATATAAGCTAAAAAAGCTAAAAATTTGTCAAGGGGGGAAGGGTTGATAAGAGATGGTTGTTGTTTAAAACTGCGACAAAATATTATGTTTATAATTAGCAGTTTAATACAATTAAAATATAAAAAAATAAGCATCAAATCTCATTAGCTCAATATGATAAACAATTTTTCTATGAAAAATATATTAAAAGAAGTATGCGAATTAAATGAAGAGGTTTATATAGATGGTTATTTAAAAAAGAAAGTAAGCCAGAGCATATAAAAATATATTAAAGATTAGTATATTCGACAGGAAGAGAAGTTTATACAGAGAGCGTGAAATGCGACAAAATGTTTTGTAAAATAGTATGATGGTGTACTGTTTAGAGGAACTAGGGAAATTTGACCAAGAAATAGGTTTGAATGGAAAGAAGTATTGGAAAAAAATCACAAAATAATAGTGAAATGCGTAAAAATATATTCATTCTAAGAGGTAAAAAATTAGCGCTTAATTTGTAATTCATGGGAAGACGGAACAATTTTTACTATAAAGGGGTAAATTGATTACAAAGATATTGACAGAAATTGTATAAATTCGATCAGTTTCAACGGAAAGATTTATTAAAAACATAGTATTAAATAAGGCGTAAAATTCGACTGACTTATGAGATTACTGTAACAAAAATGTAAAAACGAGCTTCAAATTTCGTATATATAATAAAGCAAACAATTTTATAATAAAATACTAAAAGTTATAAGATATTAAAAGGAATTATAGAAAGTCGCTAAAGGTAATGTTATAAATGTAGATTTTTTTAAAATTAGATTAAGCCAAAAATACGACTAATATTATGTTTAGAGTATAATGTCAGTGTAAAAAAATTAAATTATAACAATTTGGGTCAAAGTTCATATAAACATTTATCCTATAAAAGTATTGGTTATAAGCGGAAATATTAACAGGGACCATGCAAATTCGGTAAGCCGGTAGGTTTTAATAGAAATCGTTACTTCGTAAAAAATATTAAATTAAGCGTGTCCACAAAATAATTTGTCGGTCTAAAAAAATTGAATATTAAAATGGTTTCCGCAAATTTTATAAAGCGTAGTAAGACGAACATTTCTTCTATAAAAGTGTATGATAGTTATTCAACGATATTACGAGAAACTATAGAAACACGACAAAAAAAAATAGGTTTAAATAGAGATGGTCATCTAAAAAAATAACGTGAGATTAAGCAAAAAATAGAAACAAGGGAAATTCGACATACTAAATAGAGATTGTTATTTTCAAACAAATGTTATTTAAGTTAAGCGCAAATTGCTATTAAATATTACGTTTAGAACACTGTCAATGTAAAAAAAAATTATAAAAAAATTCGCGATGAAGTTCAAGAAATATAAGGGGACAAACATTTTTTCTATAAAAGCGAACACAAAAAGCTACAGAAATTCTTACATATAGAGATGGTTATTTAAGAAAATAAAATAAGGTTGAGAGATAAATAGAAATAGGAAAAATTGGACATATTGTTAGCTTTTATTTTATAATTAAATGATTTTTGGAATTTCAGAAACGTTCACTTTTATTATTTGCAATAAGATCACTTTTATTATTTGCAATAAGATAACGCTAGCCGACTTCTTCGGCTCTTGAAACAATAGTGTTCCTACTAATTTATCTCGGTTACATAAACCTTATTGCTGCATACCAATATATGGATTATATAAACATATTTTAGTAATATATAGCCGTAAATGTCACATAAAATAAACTCGATAGTTCCGAGATTTGATGCAGAATAAATAGTGATTCAAGTGTAGTGTAATTTACGTAATATAAACAGCTTACCCTGTTTGAAAGCAATTATAATTAGTTTATATCCCATTTCCTATGTTACATTTACATTGTTCGGTTATCTTGTATATTCTAAAATTCTTTTCAACCAACGGGTTTTTTTTTTCATACAATAAGTGTTGACAGCTAACCCGCTGGCACGGCGTTCGTGCTAATGCGTCACAATATAGAGAATTTCTCAGAAAATAAATTGCCAGTATATAAAAAAAATAAATTAAAAAAAATTCGGTAAATATAACGAGATTACCCAAATGAAACTACAGAAATTCATAAAAAAATGGTAGCGTGAAACGTGACAATACAAAATTGTCGCTCTTAATAGCATAATAAAAGAATATACGTCTAAACACCAATGTTAATCTCACAAAAATGATATAAAGTTGAGCTAGAATGGTGAGAAAATACTATGAACATATTAACCAAAAAATTGCGTCTAAATTTAATGACATAATGACAAATAATTTTTTATGAAAGAGTGACGTTTTAGAAAAAGATTAAAAGAAACTATAGACAAAAACATAATTTTAAATGTTAAGTTATATTTATATATATATATATATATATATATATATATATATATATATATATATATATATATATATATATATATATATATATATATAATATATTATATTATATATATAAATATAAAAATATTATATATTATATTTCACAAAGCGTAGGGAGGCAAACCCAATGGTCTATAAAAATTACGATTATTTTAAAAAATACTTATATAGTCCAGCGAGATTTTCGACAAAATATGTTTAAAAAATAATTCGTAAGTCTTAAGTAAATAATAAAAGTTAATATGTAAGAACAATAATTTTTATATAAAGATTAAAAGATAGGTAAGAAGATGTTAAGAGGAACTACAGAAAATCAACAATGAAGATAGTTATTTTTCAAAAAAAATTGTGTTCAATTAGGCTTGAAATGCGACTAAATATTACGTTCAGAAAAGAAGTCCAGCGCTTTTTCTTTAAAATATAAGGATAGCTATGAATATGTATTAAAAGGACCTATAATAGTGGGACAAAAAGATAAGTTTAAGTAGAGACAGTTATTTTTAAAAATATAAAATTACATTAAGCGTCAAATACAACAAAATATTATGTTCCGAAAATTTGAGTTACTTTTTAATTTGCATAAAATTCTAACCGAACTAATGAAATTTAATAAGATAAGCGTTTTTTCCATAAAAAAGTAAGTTAGTTGTAAAGGATGTTACGAGAAAGTACGGGAATTCAACAAAGAGATAGGTTTAAATAGAATGAGAATCGGGATAAACTACTTTGTTTAAAAAATTATTCGTCACCCTTTAACAAAAAATGAAAAAATTAAAAAAAAGGGAAAAATTTTATAAAGTTTCTCGATACAAACAATTTTCCTATAAAATTAATTTGTGATTATAAAAAGGTAAACTGGGGAACTATGGAAATTTAACAAAGATATAGATATAAAAAAATTAGGAATTGGAATACAAATTATCATATAAGGTTTAGCATCAAATTTATAAAGGGTAATAAGACAATTTTTCCAAAAAGAATTAAAGCGGTTTTAACGAGATACTAAAATCCACTTCAGAAATACGACCAAGTGATAAATTTATATAGAGGCAGCTGTTTTTAAAAGCTTTTAAATTAAGCGTGAAATACTACATATTATATTTAGAAAATAAACCTTAGATTATTAAAATTGTGTCATTGGCGTAGTAACAAACAGTTTTTCTATAAAGAGCAAGGTAGTTATAAGGAGATAATAAGAGGTCGAAACATAAAAGATTTAAGTAAAAAGAATTGTTTAAAAAATGATACTAAATTAGGTGTGAAGTTGTACAGAATATTATGCGAGGATAATAATTCGCCTGTCTAAAAAAGTTAAATCGTAAAAAATTTACATGAAATTTCATGTGTGAGAGAAGGTGAAATTGAAGGAAGTTTTAATAAAAATAATTGTTTTTTTTTTTTGCAGAATAATGTTAAATTAAGCTTGAAATGCGAAAATATAATATTCAGAAAATATTTTAACCCTATAAAAATTAAATTATATATTTATATTAAATTTATAAAGCGTAGTAAAATAGGAAGAATAATTCCCCAGATTAATAAAATTAACATATAAAAACATTTCAAATATATTTAGAGTTGTAAGAAATGCAATTAAAATGGCTATAAAAAAAAATTAGGAGGAAATAGAATTTCGACAACGAGGTTTAAATAGAGATGGATATTTTTAAAAAAGAAATCCGGCACAATATTCTATTCTATTCTAAAAAAAAATAATTTCGAGGTACTATAAAAATTCGACAAAGGAGCTTTAGAATGAGATGATTAGATTGATGATTCAAATTAGGAAAAATATACATAACAATTTAAGCCAGAAATACGACATATATATATATATATATATATATATATATATATATATATATATATATATATATATATATATATAAATAAATAAATAAAAATACAAAAAATGGGTCAAATTTTCTAAAGGATAAGATACTTTTCCATAAAAGGTTAAGGTGTGTACAAAAATGTATTAAGATGAACTATAGAAATTTTGACACGTTTTAATAACGTGTATTTTTAAAAAAATGTTATTAAATTACGCAAAAATGCAACAAAGAAGTATGCTCAAAAAGTAATTCGATGATTAAAATTAAATTATTTGCATCAGATTTATAAAGTGTAGTAAAATTAAAAACTTTCATAAGGGAATAAATGTGGTTGTTAAAAGATTTAAAATAAACTTGGTAGTAAAACGAAACATTTTTTGAGGTGGTTATAAATAGATATTAAGAGAAGCTACGGCAAATCGGCAAAGTATTAAGTTAAGCTTAAAATGCGTGGAGACAATTATTTATCTGTCAAAAAAATGATTCATAAAATAGGTTCGTCAAATTTTATAAAGCCTAGTAAGTGACAAAATTATTTTATGAAAGGGTAAGGCGGTTACAACAAGATATTATTAGGCACTATAAAAATTCGACAACGAGGTGGCTGAAAAAGATAAAAATATATTAGTTGAACGTAAAACGCAAAAAAAATGTATTTCGAAAAATTAAAATTACAAAAAAAATGTACTTCGAAAAATTAAATTACAAAAAAAATTGGAATGAACATAAATACAACAATTTTGCTACAAAAGGTAAGATCGTTATAATGATATATTTAGAGAAGTTAGAGACACTCGACGTAGGGGGGGGGGTAAGTTTAAATAAGAAAGGATGAAGAAATAATATTAAATTAAGGCATGAAATATTAGAAAATATTATGTTCCGAAAATATTTCATCAGTCTGTAAGCCTTTGAATTACAAAAAAGTCATAAAACGTAGCGAGTTAAATAAGAGATATGTTTATAGAGATTTTTTTTTTTTTTTTTTTTTTTTTTTTTTTTTTTTTTTTTTTTTTTTTTTTTTTTTTTTTTTTTTAAAGCATAACAAGTTAAGCGTGACCTGCAATAACATATTTAATTCGCGAGGGTCAGATTTGTACGTAGAGGTGGCTATTAAAAAAAAAAAAAACAAACTTGTTAAGCGAGAAATGCGACAAAGTAAAACATATTCAGTATTGATAATTATAGTAAAGTAATTCAATTAGAAAATCATAATCGTAAGTTTTTCGTAAAGCCAGTTTAGATTGATAAAGGAGTATAAATTCAAAAATTCTTTTCGTAAAGCCAGTTTAGATTGATAAAGTTATAGGTTGGATTGGATTAGCGAAGGTAAACAGTACAAATATTAAATCTCGGACATAAAATAAAATAAGCAAAAATACGATCAGAAAGAACAAAAGATGTAACATAGGTGTCAAAAATTTTAATGGATTTTGGAAACTGAATATATGAGAAAGATTAAAGCACAAGTTATGTGAAAAAGTAAATTCCTTTGTGGATATAAGGTAAAAAAGGTACGTTTGTTTTGTGATACGATATAAAGCAATTATATTTATAATTCTAAAGTGTGGTATAGATAAAGTAAAACAAATATTGTTTTTTGGACGAAACACATGGTAAATGAATGTGGCGAAAGTGCAAGTAATATGACAAATGAGCGAGGTATTTTTTTTAAGTTTCAAATATGGTAGAAAAATTAAATTTGAGTTTTCAAGTCATTTTTAGACGTGAATATTTCGTTATTCTGGTACACACAATAATACATATGAGTTTTTGGTGTGAAGGAAAATATTATTTAAATTTATTTTATTTTAGATGGTATGAGAAATAGGTATGTAGACATGTAAACTTTTCTTATTGTTTGAGAGATTAAGATGTAAAAATAATTAACTAATTGATAGGTTCTCCTATATATAGAATCAGTCTTAGTAAAAATGGGTAATATCGGGCATAAAGTATCGTCGTTTAACCGTACAAAATATTTTGTTGAGAATGTTAGCATGAAAATATGAGATGAAGAAAACTAATTAACTGCGATATTGTGTGCTAAATTATGAAAACTATCTTCTGATTATAAAGTAAGATTCAAAGCATTAAGTTGAAAAGTTTCGTTTAAGCAATGGTATGAACAACTTCGTGTAGGGCGAGTATTATAAAACGTTAAAGACTGATTATCTATGAATATCTTAAACTCGGTCTTACTGAGGTTTGGACATGGCTTGATCTTTCTCGTACAAAATATTTTATCAAAACTGAGGATCTAAAGGCCATCCAAAATTCAATAAACCTGAAGTTAAGGTACTCTTGTACTCAGGCTTAAAAAAGGTGAATAAATGGAGGCTATCTTATGGATTAACAATTATGTTTGAACCAATGAATCCATAACTTATCCTGTGGTTTATCTTACAATTATATTTTATAATACTCACTCTTAAGGTGTGATATGATGGAACAACTTTTATACAGAAAGGTGAAGATGTAGAAAGTACAAGTAAGAAGGAAAATGTAATATTTTCATTGAAATTGTATGATAAAATAATAAATATTCAAATAGAATGATTATAAGTGAAAAAAAAGCACGTGTAGAAATGGAATTGGTGTACTAAACTTAAGTCTTTTTGGGCGAATGAAGACCATTTGTTATATAGAGTGAGAGCTAAGAATATATCAATACCAATGAATAATATCGTGATTTAGTTACAAAAATTATTACAAATAAATAAAAATTACGAGCCGTGTACAAAAAATACTGTAAAAATGATTATGTGGTGTGGAGTGGATTATTATTTAATAATTAGAAGTAGAAGTACACACACTTAAAATATATATGATTAGGATAAAAGAGTAAGTAATGCAGAATATGAATTTTACCAATAAGAAGTATAACAAAAAATAGAAAATGGCTAAAATTCAGGTAACTCAATGTCCAATAAATAATTTGAACAAAGGAACCTCTATATTTTAGAATCTTACCAAAATATGGATTAAATCCTTAAAAATAATAATTATTAAGAGGTGTGGTGGAACAAAAATTGTCTGTCCCAGAATTTTTTTTAAGGTTTTAAACATTAGACAACTCGTTATTATTCCTCAAGCTGAAAAATGAAATAATTTTGTACGGTTAACGTTCTTTCTTTTTTTTTATTAAAATAGATCAGTTAAGTCACATTAATGGAATATAATTTTCTTGGAATAATTTTAAAAGGTAGGATTCACTTATTTTTGTCTAACGTGTTAATCTTTGTTACTTTGCTGTGGATTTTTTATATAGATAATACTGCACTGCTATGGTGTTCTTAGCTTTATTAGAAATATTTCAAATAAGATTTTTTATTTTACGAATAATTTTGGCCTGCTTGATTTCAGCTTTAAGTGTCTTTCTTCTTTAAAAATTATATCCTAAATATTTTTTTAGACCCTAATTTACGTTGTTTAAAGCCTTATAATTTAATTCTATATTGGGTTAAATAGTATAAAAATTTAGAGATTGAGTTCCAGATTGTATGTGTATAATTAACGAATGAAAATGTGTCAGTAAAACATTTATTACAAATTAAAGAATACGAGTACATCTCAGAAATACGGAGTTGCTGAAGTTACCATACAAGACAGGTTGGCATATTTTGAATGTTATGAACTATATTATTCAATTGTTTTGTATTTGTGTTGCAGTCTTGTCCCTTAATACCTTGTCCGACTATAATTAGCGTTCGTAGAAATTTTACAGGTTTACAACAAATCAATAAAAAATGTTGAGAATCCAAAATTTTATAAATATTTTTGTAATACTAGTTTTAGTTTATTTTATTCTATTCTCTAGGATGTTTTTGTTGTACATATCTAAAACACTTACCTTAATATTGAACTCGCTTACTAAAGACTCTGTACACAAGGAATGCAAATATTAACACAGTATGTTAAATTTATTTACATAATTATGGTAGTATTTAAAATTGTACCTTTAGATGGCCTCGCATAGTTCCAAATACTATTCAACAGAAATATCATTAAGACTGGTTCAAATTCATATTCATTTAGTTTTTGAGCTTGGCATATTTATTTTTGGCATTTTGCTTTTCTGTGTCTTTGATATGGATTGGAAATAGCTTTCTGTCTCGATGAAAAGTAGAACCCAATACATTGAACTTTCCATGTTAATATAGTCCAAATCTAAAGCGTTTTTTTATATATCCTGTGTAAGATTAAAGGATCAGTTTGAAGTATTTTTTTAGGGAAATATTTTTGTTTTATTATTGAGCTAAAATTTTTACAAGCTATAGCCTTTTTTTAACACCATTTGTCCTGATTTGATAAACAATTTTTTTATGTCTTGTGATCTTCTTTTGCTTACTGAGCGAAATAATGCGTTAGCGTAGAAATGTCACTGAGAAACAAAAAGTATTAAAATACCATCTTTTAATATATAATATATAATAATATAAAAAGAATAGCAACGTAACCAATAATTTTAACCGTATTTATCCTGTAGACCTTAGCTGCGTGAAGCACTAAACTAAAAAGTCTTTAAAATTTATAAAATAACACCCTAAGGATCTAAGTTGACAGAAACATCAATACGTCACCCAATATAATACCAGAGAATTTGTTTTTTGCTCATCAGTAAATGTGTTTAAAATTGTAAAAATTGGCAGGTTTTTTTCTTGTCCCGAGACCAATAGGTCTGGTCTACTTTCTTTATTAGAACTTTTTTTTTGATTTTTCACTTAAGGTTTTATTTTTAACTATTGTAAATCGGCAACACCGTCTTTAAAATTTATTTTCATAATAAAAAATACACTAAGAAATTAAAATAGATATGTTACGTACACTTCCAGCCAATAAAATTTTCCAATTATTCGTTGTTACTAAGAGTACTATGTGATGATTTTTTGTGGTGCGTTTTTAGATTTGGATCAGCAGTTCCAGCGATTTTTTAGCATTTGGAATTTTGAGTTTGCGGGTTATTTGTTATAGTTTCAAATGCAAAAAATCGTGCACGATTTTGTGAATATTTGATGTTTTAGTTTCCAACTTTTCTGTGTGCACCCTTTTAACTAATTAATTAGTTGTTTGTATTGAACATTGAATGGAACACAGCGGTTTTTTAACAATTTTTCCGAGGGTACTAATTTTTGTATATTTTTAGTTACAGTAGTGAGTTACCAATTTGTATCAAAGCTTGAGGTGAGATGACTACGCTCAAATAATATAAAACTAAAAAAAGTTGTATATAAATTAAAGAAAAACATAGGGACTCGACTCACGCAATAAAGTTGAGTAAAAAAGATTTTGGCGGTTAAAATTAAGCAACGTTATTATGACATATGTACCGTACCTTCTCGATTAAATTAGGTGAACGGTTTATAAATTTCATTAGTATTGTTTATAATATTACGTATATTTCATTAAAATTGGTAAAATCAAATACCTTGGGTGTATTAATTAAACTAGTAACATAGCTACTCCAATGGTGCTGGATACGAAGTAATTTTTTGTCACCACGAATAACTGTGTAAGTTACGAATATAATATTTATATTTATTCTAGAATATTATATCATATTTTTCGCTGTTTTTATTTTATAGATATTTTGCATTATATAATTTGTTCTTATTGTTGCATATATGGGTATAATGAGAAATTTTGTCCGAGTTTACGCATGATTATCTTTGTCTTACGAATAGTGGGTATAGATTAATTTTAATGTTATGCTTAATTACTAAAATTTTAAAAAAGAAGCAATACCATTCAAAAGTAAGAGAGTGCCAGATTTCAAAGAATAACACAATTCCTTGCATGCATATTTTTATTTATATATTTTTGTAATTTAAGGTAAAAATTTCGTCATTTTTTAATAATAGTTTTATTTATAGTACTTTATATAGTTTTATATTATAAAATTGGCTCTTTTACGCAATTGTTTAAAAACACTAATAGAGAAGTCTAAAATTAGTATCTTAACAAAAATTTGTGGCATAGATATATTTAAATTCTTAACAGTTCATCAAAAAGCTCTTATGACCAGGTTCAAAAGCAAAGAAAGGGTGCGAAAACATGCGTGTTCGATTATATCTTCATAACTAATTGTGTAATATATTGAATTTTAAATGATCAATTATGTATAAATAACGTTAAAAATAAAAACAGTTGAATCTAAACTAAATTTAAAAAAATAGGGTGCAAAATGTTGAATGGTATTTTTTAGAGTTACCCTGTAATACCGAGTATTCAAAATAATTGTGGAGATGCGAAAATTACAAAATAAATAAACGAAATATCGTGAGAATAAGTTAAATATAGATCAAAATATTGCGTCGATATAAATAATTGTTTGAATAAATGTTATAAAAATAAAAAGAAAACGCTCCAATACGTTATTGTGGATTCATTTTAAATCTTGAAAATATATTAATTATCCTACTATAGAAAACGCTTTATAATATACTGAAAATATACTGAAAAATTTAAAGAATTTTAATTATGGTAGGACGAAATATTGAAGGTACACTTTTTTTTTTGAACAGTATTAATAATCACTTTTCTAATAACAAAATTTATCACATTATACTGAATTAGTACGTAAAGAGGAGGGTGGTGGGCTAAACAGCGCCAGCAAGTAGTATAGCTTCCATATTTCAGTTTTTCAACAGCATTAGTGGTACTTTAGTGGTACTTATTAAATACATTACATTTTTCTCAGTATAACTAAATACAGCAGTATAAAATTTAAGTTTTTAAACATCAATATTAATTAAAATTGCCAATGATGGTGTAATGTACTATATGGGGTGAAAAGTACCCAGACTTTCCGTGGGATGACAGCACAAATAAAAAAACCATATGATTTTCAGTAAGTGTCTACTCTCAGAAGATTCGTGTAAAATTTTTGACATTTTGTCCATTAGTTTGTTAGCTACAGCTGTTTAAGTGATGCTGCTTTTGAATTTTGCAAAACGATTTAACAAAAAGAATTTCGTGTATTGATTAAACATTGCTTTTTGTCCGAAAAAAATACAGCCAAAACTCAAAGAATGGCTTGAGAACTGTTATGGCACATTTGCTTCGTCGAAAGGAACTATATGTCGATGGTTTAGTGAACTTAAACGTGATTGTACAAGCACTGATGCAGTCACTCTAAAAAATACGAAAAAATCAAGAATATTGTTTGGAATGGCAAAATGAATGTGAAAGAGATAGCTGACATAGTGAAAATATCAACAGAGCGCGTGAGACATTTTTTGCGTGACTATTTGCATATGAAAAAGCTGTGCCCGATGGGTGCCACGCACTCTCACGATTGATCAAAAACAACGTGTTTTTACGTCTATTCGTAACAACGGACGAAATATGGATCCATCACTAGACGCCCGAGTCGAACAGGTAGTCCGCAGAGTGGCTGGAACACATGAAAGCCGACCGAAGCGTCCAAAAATACAAACATCAGCTGTATAGGTTTTGGCAAGTGCAAACGCATGGAATAATACAGATAGACCATCTTGAGAAGGGCCGAACAATCACCGGAGAGTATTACGTGGGTTTAGTAAACTATTTGACGCGGTTAGCAAAGAAAACAGTGTTATTTCACCAATATAATGTACCAGCTCACAATTCCACAAAATCGATGGTGAAATTGGACTAACTGGGCAATGAATTGCTTCCTCATCCTCGGTATTCACCAGATCTGGCCACCAGCGATTATTACTTCTTCCCAAATTTCAAAAGGTGGCTCAAAGGAAAGAGATTTGGCTCAAATGAAGAAGTCGAATGGGAAACTGAGGCCTATTTTAGAGAGCTGCACAAATCGTACTATATGAAAGGTATCCAAATGTTGGAAGATCGCTGAAATAAGTGTATCGCTTTTTAAGGAAACTGTTAAAGAATAAAATCGATCTTTGGCAAAAACATTGTTGCTTAGTTGGACTTTCTACCCCATGTAATAATATACCTGCGTACTAAACTGAAAAATATCTTAAATAAAGATCCTCGTTCTTGCGCACACATTTAAATTTTCTTATATTCGGATTGAGGTGAAAAATTAATTTTAAACTTAGTTTAAAGGGTAAGCGTATTTATCACCTTTTTAGTATTATTTAATATATATAAATTTTCAGTAAAAAAATTCTATAAAAGAATGACCGCACACATTTTTTTTCTGTGTTACATTAGCTCAACGGAGACACATAAAAACAACAAAATAGACTTTTAAACCCGGTTTAAATTACTACTTTACTAATTTTAAGTGTCAGTATAAAATGAATTGCATTCTTATAGACTTAATTAACTACAACATACAAATGGCAAATGAAATATTGAACGAACTTAGATTTATGTTTATGTATTACGAATGTTTCCCTTGTATTGTTATTAGATGTCTTGTTGTTATAAGATATACATTTAGACTTAAATAAATACTGTAATATAAAGTGAAAATTGCACTATAAATACGGTACGAGATATTACGTTAAACATTTTGATAATTTGTTTTAACCATTCGGCATCAGGTTCGCTAGAATCTTAAATATCCCGTATTCATCACTTTACAATACAATTATTGTATTTCCTAAATTTCTCTTGGCTGTAAATGCAACTCAACAATAAAATAGTATTTCTAATATATCAGTGGTTGGTGAATATTTATAAATACGAATACGTGGTATATTCCTGTAGGTTGTTTGGTTGGTTGTTGGCAGGGTAGGCGATTGTGCCGGTTTATGCACTGCAGCCTCTTTGCTTATTGTGCTGCGTTGTCTCTTTAAGAAGTTTCATTAGGTTTTTTTCAAGCTCTTCATGTGGTAATGTTTTGCCAAGATGCACGATTTTCGATCAGTTTATGTTTGCTCATAGTTAATGCTGCACATTCATATAGGATGTAAATAGAGGTTCCTTCCCCTTCTCCACATAAGTCTGCATATCGTAGGACCATTGTGGATACCAATTTTCTGTAAATATTTCTCAAGTGACAGTCCCACTACTAGTTTGGTCTGAGCCCTTGTTAAACAATAACCCTGTAAGAATAGAAATTGTAAAACTGATATAACATGTATCATGAGAATTGGAAATGTGATAAATAATGACGTTAACATTAAAGAAAAATTACCTAAAAATATTAGATTTTCGGATGAAGAGTGGAGTGGTGGACTAAACTAAACAATTTTTTATTTTTTTTTTTTCAATAACATAAAAACATTATATGAACGAACACAATCAAAACTAAACGTGTTAAAATTGATATAAAATGTATAACGAGTATTGTGAATGGTGACAAGGACTATGACGATAACATTAATACCCAAAATAAGTAAATATTGTAATAAGAGAAACTTTGAAATTTCTGTAATATAATCTACTTGTATAAAGAGGGTGATCATTTTAATTTAAAATATGCGACTGCGTAAATATTTCAACGCGTATAACACGAATACGCGTTTTTAGAGGTGGAATAAAATATATATTGAGTATTATAAGTAGTATGTCAATTGGAGTACCCAAAATAACTAAATATTGTAATTACAAAAGAAACTTTGAAATTTCCGTACTATTATCAACTTACATACAGAAGAGGGTGACCATTTCACTTTAGTATCACGTATAAAATCGACTACGTAAACACGCCTATAACATGATGAAGTGGAAAAAGGAATATAATGAGTATTATAAGTAGTATGAAAATTGGAATGGGGTAAAATCATGACAATATTAATTCGTAATATAACAATATCTTTAAAGTCTTAGTAATATAACTTCTTGTAAAAAAACTGGCGAGTTAAACATCGAAACATTTTAATTTGTAAAATATGACGTACAAAAAGCAAGTTTATATGATACTCGTGGCAGCAAAGTTAATTGCGCAAACGTATTAATATAGATACAATAGCTAAGCGTAAAGACCGTAGTACAACATATAGGTATTTTGTAAATGGTATGGTAATTAACATTAGGTAAGCGTGACAATAATTAGTATGAGAAAAATTACTTAACGATGAGAGTTGTGAAAAAAAAATGAAATACTGGTTCCAAAACTGTAAAGATTTCAGTATGCATAGTCTTTAAAAGTAGTGTACAACATGTAATGAGCAAATAGCGGAAAAATTAAAAATCGATTATAATGCGAAAAGTAATTAAAATGTAAAGAAGTAACTTTAAATACTTCGTTTTATAAACTAATGTTTGAAGAGGAGAGAGGCGAGCCAAACGGCGTAATATTTATTTTGTAAAATATAGTACAAGAATATTTGGTGACAGTGGTAATAAAAATGGTTTGGAAATATTTTGAAATATATAATATAGCTAAGAGTTTTAAAAGTGATAAAATATGGTTTATAAATAGTATGAAAATAAATATGTAGTAAATATGATGATAAAATTAATGCCACAAGTAATTAAAATGTATAATAAATGATAGTCAATTTATATGATGAGACGCGGGGTGACCTTAACAGCATAAATTTTTTAAATATGACATAAATAGGTTCGATGATAATAGTGGTAATAAAATTGATTGCCTAAATAAGTCAATGTACATTGTACAAATATGTGGTTTTGAAAGTTGTATGGAATAAATAGCAATAATCTTGAAGCAAAAAATTATAATATAAAAAGGAAATCTATAGTTTTCGTTCCGTATAATAAATATTAGCTAGTTATATGTCAAGGAGGGAGATGGAGAGTAAAAATTTTGATTTGTGGAATAATACGTATGGAAAAATAATAAGTTTTATGATAATGATTCGTAAATTGACCGAGTAAATAAATAATTCAATATATATTATAGAAATATGCAGTTTTCAAAGTGATTTTAAATTGAAAACGATAATATCAATATCACAAATTAAAATGTTTGTTGGCCGGTTGTAGGCAGGATACGCGATTGTGCTTGTTTGAGCACTGCCGCCTCTTGGCTTATTTTGTTCCCCTCTCTTGTTTACATGAGTAGGTTCCCTTTTAAGATTTATTAGCTTCCTTCCAAGCCCTTCATGTGATAATTTATCGTCACGATGTAGATTTCCGAACAGTTTATGATGATTGCGAGTTAAGGCCGCACATTCATATAGGATGTGCATAGATGTTTATTTCTTGTCACCACCTAGTCTGCATATCGTGAGACCATTGTGTATACCCATTTTCTGTAAATCTTTTCTCAGTTAACAGTGGCCGGTGTTTTACGTGTATACTCCATCGTGATTTTGGAGTTGGCTTGTAGAAATCTTAAGCTTTAGAGCAGCTTGACTGAGAAAATATATATTTCTGGTTGCGGTAGTCCCGTCTAATATTCTTGTCAACACATGCTTGCATTGCTGAATTTCTTCCTAGAATATTGTTTGACTTGTCCCTAGTGGAATGATTAAACTTCACTTGACTTCCGCATATATGCCAGCGCCCACTTCGCTCGTAGATTTTGATCCGTGTGTGTAATAGACCATACTCGTTGCCTTCGTGGAAGTCTCTACACCTCCATCCATAGATTTTTATCGCATCCAATTTTATATGGCTTTTCAAAATTATACAACGTTGTCATATAATCAGATTGCATACCTAAGAGATGTCGTCGATTAGATCCATAATTGTTAATGTGTCCAAATTAGAATCTAAAAAACATATAACCTATCATATATAGAAAAAGACTCCGATTGCGTAAACATTATATAGATAATCTGTTTTGAAAGTGGTATAGAATAAGTATTTCGAAAACGATGATATCAATTCGAAAAGTAAAATGGAAAGAGAAAATTTACAGTTATCGTTGCGTATAACAATTATTAATTATTAATAACAATTTATGATGAGGAGGCGTAAACATCTTAATTTGTAAAATATGGCGGATAAATAAATAGGTTTTATGATAATAGTGGTAAAAAAATCGATTGGGCAAATAATTCTATATATAATTTACTGAATGAGTACTGGAAATCATATTAATATAAAAAATGAAAAAGTAAGAACTGTTAGGCATAAGCTACACAGTGTAAACAATAATTGCTTAAATGATTCAATATCCAGTATGTAGTTAAGATGTTTTACATCAAACACTAAAAAGTTATCTCAACAATGAGAACTACGTATAAAACAGATGGCAACAAAATCGATTGCGGAAATAATTTAGTAAACAGAGATTGAAAATAAGCAATAGGAAATAATAATTAACGCAAGAAACTAAAATATAGGAAGGAAATTTTTAGTTTTCGGTTCCTACAATAATTATATGATGAGGAGGGAGGCGGGCTAAATAGCGCGTAAACATTTTAATTTGTTAAAAATGGTAAATAAAGATAGCAACAGGTTTGATCATAATAATACTAACTAAGTCGATCGCGTAAATAAGTTCATATCAATTGTTCAGATAAGCAGTTTGAAGGTACCAGAGAATAAGTATTGCGAAACGAAAATATCAATGTGAAAAATTAAAAGACGAGAATTTATAGGTTTCGTTCTATGTAGCAATAAATGATAGGAGGGAGGTGGATTAAGGAGTGTAAAGATGTTGATTTGTACAATGTGACGTATAAAAAAATCGCGAGTTTTGTGATAATGGCAGTAACAATGAGTAAATAATTAAGATATATATTATAAGCGGTTTTTTGAAGGTGGTGTAAATATTACAATATAAATGAGAACATTTATAATGGCGGTAGCAAAATCAATTGAGTAAACAGTTCAGTAAATATAATGGAAATAAGCGATTTTAAAAATGGTATAGAATAAGTTATAGAAAACAAAATTTATAGTTTTCGTACCGTATGTAATCACCAGTTAAACATGTTGACTTGTAAAATATGGCATACGAAAAATAACACGATTTTATGATACTTCACGTAATTACCTCGACTGGGTAAATTATTCAATATTCCTTGTATAGGCAAGCAGTTTTCAGAGTGGTGTAGAGTGGTTAAATGATAATGTAAAAGAGAATGTTTATATTTTTCATTTTGTTTGATGACAACGGAGGGGGGCTAAAAAATATTACATTTAAAAAAGGTTTTACGATAATGGTGATACCAAACCGATTGCATAAATTATAAACATTTTATATGAGTTTCTGAAAGTGGTATAGAATAAGCATTAGAAAACCATTATATCAATGCAAGTCCTAAAATAAGAAGGGAAGAATACAGTATAGTATAACAAATTTTTAAGTTATTTATAAAAGAAAGGAGGTGGGCTAAGTAGTGTAAACATTTTTAAGTATTACGGATAAAATGGCTTTATGGCAATAAAGGTAACAAAATCCATTACGCCAACAATTCAGCTGGTATTACAGACATAAGCGATTTTGAAAGTGGTTATGTATAGAGTAATAGAAAATGATATCGATGCGAAAAATTAAATCGTAAAGGACAAAAAAATTAGATTTTGTACAGGATATAATACGATACTAATGATCTATTTATACGATGAAGATAATGAATGAAAATTAACAGATTTCATGATATGATAACTAAACTAAATCGATGGCGCAAATAATTTAATATACGTTATACAGATACGCAATTTTGATACCGATGTAGAATTAGTACTGGAGAACGATATTATCAATGCGAAAAATGACAATATAAAAGGGAACATTTATAGATTTTATTTGAGCGAGATAGGCTCAACAGTCTAAATATTTTTATTTCTAAAATATTATCTATAAAAAAAGTTTTATGATGGTTATATTTGGTATTATGCGTAAATAGTTAAGTTTCTATTATGTAGATAAGAGTTTCGGCAAGTGGTATAGAACACGTATTGGAAAACAGTCATATCAGTGTGTAAAATTAAAATGTTAGGGGGAAGTTTTTCTCTGTATAGCAATTATTAAGTTATTTTTGGGGGATGAGGAAATCCAAGTAGCATAAATATTTTGAGTTGTAAAATTTGGTGAATAAAAAAAGTAACAGGTTTTATGATATTAGTGATAACAATATTGATTGGATAATAATTCCTATATTATGGAGATAAGAGGTTACGAAAGTGATATAAGCATTGGAAAACGAGAGAGTAATTAAAATACAAGAGAGAAAATTTATAGTTTTTGGTCTTTGACAAATATTAAGCTATTTTTTTTATCAAATATAACAGAAAAAACGTTTTATAATAAGGGTGGTAAAATTGATTGCCTAAACAAACCAAGAAACAATATAGTGATAAACGATGCCCAGGAGTGAGGCGAGCTAAACAAAGTAAACATTTTATATATAAAATTACCTTCTATGATAATGGTGATAACAAAATCCGATTGCGGAAATGATTCGATGAATATTATATAGATAGAAAGTGGTATAGAAGGAATATTGGAAAACGATAATATCAATGCGAAAAAGTTTTAGTTTTCTTTCAGTGTAACGGTTATTAACAAACTATTTTTAAGATTAGGGCAAACAGTGTAACCATTTTGATTTGTGACATATGACATATAAAATCGGGTTTTATGATCATGGTGGAGAATAAGGTGGATTACGAATGATGAACTATAAATCGTAATAAGTAGCTTTCAAAGTGGTGTGGAATGAGTGTTGGATAATAAGCGAATAATTAGAATGTAAAAGAGAATATTTATGGATTTTTGTTTTTCATAACAATTATGAAGTAAGCTAAGATGCATAAACATTTTTATTTGTAAAATATTTGGTAGTGATGGTAACGAAATCAATTGCGTAAATAACTCTATAAATTATGCAGATAAACGGTTTTGAAAATTAATAAGCTATTTACGCGATGGAGAAAGCGGTACGTTAATTATTTCAATGATGCATGAAAAAATTGATTTTATGACAGTGGTGGTAACAAAATAGATTTCGTAAATAATTCAGTAAAAATTATATAGGTAAGCAGTTTTGAAAGGAGTATAAAATGAATATTAGAAAGCGATACAGCTGTATAGCAGGTATTAAGACTATTTCTATGGTGAGGAGTGAGGTGGGCTAAATATCGGAAACATTTGTTTGAAAAAATATGACATGTAGAAAGTGAAGTTTTCCGTAATATAGAGATAATAAAATTGATCGCGTAAATTATTCAATATAAGTACATAATATAGATAAGGGAGATATAGAAATCGTATTGGAAAACCCAATATCGCTGCGAGGAATTAACGAAATGTGTTCCGCATAACCATTTTATGATAAGGAGAGGTGTGAGTTAAACAACGTAAACATTTTAATTTGTAAATAAAGAAAACGACTTGATGGTAATGGTAACATAGTAGATTCCGTAATTAATTTGCTTTACTTTATACAGGTCATAGATTTTGAAAGTAAAATAAAATACTAATTGAAAAATGATATATGCGTAATGAGGAGGGAGGTGGGTTAAACAGCGTAAACATTTTAATTTGTAAAATATGACTAATTGAGGATGGTTTGGAGTGTAATTAATTTAATATACATCATGCAGATCCGATGTTTTGAAAGTGATAGATAAATATTGGAAAATGATTATATCAATGCAAAAAATTTAAACAATACCGAAAAATGGCTTGTATAATAATAATCAGTAAGCTATTTACATAATGAGAAAAGAGGTGGGTTAAACACCGTAATTATTTTAATTTTTAAAATATGACGAACGAAAAAAAAAACGGTTTAATAGTAACATAATCGATTGCTTAAGTTATTTAATATACATCAGGTCGATTAGATTTTGAAAGTGGTATAGAATAAGCGTTGGAAAATGATAATATCAGTGCAAAAAGTATAAGCGAAAAAATGTCCTGTATAACTAATTAATCCTGTATAATAATAATTAATCAACTATTACATAGTGAGGAGGGAGGTGGGTTAAACAGCGTAAACATTTTAATTTGTAAAATGTGGCTAATGAAAAAAAACGGTTTGATGGTAATGGTGGTAACTGAATTGAATGTGCAATTAATGCAATATACATTAGGCACATTAGATATTTTGAAAGTGGTATAGAATAAGTATTGGAAAATGATAATATTAATCCAAGAAATTAAAATGTAAACGAAAAATGTCCTGTATAATAATAATTAATAAGGTATTTACATAGTGAGGCGGGAGGTGGGTTAAATAGCGCAAACATTTTATTCTGGGAAATATGGCGAATGAAAAAAAAAACGGTTTCATGGTAATGGTGATAATATAATCGACTGTGTAAGTAATTTAATATACATTAGGCAGATTAAAGATTTTAAATCTGGTGTAGAATAAGTATTAGAAAATAATAATACGAATGCAAAAAATTAAAATGTAAACGAAAAATGTCCTATATAATAAATATTAATAAACTACGTGTATTACATAGTGAGGAGGGAGGTGGGTTAAACAGCGTAAACATTTTAATTTGTAAAATGTGGCTAATCAAAAAAAAAAAACGGTTTGATGGTAACGGTGGTAACATAATTGAATGCGTAATTAATTCAATATACATTAGGCAGATTAGAGATCTTGAAGGTGTATAGAATAAGAATTGGAAAATGATAATATCAATACAAGAAATTAAAATGTAAAAGAAAAATGTCCTGTATAACAATAATTAATAAGCTTTTTACATAGTGAGGAGGGAGGTGGGTTAAATAGCGTAAACATTTTATTCTGGGAAATTGGCGAATGAAAAAAAACAAACGGTTTCATGGTAATGGTGATAATATAATCGATTGCGTAAGTAATTTAATATACATTAGGCATATTAAAGATTTTAAATTGGGTGTAGAATAAGTATTGTAAAATGATAATATGAATGCCAAAAATTAAAATGTAAACGAAAAATGTCCTGTATAATAACTAATAAACTATTACATAGTGAGGCGGGAGGTGGGTTAAACAGCGTAAACATTTTAATGGTAATGGTGGTAATAGCATTGATTGCGGAATTAAGTCAATATTCATTAGACAGATTAAAGATTTTAAATGTTGGTGAGAATAAGTATTGGACAATAATATTAATGCAAAAAATCAAAATATAAGCGAAAAAATGACCTATATAACTATGATTAATAACATTTTTGTATATTGAGGAGGAAGATGGGTGAAACAGCTTAAACAGTTTAATTTGGAAAGTATTGCGAATGGAAAAATGGTTTAATGGTAATGGTGGTAACATAATCGATTGCGTAATTAAATCAGCGTACATTAGAGATGTTAAAATCAGTATAGAATAAGTATTGAAAAATAATATCAATGCAAAAAATTAAAATGTAACTAAAAGTGTTCTGTATAATAAAAATTAATAAACTATTACGTAGTGAGGAGGGAGGTGGGTTAAACAGCGTAAACATTTTAATTTATAAAATATAGCGAATGAAAGAAACGGTTTGATAATGATGGTGGTAACTTAATCGAGTGCGTAATTAATTCAATATATATTAGGCATATTAGAGATTTTGAAAATAGTATGGAATAAGTAATGAAAACATCAGTGCATGCAAAAAATTAAAAGGTAAACAAAAAATATCCTGGATAACCATAATTAATAAGCTATTTCCATAGTGAGAAGGGAGGTGGATTCATCTGTAAAATTGGCGAATGAAAAAACAAGTTTCATGGTCAATATACGTTAGGCAGAGTAGAGGCTTTGAAAGTGGTATGAATAAGTATTAAAAAGTGATAATATCAACGCAAAAAATTAAATGTAAACGAAAAATGTCCTGTATAACCGTAATTAATAAACTGTAAAGAGCTTAAACATTTTAATCTGTAAAATATGGCGAATTAAAAATGAGTTTCATGGTAATGGTGGTAACATAATCGATTGAGTAAAATTAATTCAATATGTATTAGGCAGATTAGAGATTTTGAATGTGGTGTAGAATAAGTATTGGAAAATGATAATATGAATCCTGTATAACTAGAAGCTATTTCCAGAGTGAGGAGGGAGGGAGGTGGGTTTAACAATTTAAACATTTTAATCTGTAAAATATAGACAACGAAAAAAACAGTTTGGTGGTAATGGTGGTAACATAATCAATTGCGTAATATATTAAATATACATTAGGCATATTAAAAATTTTTGAATGTACTATAGAATAAATATTAAAAAATGATAATATGGGTGCAAAAAATTAAATTGTAACCGAAAAATGTCCTGCATAATATTAGTTAACATGTTGAGTGCCATGTGAATCTACTTTCGTTTCGCAACATTTTGGGGTAGTATGGCCGTATGAGTCCACATTAGTCTCACAGTGGCAGAATTGTAATTCTGCTGTGCGAAGTCACATTGACTTCATTCACCACATTTAAATGTACGGGATTTTAAAAATAGGCGACCTACGGATCCCGAAAATGTTTCCGGCATGTTCCTAGTGGAATGTGACACGGCCATTAGGTATCAAAATATCTTTATAGTATTATTTTTTACTTCAACTAAATGACAAATAAATTTTTACAAGAAGGGTGTGATATTATACAGAAAATGAAATAAAGGGTTAAAAATATATAAAAATTAATTTTTAAGTCTCATGAGCCTCAAGGAAACAGTTTAGGCAATAGTGTTTTTCGCATGGAGGCGTTTGTCTTTTTCCTGGAGGCTGTTATAAGACATTTTTTTATTTGTAATTTCCTGATGGGCGACATAAGCATTTACCAGCGACGTCCCAGTCCAAGAATTTTAGTGTCAGCTTTCTATAATACCACTTTAGGCTTTTACGAAGACAACTATTATATGATTTCATTTGATCTGAGATGTCTATGCATGCTTTATATTTTATTATACTACACAACGTTCGTTGGTTTGCTGACGTCTTGTCCCCTTCTTTGAATAGCAACCATTTCGTTTCCGCATTTTGTACTCGATACCAGAACATCTCGCCAGTTTTTCCCCTTTTGAACGACTATTCCCTGGTTACGTTCCTCAGCTATGGCATCTGCTACTTTTAGCTTACACTATATGACGTTCTTAGGATTGAATTTCCTATTTGATCTTAGCGTTCCAAGTAAATGTGTTTGGCGCTCTAAAAGAGCCAACGCTGTACTCGTCGATGTATAATAATTATCAGTACATAATGTTCGACGTTTATCTAACAAGTTTTCCATTAAATCTAAAACAACTTTGGTTGGTACAATAATGTTGTCATCTTTTGATTTGCCAGAATATATTTTGAAATCGTAGGTATAGCCCGTAGCAGGGCATAATTTGTTTAAAGTTTAACTACAAACCTATGCCGCCTTGTATTACTAATATATTGCAAAAAAGAAAGTCGCCCTCTAAAGGGCACAAGTGTTTCGTCGCTACTAACATATTCTAAGGGATACAATTACGCGTTGAAAAGACGCAACTTATCTACAAGAGGACTCGACTTGTGTAATCTGTCTTTCTGTTGCTTGTATATTTTCGTTAAAATGTAACATTTTCAAAAGAATTTCAAACCTATTCCTGGTCATTACATCGGGTAAAATTTTTTTGACACCAGTAAGTTTGCTCAGCTGGAAAATTTCTTCAAAATTTGTTGGTGTCCAGTTCTATACACGCGATTTTGGATAAACGTTCTTTTGAAGACACTGAATGGCATAACGGTTTGTTTCGTCGACCTAAAAATTAAGCTATTACTGACTAAATATAAAAAAAAGGATAGCTATTATAGTCATTCACAAACCTACAAAACTCGTACGGAGTTAATAATAATAAAAATCATCAAAACAGAGCTCAAAACCGAATTCTAAACATACTGACGAAACTTTTACAAACAAAACTCAACTCTAAGAATCTCACTAAAGCCATGAACACGTTCGCTATACCTATACTCACATATTCATTTGGTATCATCAAATGGTCACAAACAGACATAGAAAATATTCACATCCTTATACGATCTCAATTCACCAAATACAGGAAATTACACCCCAACGCATGCAAAGAAAGACTTAACCATCGAGAGGAAGGCAGGAGGAAGAGGAATTATAGACATCAGATCATTACACACAAAACAAATACAAGCATTTAGGAAATTCTTTCACACCAAGCAAACCAGCCTCCATACAGCAACAGTCAAACCAGACAAAAACTATACCCCACTCGACTTATCCCGGGTAGACCACCCAGCAGATACACACAGTCACAACCAATTACAACAGGAAAAAATGAAAACGTGGTCAGAAAAAACACTCCACGGAAAACACAGATACCACATAGAACAAGACCACGTAAAGAGAGAATAAGTATTGAAAAATGATGTAAGCGAAAAATGTCCTATATAATAATAATTATTACGTAGTGAGGAGGGAGGCGGGTTAAACAGCATAAAACATTTTAATTTGTAAAATATGGCGAATGAAAAAACAGTTTGATCATAATGGGTGGTAACTTAATCGATTGCGAAATTAATTTAACATATATTAGGCAGATTAGCGATTTTGAAAGTGGTGTAGAATAAGTATTGGAAAATAAAATCAATTCAAAAATTAAAATGTAAACAAAAAATGTCCTGTATGTATAATAATTAATACACATAATGAGGAGGGTGGTGGGTTAAACAGCGTAAACATTTTAATCTGTAAAGTAGGGCCAATGAAAAAAGAACAGGTATTCGTAATGGTGATAACGCAAACGATTGCGTAATTAATTCAATATGCATTGGACAGATTAGACATTTTGAAAGTGGTGTAAAATAAGTATTGGAAAATGATATCAATGCAAAAAAATAAAATGAAAAAGAATAAATGTCCTGTATAACAAAAATCAAAAAGCTATTTACATAACGAGGAAGAAGGTGGGTGAAACAGCGTAAACATTTGGCAAAACTGTGGCGAATGAGTAAATGGTTTGATAGTAACGGTGCTAACATATTCAATTGCGTAGCAAATCGAATATTTATTGGGCAGATCACGGCGATTTTGAAAGTGGTATAGAATAAGTACTGGAAAAAGTTAATATCGATGTAAAAAATTAAAATTTGAAGGAAAAAATGACCTAAAGATTAGATGGGTCAACTTAAATGAGTGCTTTTCTGTTTTAGTATTTCTCCTGTTATTAGGTCGAAGCCAGGGGTTTTTTGTCGGGTTTATATTATGTTTAATTTCTTTTTGACTCTGTAGTTACTAAGATTATATTCTCTTTTTCCTGTAGAAAATTTCCCTCTGGTGCTTCTTTTTCTTGTGGATTATGCGGTTGAAATATTTTCTCCAGGTGAGTAGTAAAGCATTCTGCTTTTTGTTCACTACTTCTAGCCCAGGTGCCGTCTTCTTTTTTAATGGGTGGTATTTGTATAATTGGTCTTTTTTATCCTTGTGGTTGCTCTCCACAGCGAGTAGTCCGTGGAACTATCATTCGTCAGCTTGCTCAAGTAGAGTCTGACAGATTCTTCTTTAAATTCTTTTATTTCTCTTTTTAGTTGTTGAGCGAGGTTATTTACAATGCTTTTCTACTTTGGAACCATTTTCTTCTTGCTTTTCTTTTTTCGTATACCAGAGTTCTAATTTCTTGAGGATAGTTACATCCTTATAAGCTAAGCGTCTTTTGATGTCTGCAGTACATTCTCAGGCTATTTTTTGGATGTCTGTTGAATTGATCTACTTCTTTTTGAAGATCTTTCGCAGTTCTGAGTGATGTGTTTAGATTAATTGTTTCTTTTAGCATCTGTCTAAAACTTATTCAATCAGTGTACTTATTTGTTAATGCAGGATTGTTTTCTTTATCTAATATATGTGTGTAAAATATGCCGAACGAAAAAACGGTTGATGGTAATGGTAGTAACATAATCGATTGCGTAATTAATTCAATATACATTAGGCAGATTAGCGTTTTTGAAAGTTGTATAGAATAAGTATTGGAAAATGATCAGTGCAAAAATTAGAATGTAACAAAAAATGTCCTGTATGATAACTGATAAACTATTTACATAGTGACGAGGGAGGTGGGTTAAACAGCGTAAACCATTTGAATTTCTAAAATATCTAATTAAAGGATTGTTTGAAGGTAACGGTGGTAACATAATCGATTGTGTAATTAATTTAATATACATTTTGCAGATCAGACATTTTGAAAGTGATATTAGGAATATTTGAAAATTATGATTATATCAATGCAAAAAATTTAAATGATACCGAAAAAATGACCCCTATAACAATTACATAATGAGAAAGGAGATGGGTTAAACAGCGTAATTATTTTAATTTCTAAAATATGATGAACGAAAAAAAACTGTTTAATAGTAATGGTGGTAACATAATCGATTGCTTAAGTTATTTAATTTAGATTTTGAAAGTGGTATAGAAAAAGCATTAGAAAATGATATCAATGCAAAAAATTAAAGTATAAGCGAAAAAATATCCTGTATAACGATAATTAATTCTGTATAATAATAATTGATAAACTATTATATAGTGAAGAAGGAGGTGGGTTATAAACAGCGTAAAAATTTTAATTTGTAAAATGTGGCTAATAAAAAAACTGTCAATGGTGGTAACTTAATTGAATGCATAATTAATTCAATATACATTAGGCAGTTTTAAAAGTGGCATAGAATAAGTATTGGAAAATTATATCGGTACAAGAAATTAAAATGTAAATGAAAAATGTCCAAGTATAACAACAATTAATAAGCTATTTACATAGTGAGGAGGAGGGAGGTGGGTTAAACAGCGTAAACATTTTATTATGTGAAATATAGCGAATGAAAAAAAAAAACGTTTCATAAGGATTGCGTAATTAATTCAATATACATTGGGTGGATTAGAAAATTGTCCTGTATAACAAAAATGAAGAAGGTGGGTAAAACAGTGTAAACATTTTAATTTGGCAAAAATATGGTGAATGAAAAAACGGTTCGATAGTAATGGTGCTAACATAATCAATTGCGTAGTAAATTGAATATTTATTAGGCGGATCAGCGATTTTAAAAGTGGTATAGAATAAGTACTGGAAAAAGTTAATATCAATGTAAAAAAATAAAATTTGAACGAAAAATTCCCCCGTATAACAATTACTAATAAGCTATATACATAAAGAGAAGGGGAGTGGGTTAAAGAGCGTAAATATTTTAATTTGTAAAATATGGCGAAAACTGATAAATCCTAATTGTGATAAAATAATCGACTGCATAATTGATTGAATAATGTGGTATAAAATAAATATTGGAAAATGATACTGTCAGTGCAAAAATTAAAATATAAATGAGAAATTATCTTGTATAATAGTTATTAATAAGCCACTTAGGTAATGAGGAGGGAGATGGGTTAAACAGCGTATACATTTTATTTATATTAAATAAGGCGAATTGAAAAAAAAAATTAATAGTAATAGTGGTAACATAATCGATTGCGTAATTAATTCAATATACATTAGGCAGACTAGAGATTTTAAAAGTGAGGTAGAATAAGTGTTTGAGAATGTTAATATCAATGCAAAAATTAAAATGTGAATAAAAAACGTTCTGGATAGCAATAATTAATAAGCCGTTTCCATCGTGAAGAGGGAGATGGGTTAAACAGCGTAAACATTTTTACCTGTAAAATATTGCGAACGCAAAAACGGCGAAAAAATGTCCTGTATAACTATAATTAATCCTGAATAGTAATAATTAATAAAACTATTATATAGTGAGGAGAGAGGTGGGTTAAACAGCTTTAAAACATTTTAATTTGTAAAATATGGTTAATGAGAAAAACTGTTTGATGGTAATAGTGGCAACTTAATTGAATGCGTAATTAATTCAATATACATTGGGCAGTTTAGAGATTTTAAAAGTGGTATAGAATAAGTATTGGAAAATTATAATATCAATTCAAGAAATTAAAAGGTAAACGAAAAATGTCGTGTATAACAATAATTAATAAGCTATTTATATAGTTAGGAGGAGGGAGGTGGGTTAAACAGCGTAAACATTTTATTCTGTGAAATATGGCGAATGAAAAAAAAATGGTTTTGTCGTAATGGTGGTAACATAATTCAATATACATTGAGTGGATTAGACATTTTGAAAGTGGTATAGAATAAGTATGTCCTGTATATCAAAAATTAATAAGCTATTTACATAATGAGGAAGAAGGTGGCAAAAATGTGACGAATGAAAAAACGGTTCGATAGTAATGATGGTAACATAATCGGTTGTTTAGTAAATTGAATATTCGTTAAGTAGATCGGCGATTTTGAAAGTGGCATAAAAATAAGTACTGGAAAAAGTTTTATTAATGCAAAAAAATAAAATATAAACGAAATATGCCCCCGTATAATACTAATAAGCTTTATACATAATGAGAAGGGAGAGGTGGGTTAAAGAGCGTAAATATGGCGAAAACTGTTTAATACTAATTGTGGTAAAATAATCGACTGCGTAATTGATTCAATAAAGTATAAAATAACTATTTCAAAATAATACTGTCAATGCAAAAATTAAAATATAAATGAGAAATAGTCTTGTATAATAGTTATTAAGAGCTATTTAAGTAAAGAGGAGGGAGGTGGGTTAAACAGCGTATATATTTTAATTCATATTAAATAAGGCGAATTGAAAAAAAAAATGTTTATAGTAATGGTGGTAACAATCGATTGCGTAATTAATTCAATATACCTTAGGCAGACTTTGAGATTTTGATAGTGATAAGTAATTGAAAACGATAATATCAATGCAAAAATTAAAATATAAACAAAATGTCCTGGATAATCATAATTAATAAGCTATTTTCCATAGTGAAGAGGAAGGTGGGTTTAAACAGCGCCAATATTTTCACCTGTAAAATCTGGTAATGGTGTGTCATATAAGTAGGCATACTGCCTGTTTTATCTCCATTAGGCCTCTTCCGATGTGGAACGTCCAGCATTCCTTCCACCTTTTCGGAGGTCTGCCCCTAGTTTTTCTACTGCAAGGTTTGAGTTTGGCCCTTTTTACTAGTCAGTTGTCGTCCCAGTCTAGTTCTGGTCCATTTGGATATTTTTTGCATCTTACCTTAGTTCTTGTAGATCTTTGTTGCGGATTCTGTCGTGGATAGTTTTTCCATGTATGTCCCTAATCACCTTAATTTCTATTGTCCTCATCATTTGTGCTGTTTTACATGTGTCGGCTCTTATTTTTACAGTATATGTGAGGATCGGTCTCACTGTTGTCTTGTATATTCTTATTTTATTTTCCACCGTTAGGTAATTATTTTTCCATACTATATCCGTCAAATAACCTGTTATTAGTGATGTCTTCATAGATTGTTGTTTTTCTTTCCTGTTTAAATCTCCGTAGCTTGTTATCATTGTTCCCAGGTATTTAAAATTATTAACCTGTTCAGTAATACTTCCTTGGATCTCCAGCTTGCATCTTAATAATTCTTTTGAAGCTACCATAGATTTTGTCTTGGTTGTGTTGATAATCTCGCTTTCAAATTGAAATCATGAAAGATCTTCTGAAGGTTGTCCTCAGAATCGGAAATGAGGACTGACTGCATCATCTGCGTAGCAGATTGTGTGGAATTGTGTGCCCATTTTGTATCCTCTAGTTTTTGAAAAATCCTCCACTATTCTACCCAAAACGAGGTTGAAGATAAAGTGAATCACCTTGTCTTATTCCGGCTTTGTTTTTTACTTCCTTGCTCAATAGATGTTCCACTTTTATATTTGTTGTACATTCTGTCTTATGTCATGTACGATTTTTATGCGCTTTTTTGGTTTATCTACTTCTCCTGTAATAATTTTATAATATGCGTTAATTGCACTCTGTCGAAAGCTTGAGTCATGTTGACGAAATACATATATGCAGGTTTAGTAATTCTTTCGACTTTTCCATTATCTGCCTCACTATAAATGTGGCATCTACGGCCGATCGATTTTTGCGGAATCCTTGTTCCTGTCTTATTTGAATATCCTTGCTCATTTCTTCCAGTACGATTTTTGTTAAAACTTTTAAGGTAGTATTTAGGAGCGTCATTCCCGGTAGTTTTTGGGTAAAATATGGCGAATGAAAAAACGGTTGAATGATAATGACAATAACATAATCGATTGCGTAATTAATTCAATATACATTAGGCAAATTAGCGATTTTCAAAGTGGTGTAGAATAAGTATTGGAAAATGATATCAGTGCAAAAATTAAAATGTAGACGAAAAATGTACTGTATAATAATAATTAATAAACTATTTACATAGTGAGGAGGGAGGTGGGTTAAACAGCGTAAACATTTTGATGTGTAAAATATGGCGAATGAAAAAAAAAAAACTGTTTCATCGTAATGGTGGTAACATAAACGATTGCGTAATGAATTCAATATACATTGGGCAGATTAGAAATTTTGAAAGTGGTGTAAAATAAGCATTAGAAAATGATAATCATCGCAGAAAATTAAAGTGTAAAAGAAAAAAGTGTCCCGTCTAACAAAAATTAATAAGTTATTTACATAATCGGGAAAATATGGGTAATGAAAACGGTTTGATAGTAATGGTGGTAAGACAAACAGTTGCGTAGTAAATTGCGATTTTGAAAGTGGTATAGAATAAGTACTGGAACAAGTTAATATCAGTGGAAAAAAATTAAAATGTAAATGAAAAAAATGACCCCGTATAACAAATACTAATAAGCTATATAAATAATGAGAAGGGAGGTGGGTTAAAGAGCGTAAATATTTTAATTTATAAAATATGGCAAAAACTGTTTAATACTAATTGTGGTAAAATAATCGACTGCGTAATGAGTATAGGAAAATGATGTGAATGCAAAAATTAAAGTGTAAATGAGAAATTTTCTTTAATAAGAGTTACTAATAATAAGCTGCTTAAGTAATGAGGAGGGAGGTGGGTTAAACAGCGTCAACATTTTAACATTTTAATTTATATTAAATAAGGCGAATTGAAAAAAAAAAAAATGTTTAATAGTAATAGTGGTTAACATAATCGATTACGTGATTTATTCAATATACATACGTTACGTATTTTGAAGTTGGTATAGAATAAATATTGGGAAATGATATGAGAAAGGGGTTGGAATTGGAAAATAATATGAGAAACGGGTTGGAGTAAACAGCGCACTTGTAAAATTGACTTAAAACTAAAAATGTAAAATAATAAATATCCTGTATAACAACTATTAATAAGCTATTTTTATATTGATAAGAGAGGTTGGGCTAAACAGCGTAAACACATAAAATGAAAAAAATGGGAGGAATCGTATACCAAAAAAATAAGAGGTTCAAAAATAGAAGTTTTAGACAAATTGTATTTCACAAGTATTTAAAAAATAATAATGTATTTGAAAAATAATAATAGGCGGTAAAATTAAACTGTGAAACTGAGCGCTAAAATAATTATTACGTTAGAAAATTATAGAATGGGCGAGTGCCACTGATTCCCTGAAATTTTGATGATCCGTTCAAATTTTATACGGTTTTATACGGTTTAGACAAATAGATAGCATTTAAAACAATTTTGTAAATTGTTATAGCCCTCTCAAATTTCAAATGACCGTTTAAATTTTCCTGTGACCTTTATGAACGTCTCATGTATTATATTATTGTTTTGAACTTTCAGCTTTAGTAAAGAGGGGAGGGATGTTACTACAGCTAAATAAATACCCTGAATATTTTAATTTTTTTGAAGTGTATCATAAATGTAAAGTAAGTAGTTATAACTAATAAATTTGGAAATATTTCTGGAAAATGGTACTGTAACTATTACGAATAAGAAACAGTGTTCATAATTTTAGGTATCTAAAAATATCCAAATATTTAATTTTAAGTAATTAAATCTAGTTTAGCATACATAGTTTGTTACAATAGTATTTCTTGGAATAAATGGTTTTAGTATATTTATGGAAACTGCAAAAAAAATATGAATCTTAAAAATTTTAGTTTGTTTTAAACGTTTTAATTTTTAATGCGATTTTTATGATTTCTTTCACCGTTGTACATATGTTATGAAGTATTTCTGTATTATATGAATATAAAAAAAAAAATCGTTTAAATGATTTTCTTTCAAACTTACACATTACATTATGTTATATTTCAAACTTACTTAATTACATATCGCTTTTATGAATTGTGTATGTTCGTTCTAGGATATGTATTGTGTATGCTAAAATATATAACTTAAGGGGTTACGCTGCCTTGCTATTTTGAAAAAACGATTTTTTTTTGTTTGGTTAGATTTATTATTTATACTTTTAAGAATATTTCAAGCTTTACAAAGTGGAATCGCAGATTGAAGGTAATATAAGAAAATTATACGACTTTTGCGTTTTTCTCGAAACTACTTTTCAGACTCGTTGACAAAATATATCAAGATCTTACTGAACTGATTTTGATAAAATTTATACCTTATATTTATAATATTATCTTGAAGTTGACCTACGGTTTTTTTTTCGATTGGATGCACCGTTCATTTTTTATTAATTTTTAAAACTCGAAATTTTATTTTCGAACGGCTGTCACTTCTACAAAAAAAATTAAAATTTTTTCCATATGTGACCATTTAGCTTCGACCTTTTTTTTGACAAAAAAAAATTGTTTAGTTTTTAGACAATTCCTGACCGAAATAAAAATTCCACCGTTAGCAAGGATTTTCAAAAGAGGGTCCAACAAAATGGTTCATTTTAAAAAAATTTTAATATATTTTTTTTAATTTGTTGCTAAAATTATAATGTATTTGTGAAAAAAAAATTATATATGCTATAGTTGCGCCAAAATTTTTTTGGTTTTATGCCTATTTTTCCGAGCGCTAAGGTGGCGTAACCCCTTAATGTATTTCGTATCGCAGATGTATGAATGGAAGATTTTTTATACGGATTAATGTCGTCTAACTTTAGCTGCAGTGTATAGCTCGTAGGTCAAAACGGTTTGATTGAAAAAAAATAGAATGTTCTGAATTTAAGTAAGTCTCAAAGTTTTTCGAACGGGTGTTTCGGATTTACAATAAATAAACATTTTGGTTGACTGTATCACCTAATTAAACCCTATTTATTATTAACATAATATAGTATAATTTTCATATTACATTCTAGTAAAACAGTAAAAAAAAAACAGATTGAAAATAAGAAAAAAATATTCATTCAGGAGTCATAACATTAGTAGTAAGATTTTTATTTTTACAATTTTTGTTCTTTATGTACTCTTTTTTTTTTTTTTTTTAATAATCTATATATATATATATATATATATATATATATATATATATATATATATATATATATATATATATATATATATATTTAATAATAAACAATTACAGAAGGAACTTTTGTATTATTTTAACAGGTCACCATATTACTAATACCAAACCAAATGTAGGACACTCAAAAGAATTTAAATAAATATGCAAATATTAAATTTTCATTCGATAAACTTCTTTGGATTTTTTAAAATTAAATTTTTACTTGCAAAAAACATGCATAATTTTTCAAAGTTTTCCCACAGTTCGGGTATACTTTTACAGGGTGAGTTTATTTTAACTTAAAACAAAGAACTAATACAGTAGTAATAGGGAAAAACCAAAACAGGAATAAGTTCGTCTTTTGGTGAACTACAATATATTTAAGACTATTATTTTACTTGCCAAGAGAAGTACTGTATTCGTGAAAAACACTTCCGAGATTTTTACATTTCTTCATGTATCAAGAGTTCATAGATCACTAAAAGTGTTTCCTATTTTCGTCTATCCGATAACTCTCGAACGAAATGAGACATTTAAAATTTGGTACACCTATATAGTAGGAATTGAAACTATAATTTTTGAGCTATATCGTTTACGAGGAAGGGGTGAAATGGTTGAAAGTCTGTGACTTTTATATAGTGTCTATACTACGACCATTTTTCCGAGATTTTAGTTGCGATAATAAATTTATTTTTACTCTAGGGATTCTCAGTATGGAAATCATCTTGTAGATTTTAATACATTTTTTCTGTTAAACTAATTAAGTTTCAAATAAAGTCTAATCCTGATAAGTAGTACAGAAATCTAACACAAACACCTTCTCCTTCTTATGTTCAATTAAAATATCTACTACTGATTATAAATATGTTTATATTTTCAGTGTTCCGTACGGCACACTTATAAGATCACTTCGGTGTCTGTCCGTCTGTCGGACCCGATTTTCTCCGAAACTATTTGACACAGAAAGTTGAAATTTGGTACTAATATACGAATTGATGGCCTCATCAGAGCCGTGTAGTTATGAATGAAAGTTAAATTTTGACTTAAGGGGTTCTTTTTGGGGAGTGAAATCGGAAGTGAAAATTTTTTTTTTACCAGGTCATCGACAAAAGCTTGTAAAAAGAAGAGTTCAGAAATATATAATGTAATACTTGCGCACAAGTCCCTTTGAATTATTTTTAAAAAAGTGGGAAAAATCGCTGTCCCCCCTTATCTCGAAAAGAACTAATCAAAAAAGTTTGAAAAAATTCTGGAATATTCTCTACATGGTGTAGATTGAATGAAAATAATCACTAAAGATCGGAAAAAACTTTGTTGAAAACTTATTTGGGATGTTTTTGTGAAGTCACTGATCATTTTATACTTCCGTAACAACAAATTTTTATTTTAAAAACAACGTACGGAACACTAATTGCGCAAGTCCAACTTACACCTGACCGGTTATTTTATTAAATAAATGTTTGACGGGTCTGATCCAATGGCTTATTCACTAGTTTATTTTTTTTAATGTTATTATTAACAGTTCGTAAAATGAAACTATCGATAATATGTGGAGAGTTCAATTTTTATTGTCGACAATTATTTTTGTAAGAAGAAAATATAGGTCTAGACCTTCAGGAAGCTATTTCCTGGAATACTGTTAACTATTTTGAAATACCCACGAAATTATTAAAAAAAACATCGGTAAAGTGATTTATCCAGTACGTCTCTTGTAAACGGGTAGTTCTAAATAAATACTGAATTTGACTTTCTTTCCCTCTGGGGAAGCAAGTAACAAAATTGAGCAAAGGAAGGTCTTCCGGAATAGTTGCAATTAAAACCTAACATTCTTTCTACATGTTACTTCTGGTAAAATTAGAACCTTTACTAACCTAATCTATGAACCCTGAAACACGAAGAAATAATAAGTCGAGAGGGGTGATTTTTTTCAATAATATATCCCTAGCGAGAAAATTAAAAAAGTTAAGCAAAGGAGGTATTTACCATTTAAGCATGATATATCTCCATATATTTCCGTTCAAATTAGAAATAATGAAACAACTATCTTTACATTCGTCGACTATCTTAAATTTCCTGATTTTTATATTTCGATGATCCATTTGTTGGACTAACCTATTCAAATTAATGCGATCGTCCTGCGCTGATTGACAACTACATAATTTTTATGAAACTACATATCCCACTGGAAAATAATATATTTTATTATGAAACCTCTAAGTAAATATCTTTGTGCAAGCTGTTGCTAAGAAAATAATTACCGTCTTACTCCAAGCACCTCAAGATAGCAGAAGCAGTTGACTGGTATCGGGTAACTATTATATTTCTATTTGAACAAACGGTTCTTTTCAGATGCCAATATCTCAGAACCTGTTATTATTTTAAAGCGAAACCAGAAAAAAATTCATTACATTAGTTGCATCGAGCATTAACCCAAATAGGCCAAATTTTTTATTCACTAATATTTTGAAGTCTGTTTTTATCAACAGTATTATGGCCTCTTGCCAAAGAGCATAATTATGTAAAATTTCGATTTCGATCCCGTTTTTAGTGTTCCGTACGGAACACTTATAAGATAGATCACTTCAGTTTGTCACAGCCGATTTTTCTCCGAAATTATTTGACAGTTGTTTGACACTAATATAGCAATTGATGGCCACATCAGAGCCGTATAGTTTTGAAAGTTCAATTTTGACTTACAGGGTTAGTTTTGGGGGGTGAATTTTTTTTACCAGGTCATCGAGTGGATTGTCAAATGAAAACTTGTGAAAACACGCATTCAAAGATTTATATAATGTAACACTTGTGCACACCTCTCTTTGTATTATTTTTTAAAAAATTGTCAAAAATTGCTGTTCCCCCTCTTAAAAAATTTTGAAAAAATTTTAGAATATTTTCCACAGGGTGTAGATTGAACGAAAACTATCACCTGATCTATGAACCCTGAAACACGAAGAAATAAAGTCTGGAAGGGTAATTTTTCTGGTGTATAAAATAAACAAAAATTTCAAGGTAATCAGTTTTCAACAAGTATCGGAAACAAACTTTGTTAAAAGCTTATTTTGGGTGTGTTTTGCGAGGTCATTGATCATTTTATACTTCCGTAACAAAGAAAAAATAGAAGACTAATAGGATTCACTAAGGAGCGATTTCAGAAGGGGGTGCTGTTTTCTACATCCATCGAGGATCGAGGCTGTCCTCTCGCTTCCCGTGTGACTACGCCACTGTATACATTGCCTCCCGGGCTATAACTACAAAATATATTAAGTGACTTATTCGGCTTCAAAAAAAAAAACTGGTTAAAGATGGAAAATCAGGTAAATATATTACAAAATATAAACAACTATTGTAAGTAGAAAGCTCAGTATTAAACTATTTTTTCCTAGAATGCTAGACGTTCCAGAAATGGCATTCTCAAGTTCCATAATGGGTAAGTTTTGCCAAAAATCATTCGGTGCTAACTGTTCAGTACTATTCATTGATATAAAATCTGGACCACCTATGTGTAAGTAATCGATGTTAGATTTTTCAGGGTTTACTGATATCCATTCTGTTGTACCAAATGAAGGTATCCTGGAAAAAGTTGAAAATTGTAAATATATCTTGATATGCCATCAAATAATTTTTCTTCATTCAATAAGGATCCAACAATTGACATCTAGTAGGAGTTATTCTCAGATTCTTTTGCTGTGTTTCAAGTAGTAGGAGCAACTTTGAAACATTATGTTTTTAATTTAAATTACTCAACAAACTAGGTAACTACATTTATACAGTATACTCGAAAAAGTAAACATCATTAAGAGTTTTAGTTGAAAATCAAATTTGACATTAGGTTTTACTTAAATAAAGATGAAAAATAAACTCCTTGATGGTAATTGTCATCGTTTTTTTTTTTGAAGAAAATATCAGAAAGTTGACTTATTTTTAAAATTTCGAAATATTATATTAAGAGAAGTTGTTCCGCTGTCAATTTTACAAGTTACAGTGTACAAAATTTTAACGGTTAATTCAAGCTTTAAATTTATACTTCTTTTTAGTGTTCCGTGCTTACACTAAAATCATTTCGGTGTCTCTCTCTCTGGCTGTCTGTCTGTCCATCTGTCACACCCGATTTTCTCCAAAACTATTTGACACACAAAGTTGAAATTTGGCACTAATATAGGAATTGATGGCCTCATCACGGCCGTATAGTTTCGAAAGTTAAATTTTGACTTGAGGGGTTAGTTTTGGAGGGTGAAGTTGGAAGTGGAAAAAACCAGATCATCGAGTGGGGTGTCAAATGACAGCTCGTAAAAACACGATTTCAAAAATGTATACAATGCGCACACTTTCTATTATTTTTTAAAGATTTGCGAAGAATCGCTGCCCCCCCCCCCTTTCTCGAAAAATACCGATCAAAAAATTTTGAAAAAATTCTGGAATATTCTCTACAGGGGGTAGTATGAACGAAAATTATTGCTAGTGCATTACCTTTAATAATTTATTAGGTATATATAAAAAAACAAAATTTCTAGGTCATCAGTTTTCAGTAAAAAGTCGGAAAAAAAATTGTTGGGGTGTTTTGATTTTAAAAGCAACACTTATTGTGCAAGTTCCACTTGCACTTGGCCGGTTATTTAATGTTTACGGAACTTCTAAACAACAAAACTTTTTGCTTATAATAAATATAACTGTTAAATTTGCTAAAAAGTTCACATAATTTCAAAAATTAACTTTATATATATAAATTAAACGAGAAAATCAAATCAAATTCACCTTTTCAGTGCTAAATTTATGTTCAGAATCGGAATAAATAAAAATATCATTGATATTTATTGAAAGTTAGGGGATGAAGATACTTTGTCTCAATTTTGTTCGTGTTAGAAAAAAACTAAATCTTCATTAGAAGTAATGATCCATATAACATATATAGTCCTATCAATTGGTCGTTCTACTGTGCATTTTGGGTAGGATGCGATCTTCTTTATTTTATCGTGTAGGGGTCCAACGTAAGGTTAAATTTGAGTCTTCGGGGTCGAGGGTGCTACCAATTTGGCCGCCGTATCGAAAATAGGGGTGTAAATGGTTTTTTTCATATATCTCGGTAACCGGACGTCTGACAACAATTTTGTAAAGAACTTTTTTGTATATTCCATAATAACATCCAACTTTTCTTAATAACTTTTTAGTGTTACTTCAATAATGACGAAGAACAAAAAAATAATGAAAATTTAGGGGATGAAAAACTATTATTTTTAATAACTTTTTATCTTATCAATTTTATAAAAAAGTGCATTAATTTTTTTTATAGAGAATTCTTTAAAAAAAATTGACTTACTTTATGATTTTCATTATTTTTAAAGGCATCTTAGAACTGCAACGGGATTAAGATCAAAGGTAGTTGTGGTAAATGGGTGGAAAAAATTATTGTTCCTTTATTCTTACATATTATTTATATTACAGTTTATTTTTTCTTTTTATTAATTTATTAATACATTTTTTAATAATATTTTATTTTTAATTAATATACAAAAAATAAAATCAAACTATTTGGCTTCATTTAACACGGATCCTAGTATTTAGTGTTCATATATTTTTACGGATTTTAGTATCATTTGAAAGCCCATTCTATTCTCTTTCTAATGGTACCAAATTCAATAGCATACTTCATGGTTTTTACTGATTAAAATGATTGAAAGTGAAAACAAGAATGACAAAGATTGAAAATAGGGGTAAAAGAAAGTAAAAATTAAACAAATTTTAAGTTTAACAATTAAATGTATTGATAAAAACCAAAATCAATATTTTATATGACCACCCTCGGCTCTTATTACTGCTTCCTGCTGATTTTTCATGAAGCGGGTGAGCTTTTTCACCACTGTCTGTGGGATTCTTCCCCACCCTGCCGCCATCGCAACCTTTAAGTTTCTCAGCAATGCAGGGGCTGGATTTCTGGCTCGAATCCTTTTTTTGAGCTCATCCCACATGCTCGATTAGATTGAGGTCAGGACGCCGCGTAGGCGAGTCTAATATGGATATTCCTACTTCCGCCAGGTATTGCCGCACCGATTCAGCAGCATGTTGTTTCGTATTGCCAACAAACCTGGCGTAAGGAACGACGTGTTCCTGCAGGAGCTCGTTGATGTACCGGTGAGCAGCTAGTCCACCGATACGAGTCGTTAGCAGTCACGAAAACCAAATCGGTTTTTGCATTCGGTGAGATGCCACCCCATACCATGACAGAATGTCTTCCGTAGGCAACCGTTTCAGTAATACGACACTACGTGTAACGCTCCCTAGGCCGAGTCTATACATTTTCTTCCATTATTGCCATGTAGGAACATTCGGGACTCATCGGATAATAAAACGGAGCGCCATTGCTCTTGAGGTCCAGTCGACAAGTTCTCGGGCAAATCTGAGTCGCGCTTGTCGATGGGCTGCTGCCAATTTGGGTCCATTAGTTGGTCTCTCCGGAGTTAGATTAGTTTCTTCTAACTGTCCAGTGACTGACAGCCCGATCACGAGCTCCTGCTGGACCTTAACGCCGGTCAAGCTATGATTTCTTAGAGTTGTTGACAATGAAGCGGTCGTCTCGCTCAGAGGTACACCTCTTCCTAGTCCTGGTTTCGTTGTAAAGGCCCCAGTCTGTAGACTCTGGAGACAGCTGATTAGCTCAGGTGAAATTGCGCAGCGATTACACATTGGCTATGCCCTTCTTGCAATAGGGCAATGACTTGTGCGGGGTGGTATCCGTTTTCCGATGACGTAATTAGTAAGCAGGTATAGCAGAGATGTTGGCGGTTCAAGTTCCGATGAAGGAATGATAGGAAAATGTAGTTGCATGTGTTTTTATAGGGATAAATAGCGCGCAACGAGTACGTTATTATTCAAGGATCGGTGTTAAATGTGGGTGAGTCAACGATAGAGTAAAGTTCATTATCTCATTTGTTTCGGGAATGACGAAAAAAATGTTAAATACAATAGTTTTAGGGAATGTTAAGGTGCACAGTTTAAAATTATTTTTAAGTATACAGGGTACTTCAAAAAAGTGTGGCCGATATAAAATGTTTTTTTAAATAAAACATCCTATTTTCTAATTTGTTTCTAAATTCTGCGTAAAATTTTATACCAATTTTTTTTTTTTAAATACTAGTTTTCAGTTTTGTAAACAATTGCTAGTAGCGCCATTGTTTCTGAAGGTGGAATACTCATAATTGGTACGAGCGTTCTATAGAGATAAAAAAACATATACGTAAAGAAATTTGAGTTAGATGCTACAGAGTGTTCAAAAGAAATTTATACATTTCGACTATTTTAAATTAAAAAATCTCAAATTTTTTAAATGGCACAGCCTGTATATTCTTATTTTTTCTGATAGATTTTACAAAACCCTCCAACTTTTATTAAGAATGTCATATACTTATTTCTAATAATTTTCGATTTATTTTGAATTTTTCAGTTTCTCCCTTGTTTTTAATACACCTACGCTATTGTGAAAACATAAACAGATAGTTAATAATAATTTTAATATAGTTTAACTTATCTAATGATTAATTGTTATGACGTAATAAAATATTCAAAAATATGCCCGTCTACTTGAATACACATGTTTAGTCATTTTACTATATTTTCCTTCACTTTCGTTAGCATAAAGGGGGTTATTGTCCCTGCACGCATCTTATTTTCCTTATCTACTGGTGTTGTAGGGGGATTCACATAAACCCGATCTTTTAATGTAGCCCCACAAAAAGAAGTCTAAACGTGTTAAGTCACATGATCGAGGGGGCTCCTTAATGAATCCATCCCTACCGATCTATTTTTATGGGTAACCATCGTTTAAAAATTCCCGAACTTCCCGGTGGTAATGAGCAGGAGCTCCATCTTGTTAAATCCACATTTGTTTCCTTTCAACCAACTTCTTCAAGAAGCTGGGGTAATTCGTTTCGCAAAAAATTTAGATATCTAGGCCCGTTAAGCGGTTCGCAGAACAAATATGGACCAATAATTCGAAAATTTGATATTCCACACCCTACATTAAGTGACTAGTGGTTTTGGTTTTGAACTTCCCGGACCCAAAATGGATTAACTGTTGAATAACAATGCATGTTATAGCTGTTAACTGCTCCAATACTCTGAAAAGTAGCTTCATGAGAAAACATTATTTTGGATAAAAAATTTGGATCGGCCTCTATTGCTCCATTCATGGTGGTATAAAAGTTTACTCGTTCAAAATCATGGTCTTAAAGTTCTTGGTGTAGTTCCACATGAAAGGGATGATACTTGTATTTTCTCGTGGTGCGATTAGCCGTAGATTGAGATGTGTCAGATAAGTCAGCTAGTTGACGGTTGCTGACCTGGCGATTATCTTCAACATGAAGTAAAATCTCCATTTCTATTTCCTCATTGGTAGCATTCTGGTTTACTACTTTCCGTTTCGTATACTCAACGCTACCACTACCATCAACTCGTTCCATTAAGCACTGAAAAGTTTTTCTGGATGGTATACGTCTATTAGGGTACTTCGCTCCGTAAAGCCTTACTGCCAAAAGATAATTTTTTTCCCGCCTCGCCCAGTAAATAAACCATATCAATTAATTCATTTTAGGAAAATCCATAACTATTACCTTTATACGTCACTTACTACAACAAATTAAACTATTTTTACTTGCTTAATAGACATATCATTACATCAAAATTTGACAATGCCTACATTTTTGTTTTGTCTTGGCAACTATGATGTTATAGTGTGTCTTAAAAACAAGGGTATGAGAAATAGGTATATGACATACCTAATTTACATTACAATACATACATTAATAAAAGTTTGAGGGTTTTGCAAAATCTGTCCGAAAAAATAATAATATACGGGGTGTACCATTTAAAAAATTTGAGATTCTTCAATTTAAAATAGTCGAAATGTATAATTTTATTTTGAACACCCTGTAGCATCTAACTCAAATTTCTTTACATATATATCTTTTTTTCATCCTTATAGAACGCTCATACCAATTATGTGTATTCCACCTTCAGAAACAATGGCGCTACTGGCAATTTTGAGCAAAATTGAAATATTACAAAAACTACTAGGTTTAGATATATAACATTATTAATAACAATTTTACGCAAAATTTAAAAATAAATTAAAAATAGGATGTTTCATTTAAAAAAAATATATGTTATATCGGTCACACTTTTGAAGTACCCTGTATACTCAAAAATAATTTTAAACTATGCACCTTAACATTCCCTAAAACTATTGTTTTAACATTTTTTCGTCATTTCTAAAACAAATGAGATAATGAAGTTTACTCTATCGTTGACTCACCCTGTACACATCGCAACAATTTTTATGATTCAGTGGTGTCAATAATAATTTAATTGGAAAAGGTGACGTGATTAGTCTCCGCTCTATCAACGGGATAATTAATGACTCTGTAATATTCTTCGGCGAAAATAGCATACAAATATTCGTATATAATACTTACCCTGTTTTAGCATAATTTGTTAAAAAATTTGTGAACAGTTCCATCATTTCTTCGTCACTCTCTTTTAATATTCCTGGAGTTCCAAACATTTTTAATAAAAGTCTAGCATCGTCGCCATGAACAGCACCTATAAACAATTATATTGTAAAATAGTCCCCTAAGCTGCTAAGTTAGTCAGACGAAATTAGCTTTGTCTGAAATTTTACTTATGTCTTCCATTTTGGTGGTCATACTGTGGGGCGCTTGAGTAAGTTTCTCTAGTAATAAAAAAAATATTAATTTTTTTGATATACGTATTTTGATAAAAGAGTTTTAAGACAGGTACAATTATTAAATCAAAATGTGTGAACCTTAAATTTTTAAAAACTCTCATGTTCTACATTTGATACTTTATTGGAGGATTAAGAAAATGAGAGATTGATGTGCAACAGATTGGTATTAAATGTGATACTCTGCATTGAACAAGGTACTTACTTATTTTTTAAATTTTGGTGCATGATATCATTTACAACATAAAATGTAATGAAAAAAATACTAATCCTGTCCTAAAGATACTAAAAAAGAGCCTGCAGCATGTATTAATTTTTTATCAGTATTAATAAAAATAGCTCTACTACAACGAATATCGTCGAAAATAAAAGGAATTCTTAATTTGTTCAAATTCAGTTTTATTTTGTACCTAATTTCCTAAAACTTTTATTATTTAGTCGTTTATGTATGTTGTCTTGTAGGCTCCGAGCCACCAAAATAGAGCGCACTCATTGACTGATATGATCTACTTATATGGGTGGTGTCATGCAATACTATCGCATAGATCTTCTTTTAAGTAAATTTGCATGTAAGATTAATTAAATGTCGGATTATTTTATTTTTTAATATATTCGATTGAAGTAGCCGTTACTTAATGGAACTTCATAATAATTGAAATAAACATTCTAGTTAATTCACAATTACCACTATATTATGTTGTTTTAAAAAAAAATCTTACTGTATAGGTATGTGGACGACAATTTAGCTTGTTTTTTAGGTATAGATGGACAACTAAATCAATTTCTCAATTTTATCGATATAACATATATATATATATATATATATATATATATATATATATATATATATATATATATATATATATATATATATATATATATATATTATATATAACCCCAAGACATAAAACACCATAGAAATTGAACAAAACAAATTAATTAATTTTCCAGACTTGATTATAATAAATAAAAATTACACAAAATTACAAATTGAACAAATAGTTTTTAATAATGGAAATGAGCCTAATATTATTGACATAATTATGAACAAAAATTTTATAAAAAAGCTGTCACTTTAACATATCGAGTTACAAAAGATTAAAAACTCACATATACGGGTAATATTACTGAAAAATTTTCCAAAAAATTGTCAACTATAGTGTATTTGTTTGGAGTTGATAGCAGAATTCTCTCATTGTAGATGAAAACACATGTTGGGGTGTGCCCAAAAAAAGAGATTTCTTACCCATTTTACTGGATTTTGCTACCTGTTTTGAATTATTTTTAAGGGTTCACCTTATTTTTGGCAGAAAACCTCTGCTATACAATAGAGTCAAAGAATGTAAATGAGGGTTCATCGGTAGTATAGCCGTCCGAGCGCAACCTGCTTTTAGTGTTTAATAAATAAAGTTATAGAAATATAAAATTTATTACCAAAAATTTATCTATAGATCTAAATATATACAAAAACATAATTCACGATATATAAGTGCTTTAATTACAATCAAAAACAATCATCATCTTCAGAAACTGAAGATTCGACTTCTCTTAAATTTATAATTAAAGGTTCTATTTCCACAGTTGTTTCGATTTATTCGTCAAGTTTCCACATTTTATTTTCTTCTATAGCATGTCGAATGACATTTTCCCAATTATCCTCTTTGATCCTCTCTATTCCGGTGAGTAATAATTGCCTTACATTTTGAAGTTTGAACGTGGTGTTTTCCCTTGCAACGAAACTTCGCAAATGATATGGAGGTAATCTAAGCACTGTGATATTCCGTTCCTTTGCCATCTCATCCACTGCGTATTTCTTGAACTGTGCCTTATTTTGTTTCGGAATTTTGAGAAGTTCCGCTTTTAACATACCGTCTTTATGTTTGAAATTTTTGTCTCTTATCCACCGAGAATATCCGCTTTCTTCCATGAATTTGTCGGGAGTCGCTCTAATAATTGAGAATGGTATGGGGCATTGTTTAATACTATAACTGATTCTGCTGGTATACATTCAATCATTTGTTGGAAGTACTCCTCAAAAACGTCGGCCGTCATCTCCTCATGGTAATCTTTAGTTGACTTTGATTCGAATTCCAATAAGCCACCGTCGAGAAATCCGTTTTCACTACCAATATGTGCTATAACTAGCCTACAACCTTTTCCTGAAGGGAGTTGTAATCCAGTTGACCAACCTTCTATAAAAGCTTGTTTGGCACTCTTAATGTTTTTGTCAATCTAGAATTTTTGCACTGTGTCCCTCATTAATCCAAGTCTCATCTAAATAAAAAATATTTCTTTCTTCGGCTCGAAATTTTCTGATTGCTCGTAGATATTCTCTTCTCCAACAAATTATTTCTGTTTTATCGATAAGAACAGATTTTCTATTGTAATTTTCCCAACAAAAATTCAAGTTATGAAGGATTTTCTATAATTTCCATTTTTTTTTTTTTTAAATCTGGTAAGTCCTGGTCTTCTCTAATTTCTTGCAAACCTTTATGTAGTGTAGGTATTTCTCTTTTAATAAAAAAAAAAAAAAAAATGGTGTACTTTTCTTCTTGTTGCGTTTTTAAAGTCTTCATCGGTCTGTAAGGGCTCCTTTCCTTTGTGATTCTGAGGTTCGTTGCAAGGACCGCGTTTTCTTTCTTTTTCAAATCTATAAATAGGTGCTGGTCCAACTCCCGTCATATTGGCACAGGTTTTCATAATTTCACGAACTTGGCTTGTTGACTGTTGATGCACTAGGACATCGTGGACGTTAAGTATCATTGTTTTTTCTCGCAGGGAAAATGCAGATTTACAGGCTTCGCGAAGTTTGACCGGGGCAAAACTGAAAGTTGAAGCCATCGCTGTTCTGATTTAAACTAAGCATATTATAGGTTTTTGCTTTGTTTTTATACTCACACAGAATATTTTTATTGCATACTTAGGTACTTAAGCACCTACCTACCGATAAGTACTTTGGTTAATTATATTCCAATAACTGCTAAAATCACAAATATTTTTATTGTACCTATTACCATTAAGCTTTATAACACTGTAAATTTCTATTTCTTAAGAATTGTTAATTGTACTCGTTTAGGCCTTTATCATACAAATAAGATTTTTAGTTTCATCATTTACTCATTAAAATATACTATGAAATGCGTTAATATATATAGCTTATTGTAAAGTTTAGAAGGCATGTAATAAAATATTTTTTAGAAAAAGGTCGCACTGTTGTATAGAGATAGAAAATAAGTGATTAAAACTATGCAAATAATTGGTAGAAATTTCGGACGCTTATAGTTCAGGACATTTTAATGCTTATAACTCGTGTTGTGTGCTATCAACTCCAAACAAACGGACTTTAAGGGTTTAAAAATATCCTTTAAAACTAATGATACTTTAGGTAAATTAATTAAGAATAACGAAAGCAAGACTAATGAAAACCAAAAGTCAGGGTTCTATATATAAACTTAAAGGCGCTCATGTCCAAAAATTTATATTGGCCAAACTGGCAGAAATTTTGAGAAACGTTTTAAAGAACATGAAAACAAATTTGATTCTACTTATGCTTCTCATATTTTAAATGCAAATTTTTGATGATAATTTTGAAATTTTACATTTAGACAATAGACCTAATATACCTAAATAATAAAAATAGGACTACATACGAAAAGTTTATTAGAACAAGTATAATTGCATATAATAAATATTCTTAAAAACTCTAATAATGTAAATTTAATATTAAATATTGCAGCACAGAAATTTGATTATTATTAAGTTTTACAATATTTTCTTGTATAAAATTTTCTCGTTTCTCTACCTTACTGTTTAAACGTTTGATTTATTTATTTACACTCTGTATTTGTTCCTATATTTCACATTGGTAATGTTTAACTGTTTCCAAAAATACAAATAAATTAGGATGACTAGAATTAAAATATTTATTTAAATGTGCGTGAAACGACTCACATGCATTTGTTGGTCTCTGGCTGGAAGCTGATTTCGCGGCCCATATATTAGGTGGAAATAGCTCCTCGTCTTCTAGATAATTTTCTACGAACAAATTTTTCTAACTGTTGGTTGCTAGGTCTCATTTCATTTAGCAAAAGCATTCACCCGAATCTTTGTATTTTGAGATAATGTTAACCGGACAAATACTGAAATAATAGTTACCTAGGAAAAGAAGGCCAAAACAATACCCAATCCATTTCCCTAGTTCTGTTCTCTCTTTATAGTCTCTGGTTAATCCTAGTGCTGAATTTTTCTCCACCAAGCTTGGCTAAGATGAAAACGACAGCTTATAATTTGCACATTATTCCAAACCTCTTTAACGGCCTTGTAGATTGATGTTTCAAAATCTATCACGACGTCTACCGGTTCAAACAGCAAGTTAAACTCTATTTAAAATAAAGGTTAAACAGTTTGCATGAGTTTGTCGATTTGTCCTTTAATAGGCAAAGTACAAGCAGAATATAATGTTCTTTGCAGCATCCGTGAAATGTAAACAGCTGTAGAAAATGCTTAGGGGCATATTTGAATGTTCCGTCCATGAATATATGAGTACACGCTCACAAATGTTTCAAATTGGTTTCGCGTGAAAATATTACTATATTCGACACAGAACTATTTATTATCAAAAAATCTTCTCTGTTCGTTACAATCGAAGTCGTCTTATTCAGAACATGATGTAAATCAGCACAAGACTTGGGCAGTGTAGGAAACTTTTTTCTTCTCACGAACTGTTTCTGTACGTCAGATGCACTTAATTCGGCAGAACAATGTGTCAAGTTACATTTTGATATGTACTCTTCGCTAACAGTATATAAAGCAGCCTTACATCTTGGAACTCTGCATCTCCACTTAACTTCACCACTTAACAATTTATCCGCGAAATTAAATTTATCATTATTTACCATTAAAAAAACTTTGCCTCGTTTAGACACGCTTGTTTGGACGTTTATACCACGTCTATTATTGATTCAATCATTCGATAAATTGAAGTGAAATGAAACCAACCTCGAGGAATAATGAGTTATGGTTAAACCACCCCTATAAGCCTAATAGTTAATAATTATTTTTATTGCATGGGTTTTTTCAAATTACCGTCAACATCATCCGTCTGTTTACCTGCGTTACCCTCGGACCAAACTGTATATTTGAAATTTAAGACGCCGGACGACAATGAATGTCTTAATTTATGCAAAAAGGGATTATGGACGAAACTGTAATGTCCGCCTTTATACATCTGATTTCTTACTTAACGATTATCTGAAGAAGGTACTGTGTACCGAAACAATGTTATAAGTTACAAAATATAGTGGAAATTGAGAATTAAGTAAAGTATTTATTTCAATTATTTTAATAAATAGAGAGATTTTGCAACGCTTATTTTTCACATGCGTTTGTCCTTATCATTATCTCGAGCATTAATTAAGTATTAACACGAATGAATTGAAAGGTTAGGTTAGTATTCATCTTCTATAAACTTACGAGATTTTTTTTTTTCACTTCTTTCATGGTTAAGCCGGAAAGTTTTTATTATTTGATGGGTCAAAACAAGTTTCTAAATTAAAGTTGTGTCTAGCAGGATTCTATCACCTCCTTCAATATTCCCAAGGTAATACGAATGTGCGATAAATAAAATTTCATTTCAAATTTAGCATTACATACATTGTAATGCTATCGTGCCCAAGATTGCAAAATCCCAACACGAATTAAGTGTTATTTGCAATGGATTATCATTTCAATTTTACTGTATTTTCTTAGTGGTTTGTATACCTAAGTAGGAAAAAAAACAGGCCCTACCATAATAGCGATAAGAGTAACGAACTTCAAATAACCTCTCTTATCATTTCCTAAATAAAGGAAATCGTTATCCTTAATAAAGGTTTCTTTTGTTTTGTTTGAATACTTTGCAAGCTCCAAAAGGTGGGCGCATACTAATGATAACAGTCCTTATATTTAATTTCTTTCCATTACTACTGCGCAAGCTCGACATGATGTACGCATGCATCAAATAAAGATAAATACAGTGGCCTACCGAAATAAGCGTTGTAAAATCTCTCTAATAACTGAGATTTATCTCTTTGTGTAAAGGAAATATATTATAGGGAATAGTATTAGTATTATAAAAATGAAAAAAAAACTCGATTTCTTTTTTTAAAAAATTAGGTCGAAGCAATATTTTTGATTTATGAAACATTTGTATATTAATCATTTCGTTTGAATAAGTTAACTTAATAAAAAATGTATTTTAAAATTAAAAAGGTTTAAGTTGCTTATTTATTAAAATTAACATATTTTTCAATGTTATAATAAATAGGACTTTTAAATTAGATGTCTTTCCAGTCACTTTTATTTCGAATTCAACAATATAAGGTGTTAAAATGTTTTTGGCGTATCGCTGGTAGCATTGCTATTCAATAGATTTTGTTATGAAAATATTTCTGGTCACTGCACCAATTTTTCAAATTTGTGACTAAATAATTTCCCTACTTTATAATTAAAGACACACAAATCGTAGTTTTGCAAAACTTGTTTGCTAAACCATTATTGCACAACGCCGTCCATATATAGTATACTACAAATTTTATATAAGCGATACCTTTTGGCAGTCCCGGAGGGAAATGAGGCATCTGTATAATATATGAAAACAGATAGTAATAAACTTTAGACTTTACTGCCTCTGAATGTAATCTCACTGATTTTTCTGAGTCTACTAAAAACATCCTATCTGAAAAGAGCTGCAAATAAACAACATAAAAGTAAATACATTTTTAGTATAAACTACAAACTATTAAGTAATAATCGTAGCACATAGCGATATCTGATTTCAAATAGCATACTAGGTATATTATACATTCCATCAATATTCCTGAGAAGTCCCCTTACGCATATTCTTTTTTTTCCAAGATATAAAAAATAATTTTAAAATATTTATCATAAAGAAAGCAATAAATAAAAGATACTTTTATTTTATGTCAAACTACAGTTGTTTCTAGAAAGAAAAATGTCAAATAAATGTGAACCGTTACGTTCCCGGCACCCTTTTAAGCGAGCAGTGAAGCTAGTCATTATTGATAGGTACGTCGTTTCCGTGATCACCGTCTTTTCTTGGCAGATATTTTTTGAGAGAGCAAACATTCTTACTGCGGGTTTTAATTTTGGGATCTCCACACAAGAAAAAGTTCATTGGTTAGGACTACATGCGTGCCCACTTACGTCATCCCTTGGGGAAATCAATTCATTTGGAAACATTTCTCAGGTGACTGTCGTCTCATTTTCTGGTGGTCCCCATTAAAATTTGGAACGAAGAGATGTCGTTTTCAGTCATTCTCACATAACGCCTTGATTTAATAGTTCTGTGGTTTCTATTATCCTCAAGGCTCAGGCCGACATCGTGACCTAAGCTGTCATGTTAAGGGAATGGAAAGGCTTTTGATGCTTTAGTTTCGAAATGGAACAATAAGACGAAAATTAAAACAAGCGAGAACATTACAGGAAATATACCAATCCCAGGAGAAATTAGACAAGGAGATAGTCTCGGTCCATTTTTATTAAGTCTTTTAAGGACAACATAATAGAAGACGTAGAGTCACTAGGAACGGGATCCAGAATGAGTAACGACAGAATTAGTTTTTTTTTTGTTATGCAGACGGTGCAGCTCTACTCGCCGAAAGTAAGGATGACTTACAGACACAACTTTTTTTATGTTATCAAGCTTGTCGACAGTTTAATCGCGCATATCTACTGAAAATACCAAAAGCACTACGAGCCCCATAGACTCCCTCTAGGTGCAAAGGCGTGGTGGAAGATAAACCCATAGAGCAGATAACCCAGTTCAAATATCTTGGTGTCGACTTATCAAGCTATCACAACCAAGTTAGAGACCTTTGAGGATTAATTAATAAAGCGGCAGTTATCTAAGGCTCCTTAAGAGATGTTGTATTAATCAATACATGCGAACAGACAGCAAGGTTAAAATATACAAGACTTGTAACAGATCCATAATGACCTACGGTGTAGAATCACGAGTAGACACCAATAAAACAAGTATGTTACGTACTGCGGAAATGAAAACCCTAAGAGCAGTATTTGGTAAAACAAGGAGGAATATGATACGAAATACTGACCTCTGGGAATAATGTGGCGTGCAAGACCTAGTAAGATAGGGAAGACGAAGACAGCGGCATAATCACGTAAAAAGAATGGAGGAGCACATACTACCAAGGATTGCTCTGAAAGGAAAACCAGCAGGCAAACGACCTCCGGGGAGATCACCAAAAGGATGGAGAGATAGTTGGCAATGCACCTCTCAAGAAATCGTACAACCTCGGAATTAAGAGATCATCAGATCTATAAAAAGTATAAGATGTTTCGAATTTGTTGGATTCTAATAACAACAATTATGTTAAGTGACGTGGCCGTTAAGGCCAAAATGTGCCTTATATGAAAACAAGATATTGCTAAATCTTAAAAATATTCAATATCGAAGTTGAGCCTCTGAGCAGTAGCAGTGGCTTTAATTTTTGCACTGCTATATCCTGTATGGGTACAGACATAAATCTTTATAAAATGCGTTGTCACAAACTCCTGGGCACATTTACGGTACCTGATCGTTTATTAACTTTCACACACCAAAGGCACACTCCGTTTATATATAACAAATAAATTATTGAAGGTAATGCATTCCTGATAATTTTCGTTCAATCTACATCCTGTAGAGAATATTCCAGAATTTTTTCAAAGTTTTTTGATCGGTACTTTTCGATATAAGGGGGGGGACAGCGATTTTTCAAAATTTTCTAAAAATAATACAAAGAGACGTGTGCACAAGTATTACATTATATATATTTTTGAACTCGTGTTTTTACAAGCTTTCATTTGACACCCCACTCGATGACCTAGTAAAAAAAAAATTTTTTCACTTTTGATTGCACCCTTAAGTTAAAATTTAACTTTCAAAACTGCACGGTTCTGATGAGGCCATCAATTCCTATATTAGTGCCAAATTTCATCTTTCTATGTCAAATAGTCTCGGAGAAAATCGGATGTGATAGACAGACGGACAGACAGACACCGAAGTGATCTTATAAGTGTTCCTTACGGAACAATAAAAAAATTAATCGAGCATTTTATATTTAATGATATTGAAAATACGAATCTAAAGAAAGCAACTATAACATTTGTATAGTAGGGTCATTCTGGTCAAGGTTTCTAATTTGTTAGAAGGATATGAAAAGAAAAATTGGACTTTTTGTAAAAAATAAATAAATATTTTCTCGTTCACAATGTTTTTTTTTTGAATCGTCTGAAGTTGATCCGCTAATCTGATTTAAATTAAAAACTAAAAAAAAAAATAAATGTCATTAACAAGAAAAATCAGAATATATTCAAGCTTTAATTACACAGCCACACACGAAAAAAGTTCATTACTACGAATCAAAATACATGGATCTAGTGTATTTTTCGACGCTGAAACTACCCTTACACCCCTCTAATGATGCACATGGATGTTATTGAAATTCGGAAAGTTTCAAATACTTTTATCTCATCGGGCCAAACATTCAAGACAACTAGATCATCTTTCTAATAAGGTCGAAAATCATCCCTAGGAGGGGGGACTACCATCTGGGATTGACGGATCTTAGAAGTTCTAGCATCTGAGAAAAAAATACTGGCTTTCGTAGTCCCAGGCAGGATGTACAAATACAGGGTTAATTCGTTCCAACCGCCGACACAAGACTAAAGTCTACCACTATAGTAGAAAGTATAATAAGGATAGCAAGATTAAAAGATACATAAATTGGTAAATGTTAACGTAAAATTAGCGTGTCCGGGATGCCTCCTAAGGGGGGGTTTCACATGCACTGTAATTACAAGACTTTTTCTTTAAACATGGAACATGTTCAATAGGAGGGGTACTTTTAAAGCATGCCATTTAAGGAGATGGACAGAGGGTAAAATAGACGGGGGTGCCTAATGTGGGGAAGTCTCGGAAAACTAAAAAATTAAAGAGAAACCAGGGATCAGGGTTAAAAAATGCGAGTTAAATGGATAGCTGAAAATATAAATTGAAGGAGTAAAATCTGTTGATACCTACGTAGCTTTAATAAAAAAAAAATTGTCTTTCTAGTCTTAATAGCACTCGTGTACATCATCTGAGAGTAAGGATGGTTTTTACAAACCCTCTAGAGGTACTCTCTAGTTCTATCTCAGCGGTTGGAACCTTATCCCTCTTTACCTTCCCTCCTTAAAGCCAGACGATTGTTCCCAGTTATTAGATCTTATGATATCCCCCCATCAAAGGGGGTGGTTTTACTCTGCATAGGGGCGAGTTTTAACGTCATTAAGATGATTGACTTGTTGCGTTGTATCAGCTTCAAAAATGTGTTTTTTTTTTCTGAATTCAAATAACACAATCATTTGAGCGTAGGGGTAGTTTTTACGACGCTCTAGTGGTAGACTTTATTCTTGTGTCAGCGGTTGGAACGAATTAACCCTGTATTTGTCCATCCTGTCTGAGACTACGAAAGCCTGTATTTTTTGTCAGATGTTAGAACTTCTAAGATCCATCAAACCCTAAGATCCATCAAACCCAGGGGGTAGTCCCCCCGCCTCCTAGGGATGATCTAGTTGTCTTGAATGTTTGGCACAATGAGATAAAAGTACTTGATCATTTCCGAATTTTAATAACAGGAGTAGTTTCTACCACCCTCTAAGGGTAGTTTATAGTAGTGTATCGGTGGTTCAAGCGAATCTATTCTATATTTCTTCACCCTGCCTAAAATTTTTTCGTGTGGGGGTGGTTTTCACAGCCTATAGGGGTGAGTCTCGACCTTTTAAGAGTAATGTCTGGTTGTCACACCAGATTCAGATATTTTGTCTTAAGAGCTACAAAAATTTGTCCTTTGTACATGTTATTTAAACTCACGTGCATTATTTGAGTTTAGGGGTACTTTTCACTCCCTATAAGGGTGAATTTTGGTTTAATTAATAGAAATAGCTTGCTGTGGTTTTAATGCATATTCTCTTCTCTAGGCTATAAAATATCTACCATTTTTCACACTTCATTAAGAGTCATTACTTTATTACTGTAGTTTTACCCGATGACTCGATAAATCTTTTTAGTGTTCCGTACGGAACACTTATAAGATCACTTCGGTGTCTGTCCGTCTGTCACAGCCGATTTTCTCTGAAACTATTTGACGTAGAAAGTTGAAATTTGGTACTAATATAGAAATTGATGGCCTTATCAGAGCGGTGTAGTTTTGAAAGTTAAATTTTAGTTTTGGGGGGTGAAATCGGAAGTGAAAAAAAAATTTAAACTAGGTCATCGAATGGGGTATCAAATGAATGCTTGTAAAAACAAGAGTTCAAAAATATATATAATCTCTATATGCGCACGCTTTTCTTTGTATTATTTTGATAAAATCGTTAAATATCGCTATCCCCCCCTCTATCTCGAAAAGTACTGATCCACAAATTTTGAAAAAATTCTGGAATATTCTCCACGGGGTGTAGATTGAACGAAAATTATCACGAGTGCATTACCTTTAATAATTTATCTGTTATATAAAAAAACAAAAATTTCAAGGTCATCAGTTTTCAGTAAAGATCGGAAACAAACTTTGTTGAAAACTCATTTAGGGTGTGTTTTGTGAAGTCACTGATCATTTTATACCTCCGTAACAAAAATTTTTATTTCATAAGCAATTAACGTACTTAACACTAATTGTGCAAATTCAACTTGCACTTGACCGTTTTTTTTTTAAACTACGGATTCGAATTCAGCGTCGAAAAATACCCTACGTCCATGTATTTTGGTTCGTGGTAATGAACTTTTTTCTTTTGTGTGGCTGTGTTAAGTAAAAAATAATTCGAAATTTTTTGTTTTCCTTCTCTTTGCAATTACATATAGTCATTGTTTTGAATAATATGGCGCACTTCTGTACTCTTAATGTGGAAAAGCTTCTCTCTCTCCCCTTTAGCTACGATACTAGTTATTATATAAAGTTCAGTTTTATTACCTCTACCAGCGAAAAAATATTCTCATCAGAAAGATGTTTTCCTTTGAAGTAGAACATTTTTATTTTTGACATAACATCGTTTTGTAAACTTTCATCGACTGTGTGATGTAACTCCAATGCGTAAGGCATTATCTTATTCCAGTTGTCATCTAATTCTTGCAATTTTTTCAAAAATACAAACACTATAACAAAATATCACAAAAATAAACTGAAAGTAAATAGGTGCATATATTGTTAGAAAATTTTAAATGAGCATAACATAATTTGTTTTTAACTAAATTTGTTTAAAATTGTCATCAGCTGGAATCAACATTAAATATTTTATTTATAAAATAAATACTGTTGAAATCTTACTTTGAACAAAGAAATCACAATTCACGGTTGTAGACGAGTGGCCAAAAAAAAGGGCTTTTAAAAATTGTTGAAAAATTAAAAGAAGACATGTAATTTCTATCAATTTTTATAAGTAAAAAAATTCCAAAAGGACAAGTGCGTTGAAGAATACAGAAACCGATTTTTCACTAAGGTCATATTTATATATTCTGTTATGAGCTGGCCTATCAGCCCTCGAAGGGAATACATTTTCTTACAAATTCTACGGAAACATAAAAAATTAACACAATTCTCTTCTCATGTCAAAATTATATATATATATATATATATATATATATATATATATATATATATATATATATATATATATATATATATATATATAATATAATATTAGGCCAGCTCATAACAGAATATATAAATATGACCTTAGTGAAAAATCGTTAGATTTAGAGATATTGACACTTTTATGAATTTTGTGAAAATCTATACCTTAAATCAGTGCCATCCAGTGCCACCGCTCCAAATTTCCGTATTCTAAGATTCTAATTATTGTTACATAATCCTGAATAACCCAGTTGTTGATCACAGTTCAAAATAAAACTAATTGTGCTAAGTCTGGTGGAAAAAAAAAATTTTGCCAGTATCAAGAGTAAAAACATCTTAATTAGCTAACTTTGACTCTTCATACGCTAAAAAATGTATCAAGCTAACCTGGCCAGTAATATAAAAAATAAAAAAAAACGATTTTTCACTAAGGTTATATTTAGGTACATATTCTGAGTTCTGAGCTGACCTATCAGCCCTCGAAGGGAATATCTTGGTTTTGAGTCATTATATATATATATATATATATATATATATATATATATATATATATATATATATATATATATATATATATATAATCTGACATGAGAAGAGAATCGTGTTAATTTTTTATGTTTCCGTAGAATTTTCAAGATGCGATCTGTGACATTCTTAAAGTTGGGAAGGACTGCTATTCCAAGAGACTGATTTGCTTGGTTTCTAGTCTTCTGAAGACAGCTGGGGGATATATGTTTTTGAAAGTATTTTATATATCTTTACTGAAACTGGTTTGTTTGAAGAACGGCTCCAAGGTATTTTAGTTCTAGTTAAAAAGATTGTGACTGGAGAGTGATACGAGCTCTATGAACAAGGGAATTAATGACTGAGTGTTTCTGGGATGGTGAGGCGAGGAAACGTTTAAATATCTATCCGTGTGAGTGGGCCTGACTTAAAGTTATACCTGACTTTTAATTAATAAGAATATCTAGCAAACGGAGAGTATTATTATTTTCAGTATCAAAGGTGAAGTGGATATTTGGATGTGTCGTCAACGTAACGTTTCCAGCATTTTAGTTTAAGATGAAAGGTGTCGACTGCTGGTTTTTTAAAGTGTTCCTTCCATAAATATGTTAGGAATAACTGGAGAAAGAGCAGAACCCATCGCCGCGCCGTGCCAGTTGTTGGTTCATATATATATATATATATATATATATATATATATATATATATATATATATATATATATATATAAATATATACGAGGCTGGTTTGAAAAGTCCGTGCAAAAATAAATACTACTTTATGTGTTTGGGGTAAACCTTTTTTATTTTTCGACATAGTCTCCTTTTAGGCTTATACACTTCGTCCAACGATGTTCTAGTTTGTTGATCCCTTCCGAATAATGGGATTTGTCCAAGTCTGCAAAATATCCATTAGTGTCTGCAATCACCTCCTCGTTTGAATAAAATCTTTGTCCCGCCAGCCATTTCTTCAAATTGGGGAACAAATAGTAGTCCGAGGGAGCCAAGTCTGGAGAATAGGGGGATGTGAAACGAGTTGGAATCCTATTTCCATTAATTTTGCGACCACAACTGCTGAGGTGTGTGCTGGTGCGTTGTAATGGAAAAGGACTTTCTTGTGGGCCAATCGCGGGCGTTTTTCTTGCAGCTCGGTTTTCAAACGGTCCACTAACGATGAATAATATTCACCTGTAATAGTTTTACCCTTTTCTAGAGAGTCGATGAGGATTATCCCTTGCGATCCCAAAAGACAGTCGCCATAACCTTTCCGGCCGAAGGAACGGTCTTCGCCTTTTTTGGTGCAGATTCCCCCTTGGTAACCCATTGTTTAGATTGTTGTTTGGTCTCAGGAGTATAATAATGTATCCATGTTTCATCCACAGTGATGAAACGACGCTTAAAGTCCTCCGGATTCTTCTGGAACAGCTGCAAACCATCCTTGCAACACTTCACACGATTCCGTTTTTGGTCAAGCGTGAGCAATCGCGGCACCCATCTTGCGGATAGCTTTCTCATGTCCAAATGTTTATGCAAAATATTATATACCCGTTCAGTCGAGATGCCCACAGCACTAGCAATCTCACGCACCTTAACTCTTCTGTCATCCATCACCATATCATGGATTTGATCAATGATTTCTGGAGTCGTAACCTCCACAGGTCGTCCAGAACGTTCAGCGTCACTTGTGCCCATATGGCCAGTCCGAAAGTTTTGAAACCACTTATAAACTGCTAATTGAAGGTGCAGAGGCACCATAATGTTTATCAAGCTTCTCTTTAGTCTCCTGAGGCGTTTTGCCTTTCATAAAGTAATGTTTAATCACCACACGAAATTCTTTTTCGTCCATTTCTTGAAAATCACTCGACTTCCTTGATTCACACGAATGCCAAACACAAAGAAATAGACCAATATGGTTGAAACTTGGTGTGCGTTCATTCAAGAGATGCTACTAACTAAACATGACCTCGATACGCGCCGGTGGTGCCATCTCTTGGAGTTTGCACGGACTTTTCAAACCAGCCTCGTATATATATATATATATATATATATATATATATATGTATATATATATATATATATGTATATATATATATATATATATATATATATATATATATATATATATATATATATATATATATACATATATATATACATATATATATACATATATATATACACATATATATACACACACATATATATATACACACATATATATATATATATATATATATATATATATATATATATATATATATATATATATATATATATATATATATATATATATATATAATGGAGAAAGGATGTTAGACTATTGCCAAATACATGATCTCAGCATAACAAACACATTTTACCAACATAGAGACATATATAAGTACACAAGGGTTCAACATACAAAACAAGAGAGGTCAATTATAGACTATATACTGGTACAAAGGAGCAAAAGAAAATATGTGAAAAACGTAAGAATAAGAAGAGGAGCCGAAATATACAGTGATCATTACCTACTAGTAGAAATAATCAAAGAAAGGTTGCCTAAAGATGAAAGCCCAACAATAAGAAAATACTAATCAATAAGGACATATAAACTAAGAAAAGAAGAAATTATGATCAAATATCGACAAATAACTGAGGAGAAATTCGAAAAAGGATATAGACATGTAAAATATACAAGTTTGGAAGAAAAGTGGAGTATCTTCAAGAATATAATCCTGGTCGGGGCTACCAGAGTATGCGGAGTGTGCAACGCAAACAACAGTAAAAGACAAACACCTTGGTGGAATGGTGATGTACAAGAAGAAATTATTGCGAACAAGACAGAATGGAAAAAATATCTCAAAACAAAAACACCTGAACAATATGAACTATATAAAGGAAAAAGGAAAAGAGTTAAAAAGTTGGTAAGAAAAGAAAAGGAACAGTCATGGAAAGAATTCGGAGATAAAATGGAAGAAAATTGTAAAGAAAATCAAAAGCTATTCTACAGAGTTCTTAAATCATTCAGGAAGGTCCAACCTATAACCGAATTATATGTAAAAAACAAAAACCAAGAAATCCTAACAACAGAGAAAGCAATACTTTGAAGAACTATTGGGGGGGGTAATGAAGAAAAAGATAATGCAAATTATGAAGAATTGGAACATCGAAATATGGAACAAACAGAAGATAGGGAACAAATAGAATGGAAAGAGTTGGAGGACGTTATAAGAAAATTGAAAAATGGAAAAGTCTCAGGCAGCGATAAGATAACGTCTGAAATGATTAAATACATGGGGGGAAAGGAAAAAAACAATATTGTTAGAAATAATTAATAGTGCATGGGAGGAACAAAACTTTCCAGCCGAATGGGGAATATCGTTTATTACACCAATCTATAAAAAGGGAGAACACAAGGATTGTAATAATTACAGTGGAATTACTATACTGAACACAATTGTCAAAATTTATGAGGGCATTATTAATAATAGGATAAAGAAAGTAATAGAACCACAAGTATCGGAATCGCAAAGTGGATTTAGACCAGCAAGAAGTACACAAGACCACATATTTACATTGAAACAGATTATCGAAAAAAAGATCAAAAAAAAAATACCTTGCTTTCATAGACTTAAAAAAAGCATTTGAGTGTACCGAGAAATAAAGTGTGGAAAAGCCTAGAAAACAAAGGAATAAACAAAAAGACAATAAGAATAATAAAGGGAGTATACAGCAACAATGTGCAGTATGTAATAAAAAATAACATGAAGCTGGATTTACAACACAGGAAGGTTTGAGGCAGGGAAGAAGCTTGAGCCCAACATTGTTCACTGTATACATGGATGAAATAATCAAGAAGTGCGAAATAAAAGTGAAAAGAATGGCAAAAGAATAGAAGTATCTGAAGCGGTTTTTGCTAATGATATTGTGCTGGTGGCGGAAAATGAGAGACAATTACAAGGAAACCTCGATATTTGGAATAAAGCGTTTAAGGAAGAAGGTATGAAAATTAATATAGATAAAACAAAAGTAATGACAATGGAAAATCAACAAACACACATTTACATAAAAGGGAATAAAATACAACAAGTGGAACAATATAAGTATCTGGGAGTGATAATGGATGAAACTGGAAAATAAGACAAAGAAATTAATGAAAGAATCGAAAAAACGAACAAACTTTACTATGCAATAAATAATAAATTCATTAGGAAGAAAAAGGTGACGAAACAAACAAAAATAAAAGTGTTCAAGGCAATTTTTAGAACAATCCTGACATATGGATGTGAATCATGGACCCTAACAGACAGGCAGAAAAACAAGATACAAGCCGTCGAAATGAAATATCTGAGAGCAGTACAAGGAGTTACACGGAAGGACAGAATAAGGAATACAGAAATAAGGAGAAGGCTGAGAGTACAAGCAATTATGGAATATATACAACAAAAACAGTTGGGATGGTGGGGACATGTACAGAGAATGAAGGATGATAGACAGGTGAAACAAGTGTATGAAGCCCGAATACAGGGAAAACAGAAGCGAGGAAGACCTAGACAAACCTGGAATGGGAGTATTGGAAGTATACTTAAGGAGAAGGGAAAATCCTGGAAAGAAGCAGTGAAAATGGCAAAGAATAGAGACAGATGGAAGAAGTTTATATGTGGAGATTGAGAGGGAAAAAAGGAGAATGTGGTAGAAGGGATGTACGATTATATATATATATATATATATATATATATATATATATATATATATATATATATATATATATATATATATATATATATATATATAAATATATACAGTAATACCCCGCTTAGCGCGACCCCGTTACGCGCGGTTTCACTATAACGCGAATTTCAAATTTCGCGCTCATGTAGTCATTAACTTCTCTATGGTCGCGGGGGGATCCCCGCTTTCTCTGAATATTCTCTTTGAAGAATTGGGAATTCCCTGTCCTTCGACTTTGTTCTATGGGGATTTCCTCGTTCGTTTCGTGTGTTCATTTGTTCCGTAATGTTAGTTCGGTCGGCTGGCAGTTTTGTTTTAATATTTATTGGAGATACATACATACATAATTTAACCCTACGTTAAAAATGCCGCCTGTAAAGAAAAAAGAGCGTAAAAGCGTCACTTTGGAATTGAAGATGAAAGTGTTAAGAAGAATGGAAAATGGAGGCAAAGCAACAATTGTTGGGAGAGATTTTGGACTCTCAGAATCGACTGTGAGAACGATTTATAAAAATCGGGAAAAAATTAAAATCTCCAGCGAAGGTTCAACACCTATAAGTGCAACAAAACTTTCTCGTTCGAGATCATCTATCTTAGAAAGAATGGAGAAATTACTGTCAGTCTGGATCGAAGATTTGAATAAGAAGAACACACCACTAAGTCAAGATCTCATATGCACAAAAGCAAAATCTTTGTATGAGATGCTGAAAACAAAAGAAGGAGAAGGGAGTGCCACTCCGACTTTTGCTGCCAGCAGAGGCTGGTTCCATCGGTTCAAGCAGCGTTCTAATCTTCACAATATCCACATAACAGGCGAGGCGGCCAGCGCGGACATTCAAGCTGCAGCTGAGTTTCCAGACAAGTTTCAAGACTTCGTTAGACGAGAGAAAATTCCTGCTTGTCTCATCTTCAATGTTGATGAGACCGCACTTTACTGGAAAAAAATGCCATCTCGAACATTCATTTTTAAGGAAGAACGTCAAGCCAGTGGTTTCAAAGCTGCGAAAGATCGACTAACACTTCTGCTGGGTGGTAATGCCACTGGTGATTTCAAACTGAAACCTTTACTAGTGTACCATTCAGAAACACCCCGTGCAATGCGAGGCACAGACAAGACAAGTCTACCAGTTGTGTGGCGATCAAACAGAAAGGCGTGGGTTACACGGGAAATTTTTCAAGAATGGTATTCTAATAGTTTTTGCCCATCAGTCAAATCATACTGTGACAGAAATGGGCTTGAACCTAAAGTTATATTACTCTTAGACAATGCCCCAGGACATCCAACCTCACTTGATACGCCCAGAGACTTAAAAGTGTACGTAAAGTTCCTTCCACCAAACACTACGTCAATATTACAACCTATGGACCAGGGAGCAATAGCAAACTTCAAAGCTTATTACCATCGCCGCACTTTTAGCCAACTAATTCATGAAACTGACGGGGAAGGAAGACAGTCTATGCGAGAGTGGTGGAAGTCATACAACATTATGAAGTCTATTCACAACATAGAAGAGGCTTGGAAGGAAGTTAAAATGAGTTGTATGAATGGGGTGTGGCGTAATCTTTGGCCAGATGTAGTGGAAGCACCTAGAAGAATTGTCCAGATGCAGAGACAAGTGCTTGAAGACATTGCTGCAATGATTGAGGGGTCTGAACTTGAAGATGTCACGGTAGAAGATCTCGTAGAACTTGTAGCAACGCACGACGATCCTATTAGCAATGAAGATCTGATCGAGTTACAGAATAATCCTATCTACGATGAGGAAGAACAAGTAGAAGAGACAGTTTTATCTTCAGGGGAAATACAAAATGCACTTTCAAAAATTTATTCAGGTTTGGACATATTGCAGAGTATAGACAATAATGATGACCGTGTCTTGACCGTGTGTCAAACAATTAAAAACAGTGTTGGGTGTTATGAACGTATTTTACAAGAACGTAAACAAAACGTTACCCAAAAGACAATAGATGTATTTTTCCGTAAAAAATAAGAGTATGTATTGCATAAAGTGTTCTTAGAATTAAAGTGATTGATTAAAATGATTTGTATTTTTTTGTATTAAATTTTGACTATGTTTAATCATAAACCTCGATATACGCGAATTTCAGTTAACGCGATTTTTTTCGGAACGTATCCCTCGCGTAAAGCGGGGTATTACTGTATATATATATATATATATATATATATATATATATATATATATATATATATATATATATATATATATATATATATAAATATATATATATATAAATATATATATATATATATATATATATATATATATATATATATATATATATATATATATATATATAAATATATATATATATATATATATATATATATATATATATATATATATATATATATATATATATATATATAAATATATATATATATATATATAAATATATATATATATATATATATATATATATATATATATATATATATATATATATATATATATCTCAAACTATAGAACACAAAACAACATCACATACTGTAATAAAAAAATGCCATTAGTGAAATGGAGGAAGAACAAACTTCAGGTGTATCCTTTTAATACATGCATATAGAAAAATATTTCTTAAATTTACTATTAGTTTATAATTTCGTGTGTTGTGCAGGTCATGAGATTGTTTGTCAATATTTCTTATTTGTCATGCGATCTTGGTTGATTTAAAACTTATATTAAAAAATATCCGCCTTCTATCAAAGGCTGTGAAAGTACAAGCCACAAATTAATACAATAATTTTTAGTTAAACGGCGCATTTCACAGTCACAATTATTGAATGCTAGCCCGACATGCATGAATCATTAATCCCTGACCAGGAACAAGCAGTTAATCAATAATACACAATATATCAACAATAATAATTAATTGCTGAAATATAGACTTAAATAATTATTTATCCAGTATTTTTATATTAAGGAATATGGATGTGAATTTATATTATTATTGAGTTTCATTGAACTCCTAATTCATAGCCAATATATATATATATTTTTATGGTGTAAAAACTAAGGAAGAAAAAAAAAATTTCCAACTATGCTGAAGTCGATTATGCAATGCATAAATTAACAGCAGCATTGGTTTAGAATTTTAATAATAGTAAGTGTTAATATATAAAAATCGTTTTTTTTTTCAGAAAAGGGAAAAACGGGATTTATATGTGGTAGGTAAGCACAATGCGAATATACACGACTTTATGGAAGGCAAAGAAGAATCCCTAGTTTAAATACTTAAAACTTAGCTTTAACTTATTATTAAAATTATTAACATAAACAAATGTTATCAAATTGCGGAAAAGTCAGAAAAAGTGTTATTTCTTTCTTATTTCTCAAAATAAATTCATAAAAAAATACCATATGTCGTTGCTACATGCTTCTATAAAATTAAGTATACAAGGTGTTTCATTTAAAAGATATAAAGTTAGTATCATATGTCAAAAGTGAGAACAGCGATTGTTTCTGTTTCAGTCGTTTTAATCGTTAAAAACCTTACAATACAAATTAGTTTTGGGGGGGTGAAATGGGAAGTAAACATTTTTCTTCAATAAGGTGTAGATTGAATGAAAATTATCATTTTTGATAATGGTATATAAAAATAACATTAAAATTTTTTGATATATGTTTCGAACTTGTATAGAGGCCCCATCGTGTTTAGTAAAAAATGTTATTCATCGTATAGATACAAGTATAAATACACGTGTACAGCAAGGATCTAAGATAATTATTGTGGGGGATTTTATATAAATTTTTTGGAATGTGTTAATATATCTATTCATCTATTTGAATAGCACTGGGCTTATTCAAAAGTAGATATATTAGTTCTACTAGAGACAATCCATAGATAAAAATTCATAGATATGTGCTTTGAAATTTTTATAATGATATAGAAGTTGTACAAAGTTTTTTTAGCCATCACAAACAAGTTTGTGTTTGAATTCTAGATATTGATTTTCGAAAACTAATTTAGGGGATATTTGTGAAGCGAATGATCATTTTATACTCCGTAACAAAAATTTTTATTTTAAAAGCAATCATGGTTCGGAACACTAATTGCGCAAGTCCGGCTTGCCCTTGACCAGTTTTGTTTTCATGAAAATATGAGAGACAAAAATAATATTTCGATTCCTTGACTGAAAAACACTCGAAAAAGAGGTATAACAATCCAAATACGAAGTCACTCATGAATGTTTAAAATTTGCCCATTATCCCATTCAAAAAACCTGGAAAAATCCTCATAATACTATTGAAACTACACAAGATTCTCCCATCTCTTTGACCCTCTTTTCCTATTAGGATTTAAAATAATGAAAAAATAATTTTATTTTCATATTCTTACAGTCCAACAATCTTGAAAAGGGCATATAGTACGATATATGTGAAGTAACCTCTCTAACCCCTACCCCACCCCATTAACCCCTTATATATTTGACTGTAAATAATACTCTTAAAACTTAGCAGGTAACTATTATATATGTACCAAGTTTGAAATCGATATCTCATTTCCTTATGCCAACAGACAGACAAACACACCGACGGAAATGAGTGACTATATTTTTTGGGACCTAGGAACTCTAAAACATGAAGAAAAACAAAAATTACGAACTGTGAATTTTTTCACGAATACAATACTTTAGAAAGGAAAGCAAAAAACTTGTTCCACATCATTCACAGAGTTGAAGTAGACCTCAAAAATATGCGATAGGAGTTGGTTGAGAGGTCTACAGGTGCGGCAATCTGGCATGCCTTATCTCATCACACTTTCATCAATATCTGTGACGGCTAAATGTGTCTTGTTAGTTATATATGTAAAATAAAGATTGTTAATTACGTGACAAACGTGGAAAGCGACATTTTGCAGGACAAGTAAGCAACCAGCATATCACTTTCTTACACTAAAGAATACCTTAATCCAAGGTTTACTTGACACTATTTTAAATGGCAGGCATTTTATGGTGAGATGTTAGTCATAAAAAAGTTTTTAATTCAGAATTGACTTTCTCTTATCTCGTTAATGTCCTATATGTTCGATTATAATTATTTAAAGTTTGTTCATTATGTTTATCAAAAAAAAAAAATTAAAAAATTTATGAAACATTGGAAATATAGACAATTTATCGACCTTACCCCTTTCGCCCCCATTTGAAATCAATATCTCATTGCGTTCAAGATTTATCCTGTCAACAGACAGAGAAACATACATTAGGAAAAGAAAAACTATGTTTTGTGATCTAGGGACTCTAAAATGTGAAGAAAAATGCAAAAACCTTTTGATTTTTGCATGATTACAACGCTTCACTTGGAAAAAAAGGGAAATACTATACAGAAAGTGTTTGATTCGGATGAACGCTCAAAATAGTAAGGACGAGATGGCAAGTTTTTCGCTCTGATTCTAAAAATACTATTTTGCGAACAAAAAAAAAATGCAATTTTTACGGACTAATGCATCAAGTAATCTTTTACATATGAAGTTTGAGAAGTGGTGATAGCAAGTTTGAGAGTAGAGTCGTACTACAACACTACTTTTTTTCAGACTTGACATGTACTACATTTTTTTTGTGTTTCCATATAAATTAATATAAAAAATAATAATTAAATAACTATTTATTACGAAATATTGACAAACATATCTTGTAACGTGCTGTTTTCCAGTAAAATCGTACCGAATTTTGTATTCATCTCACTAGTGTAGTGACTATTGTAACGAAAATTATTAGTTGGAAAGTATTGCATAAAAACTTTTTGACTTACGTCCAACTGGAAAAAGTCCTTCGTCCCTCACGTTCGAGTTTATCCATGGTACGTCATAAACATTCCTTTCCTTAAGAAGAATGTATGGGTGTTTACTTAAAAACGGATTTGTTGAATTTCTTTCGACAACAGGACCAAAAGGTATGAAAGGAATGGCGTTCATATAGATAAAAAGACTTTGAACGGCATTTATCAGTTTTTTTTTGCCATCGGTGGCTTTTAAACAATCGACCATTTCTCTAGTTGAAGTTGTCTGACAACTTACATTTTTAGCTACCGTCTGGGCGCGAGTTAAGGGTATTTCGACCAAAGACCAACAATTTAGTGCTGTGCCACTTTGTGATAAACCTCTATGAAATAATCCTGAAAAGTAAAAAAATACAATATATGTATGTGTATTTTTTAAAAATTAAGAAGCTATTCGAGATACATACAGTCGACACTGTTTATAGTGAAACTCTATATAGTGAAAAACTCTTTATAGTGCAATTTTTTCAAGACCTAGAATATTTTAATGAAATTTCATGTAAAAAGCCCTGCATATAGTGAATCTGTAAAATAGTAACTCTATATAATAAAATTTTTACCGGAATTTTATGTATAAAGTTTTATGCATTTATTGAGATCTTGGCCATTTCGGGTTTCCCATTTTTATCTAACATTAGCACGAATTCCATTTTTATGACGCATTCTTTTGAAAAGATTCTTAACGCGTTTATAACGCCTAATGGTTGGCAATAAATCAGGTAGATTTCTGTGAGAAACCCGGGGAATAACCCATTTTATAGAAACCCGGGGAAAAAACCCATGTTATAGTCGAGGCCTAGTAATTCGCAAATTCAGGTTCAGTTTCTTTTTGTTTAAGAATCAAGTAAGATGTCCAAGCGACTGTGTTTAAGTTTAGCTGAGAAAATTAAAGTTTTGGAGGAAGTTGATAAAGGCTGCAAAAAAATTGATGTTGCTGCAAAATTTGGTGTTTCTCCAAGTTGCGTCTCTCTGATAATAAAAAGTCGCGACAGTATCATCGAGAAACCTAGTGTTCCAAGCAGTCGAAAACGAGTACGGGTGAGTACTTATGAGGATGTAAATGAAGCAGTTTTACGATGGTTTCAAGTGGCCCGTACGCATCAAAACGTACCCATATCGGGAAATTTAATAAAGCAAAAGGCTCTACAATTTGCTAAAGAATTTAACTGCGTTAATTTTCAAGCTAGTGAAGCGTGGTTGAGTGCCTGGAAGATTCGCAATTCAATTGTTTTCAAGACGGTGTCTGGCGAGAGTGCAAGCGTTAGTCAGGAGGACTGTGACATTTGGACTGAAACTGTTTTAAAAAGTGCATTGAAAAAGTACGAGCCAAAAAACGTTTTCAATTGTGATGAAACCGGTTTGTTTTTTAAATGTTTGCCAAATAAAACTTTTGCTTTTAAAAGTGATAAATGTTTTGGTGTTAAAACAAATAAAGAAAGGGTGACACTTATGGTTGGAGCAAACATGGATGGTTCAGAAAAACTGAAATTACTGCTCATAGGTAAAAGCAAAAATCCCCGTTGTTTAAAAGGAGTTAAATCTCTGGAGTTAGATTACGCCAATAATAAAAATGCATGGATGACTTCTGAGATTTTCGAAAGATGGATCAAACAACTGGACACGAAAATGAAAAGCCAAAAGCGAAAGATTGTGATGTTTATAGACAATTGTCCTGCACATCCAGTTACTGTAAGTAAAAAATTAAGGAATATTGAATTGATCTTTTTTCCACCAAACATGACCTCCAAATTGCAACCAATGGACCAGGGTATTATAAAAAACATAAAACATCATTACCGAAACAGAATTGTTCACAAAATTGTTAATGCGATTGATAACAACCTTCCAGTCCAAAAATTGATTACCCTTAAAGAGTGTATAACCGAAGTCGCTAAAGTATGGAGTGAAAATGTTTCTCAGAAAACTATCAAAAACTGCTTTTCTAGAGCAGGTTTTACTGAAAAAATTGACGAATGGGAAAAAGAAGACGAAATGGATCTGGCTACCTTAAAAAGGCAATGGGGTATTCTACAAAAAACTGCTACCGTCGACGCAGATTTTTTACTTGAACATTTCTTAGAAATCGACAATGATGTTGGCACGACAGATCTCCCAACTGACCAAGACATAATTGACGATATAAAAAGTATAGAAGATCATGAAGAAGAAACTGAAACCGGGAAATGTCCTGCTAAATTTAGTGAAAATGAAATAAGAAATGCATTTGACATTGTGCGAACTACTCTCAGGGGCCAGGAAAGTGTACCTGATCAAATCTTTATGCATTTGAATAAATGCGAGAATTTTGTTGAGCAACAATTATTTTTCAAAAGTAATGTCAAAAGAAAATAACTGATTATTTTTCCTAGTACGTATGTACGTAGTATGTACATATGTATTAACAGATTTTGTATTATTCTTTTTATTTCGTATGTAGTACATACATACATAAAGTCCGTACGTTATATCTTTACACGTGTGTCATAGTTTTCAGGCAATATCCCAGACGACTATTATATTTTTTGTCTCTTTTTACCAATACCTACGATTTATTGGTGAAAAGAGACAAATAATATAATAGTCGTCTGTTATATGGCCTGAAAACCATGACGCACGGGTAAAGATATAACGTACGGACTTTATGTATGTATTTAGCCCTGTACATGCTATGTACTATTTAAACTTTCAAATGTTTAATAAAATCTTTTTCTAATAATTCAATTTTGCAATACAAGTAAATGATTACCAATATAAAATACATACATATACGGATTTTTTCTTTATATAGTGAAAAACTTTCTATAGTGAAATTTCGGTCAACATTTGGTCTTTCACTATATAGAGTGTCGACTGTATTTAAAAAAAAAGTGCAAGTTGGACTTTCGCAATTAGTGTTCCGTACGGTGGTTGCTTTTAAAATAAAATAAAATCTTCACCTAGGTTAAGTTAATTAGGCCCTGACATCTTATGATTCAGTATGTATTTTCACGGTTTTTCTTAGTCGATAATGTATAATAGTTATAGCATCTTAGCTACCTAATAGCTAATAAATCAATCTAGCTCAATCTAGAAGCTAGTAATAAAAGTGGAAAACAAATATTTACTACCTAAATATTTGTTTAATTATAAACAAATAAAATTAAATTAATATGTCGACGTGCCGTAACGGATGGAAAATAAAACACCTTCACCATTTAGTACGGATTTCCCTAGTTTGTGGTATTTTTTCGGTATTTTTTTGTACCAAATAAATTATCATACGTAATGCACTCGTGATAATTTTCGCTCAATTTACACTTTATGAAGATTATTCCAGAATTTTTTCAAAATTTTTTGATCATTACTTTTCGAAATAAGGTTGGTGAATAGGGGTGCTTTTTCCGTTTTTTTTTTTTTTTAAATAATACAAAGAGAAGTGTTCGGAAGTATTACATCATATATATTTTTGAACTCATATTTTTACAAGCTTTCATTTGACACGCCACTTGATGACCTGGTAATTTTTTTTCCCTTCGATTTCACCCCCAAAATCCTGTAAGTCAAAATTTACCTATCAAAAGTACACGGCTCTAATTAGGCCGTCAATTCCTATATTTAAGCCAAATTTTAACTTTCTATGTCAAATAGTTTCGGAGAAAATCGGGTGTGACAGACATACAGACAGACAGACGGGCATACACCAAAGTGATCCCATAAGTGTTCCGTATGGAACACTAAAAACATTTGTTAATACAACATGTACGAAATATATGTAACAAATGGGATACCAGATATATTTTTAGTGTTCCGTACGGAACACTTATAAGATCACTTCGGTGTCTGTTCGTCTGTCACGCCCGATTTTCTCCGAAATTATTTGACACAGAAAGTTGAAATTTTATACTAATATACGCACTGATGGCCTCATCAGAGCCGCGTAGTTTTGAAAGTTAAAATTTTGACCTTAAGGGGTTAGTTTTGGGGGGTGAAATCGGAAGTAAAAAAAACATTTTTTTTACTAGGTCATCGAGTGAGGTGTCAAATGAAAGCTTGCAGAAACACGAGTTCAAAAATATATATAATGTAATACTTGCGCACCCTTTTCTTTGTATTATTTTTAAAAAATCGCGAAAAATCGCTGTTCCCCCTTTATCTCGAAAAGTACTAACCAAAAAAATTTGAAAAAAATTATGGGATATTCTCCACAGGGTGTAGAGAGAACGAAAATTATCACCTTTAATAATTTATCTGGTATATAAAAAAATCAAAAATTTCAAGATCATCAGTTTTCAATAAAGATCGAAAATAAACTTTGCTGAAAACGCATTTGGGGTGTGTTTTGTGAAGTCACTGATCATTTTATACCTCCGTAACAAATTTTTTTTTTTAGAAGCAATCAAGGTACGGAATACTAATTGCGCAAGTTCAACTTGCACTTGACCGCTTATTTAATAATTGGGTTTTATAACAACCAGAAATGTTTTGATAATTATGCTAAAAGGTAGAACAAAACGGCTGAACAAATTTAAGTCATAAAGCATATTCATATTACTCGAATATTGTCGTAAGTTTTAAAGGCGAAAAATTATCATTTTTTTTTAAAATTAAAAAGTAAACCGTATGTCTAACATAAAGAGAACCAACTAAATAATTGAATAAAAATATAATAGTCGCATACCAGTTGGAACTGTCAAAGCAACAGCCTCCTCTGCTTAAAAGAGGCTCTGGTTCAAAATGTAGTAAATGTTCAGTAAATCTTGGAAATCTATTCTATAATATGAAATTGTACAAAATTCATATGTTTAAAAGCAGTTAAAATGCTTACAAAACAACCTACAACCATAGATTTAAATATACCTAGGTGCTTCAACTACTTAAAAACTGTGCCTAGTTTTCACATGTGTGGAACCTGAACACTCTTCAGAGCAATAATCTACATTTTATAAGTAAAAATATTTACTACGTAGTTTAGAAACTTGGTTAGGACCTAGTTTTAATTACAATTGGACTTGGAAATTAATTTTAAAAGTATATACACCGGATACAAAGTACCCGTTACTCGTCCTGATCCGAAGTACCGGGTAGTCGACAATAAATATACCCGGTACCAGGTATCTACACATTGATGGCATCTGCGGTCTACGGCCAACCAATCTACAACTACCAATGCCATACCGGTAGCGGTAGATATTCGTCTCCTAGAAATATATCTCGTCTTCATCGATGATGTTCGGTTTCGGTACATTCGGTATCAATAGTAATGATTGACAAGAATGCGGGCACAATTAGGAATGCAAGCAAAATTGCAAAATATTTATTCTCTGGCTTTAGGGACAGTTTTAAATTAAAATAAGAAGATATTTTATTAATATAATACACAAATATAATACAGAAAATTATAGAAGAACCTATATACTCTCAATCCTTAAAAACAATGAAAATAAGTAAATTAATATTGCACGCGCCGCGCATGTGGACATGAACGAACAGGTTTTTGTTTACTTTACATTTTGCTATGGTATTGTTCACGTACGGCCCGGTATAACTTTTTTTTTAACAAAAGTCAGTGAATTGAGTAGGTAAGACAGTTTGTATTATAGTGGAAATACTTACTTAATTGAAATTGAGTCATGTCAAAGAAGAAATCGCATGTGTGGACTTTCTTTGACGTCGTGGAGTTTGATTCCCGTAGAGTGAAGTGTAATCAATGCCAAACAGTTATTTCGCGTGGTGGGCAGGGGGGGGGAAAACAGCAAACACTACTAGTATATTAAATACAAACATCCAGAGTTGATGCCCCAGTTACGTTCTTCGATTAAATGTTCATCAAATGATCCAACCCGAGTACGTCGCAGTCACACATAGAAGAATTACCTCCGGTATTGCCTATTCCGTCCAGTCCAGTGTCATCAGAAGTCAGTTTATCGCAAAAATACCAACGAAGTATTGAAGAAAGTTTTGTTTTACAATGGTCACTTGAAGATTCTAGATCAAGGAACCTTAATATTGCTATTGGTGAGATGACTGCTTTGGACAACCAGCCGTTGTCTATTGTTGAAAATACTGGCTTCAGAAACTTGATGAGAACAGTGTGAAACCGAAATATAACATACCAAGAAACTAAATCTCAAATTAGCAAAGGCCTGCTCAGTGCCGCCGCAATCTCAGTTACTACAGATCTGTGGACAAATCTAAATAACATGGAAAGTTTTTTGGGTTTTACAGCACACTGGCTTAGTGACGATTTCAAATTTCACCACGCAGTATTACAAAGGAAACATTTCCCAGAATCACATACAGCCAATAATATAAAAGACTGTTTAGAAGAAATTCCAACGTTGTGGAATATAAACATGACCAAAATTCATGCCATCGTGCGAAACAATGGAAGAAATGTGGCGAAAGCTATTGATGACTCAATTTTTAATGGAGTTCCTTGTTTTATACAAACGTTGCAACTGGCAGTAAAAACTGCATTGAAACATGCTACTATGACACAAATACTTGCAAAATCTAGACCAGTGATTCCCAAAGTGGTTCAGGTATACCCCCAGGGGTCCACGGGAGACTCGACGGGGGTCTACGTTGGCGTGAAAAAAAAAATGGGGGTTCACAAGTTGTAAGTGGGGGGTCCACGAAAATTTATCCGGTTTCGATAGTAAAGAACAAAAATGTTGGCTTGGCTTTACCTATCAATGTAGGCAGATAATACACTACTCAAAAAAATTAAGGGAACAAAAAAAAATTCCAAATTTTTCGGTGATTTTTGACAGGCTGTATTTCGGTGAAAAAATGGTCGTATTGAGACTTTAAAAAAAGCATTTTGAAGCTTTAAGATTCTAATTTTCAGAATTTTTGGCTAAAATTTAGGAGCTACGGTTCTCATGACGTGCAAAGGGACGAAATACGACTTGTGCTGTGCTTGCCATCTTGCATGAACTTGTTTTTTTTTATGGGTCTAGCACACGTGCTGCAGGGAAGTCCCTAAAGCGCTCCAGGAGCGGCACGAGTGCGGAAAAAGCTATTCACGTTGTTCTTGAATCGCTGTAAATTGTACTCGGTGGGAAACACTGCGCTGGGCAAATTATTCCAAAGGGATGACGTTCTCCATATAAAAGATTGCTTGAAAAGCGTTGTACGCGGAGTAACAAGCTGAACCTCGTACGGATGTGAAGCACCAGTGCAACGTGTATTTTCTAACATGCACCGCTTTGGGAGGAATTAAGCGGGCTACATCCTTCGAACACTTTCCATGAAAAATACTTGTACAACAGACTCAAGTCGCCAACCGTTCTTCGATGTTCCAGCGAATTAAGGCCGCCGGTCAATTCCGGGTCCCCAATCAGACGGACCGCTCTTCTCTGAACAGAATCCAACAAATGCAGTGTATATTTGGGAGCGAAGCCCCAAACGTGGGAGCAGTATTTCATAGTTGATCGAATTTGGGCTTTTGTGAAGAATTAACAGATGTTGTGGGGTGTAAAGATTTCTGGTTCTAAATAATATTCCCAACTTTTGAGAGGCTCTCCTTGCTATGCCTGCAACATGTTCAACAAACATATTTGCTCCCAAACTAACGCCCAACAAATTGAGCGACGACTCTAGGGGAATGGAGTGCCCCGACATAACTATGTCGGGTTCAACAACGTTAACTTTTTTAGAAAAACTGCCGCCTGGGTTTTTGTAGCGTTAAATTCCACTTGGTTACTGTCACCCCAAGATAGAATTTCTTCCAGGTCTTTGTTAAGTTGAACGACCTCCTGCTGTCTGCGGATATTCGCTTGAGCGGCCGATGTCCGAGCGTTCAAGATGAATGAAGAGACAAGCGTACTGTCATCTGCAAAGTTGTAGATTGGATTCCCGGTCCTTTTCAGCAGATCGTTAATGTAAATGAGAAAGAGAGTAGGAGACAGTATGGAGCCCTGGGGCACACCGGCGTTGATAGTGAGGGTGTTAGAAAGAAATCCGTCGACCGCCACTCGTAAAGAACGCTCTCTGAGGAAACATGAGAGCCACAAACAGAACCTTTCAGACATACCATAAGAGCGTAACTTAGCCAACAGTCCATCGTGCCAAACACGGTCGAATGCCTTGGATATGTCAAGAGCAACTGCTCGAGATTCTCCAAAGTGTTCAACTGCGTTGTTCCAAACATGTGTTACATAAGTCAGAAGATCTCCTGTTGATCTATGTTTCCGAAAACCATATTGGTGATCGCTAATAATATTAAATTGTTTGATTCTTCACCAATATAAATACGAATGCCAAGGACAAACGTTACACATTTGTTTCCGGAATTTTGAAAAGAAAAGTGTGAGTGAATCGACGTCAGTGTTTGCCAGTGCCGGAAAAAAGTAAGTACCTGCCTATTTGTTATTCATACTTTTATTTTATATTGTAATAATATTATATTTGTTATGTTTGCGTGTAGTAGGTACGTAATAAAAATTAAATACTGAACAGGGCCATTATTCGATACTTCTATAAAAGAACAGAAAGCCGAGAAAAATTGAACTTTTAGTACTTTTTATTACAAAATTATTTATTTACCCGACTGTAGTGATTCACTAAAGAAGACATACATGATTGACCTGCATGTTTGTACATATTTCAGTGCCCTCGTAGTTGCTAATGCTAAATGACTAAAAATATTTTCATAAATTGTACGTGTCTTTATGTACCACTCGTAACGTACATCAAAGTAATAAATAAATCATTAAAATCGCGGATTTTTGATGTCAAAATATTCTTTAAAAGTATTTTCTCTCGAATTTACAGAAATGTATGAAAATATAATTAATCAAAAAATATTTTATATTATATTAAAATAGGTTCAGCCGTTATGTAAAAACCTCTATATGGGTCTTAGCAGTTTATTGCTTTTAATAATTAAAATCAGTTTTGCCGCCGGCATTTTCGTTTTTTCATTGCAATAATTAATTAATCCTATTTTATTCTGTTAAAATAGCCATATCCTGTTAAAGTCGCCTTATGATTACTAAAACAAACATTTTTTTTCTTTACAGGTAGGTAACTGATACGAAATATGGCTGAATCTAAGAAGAAATGTCGACAGTACAGTGTTGATTATTTGAAATTTGGTTTTCTTCTATCAAAGGCAGACAAACGATTGCCCATATGCCTTTTATGCAACAAAGTTTTGAGCAATGACTCTATGAAACCTTCGAAGCTCGAAGATCATATAAGAAGGTGTCATCCTGATAAAATAGGTAAAGATTTAAAATATTTTCAAACATTGAAGGAAAAATATGAAAAGAGACCCACCGTGCATAGTATGTTTGCTTCAACGTCTCAAAGTAACGATGACGGCTTGCGGGCATCTTACAATATCTCATTGATTATAGCGAAATCTGGAAAACCGCACACCATCGGAGAACAGTTAATTTTACCCGCTGTTGAAGAGGTTTTAAAAACTGTTCTGCACAAACCTTCATTTGACGTACTCAAAAGAATTCCTTTGAGTAACAACACTGTACAAAGACGTATTGATGAAATGAGTTCTGATACTGAAAGCTTCTTGTGTAATTATCTGCAAACAACTCATTTTTTCTATTCAACTGGACGAGTCAACTTTACCTGGTAATGAAGCATTATTATTGGCATATGTTCGATTTGTTATGGACGAAGAAATCCATGAAGAGCTGCTATTCGCGAAAACTTTGGAGACGGACACTAAAGGCGAATCAATATTTAATGTCCTGAGTGGTTTTTTTAAGGAAAAATCGATTCCATTTACAAACATTATTTCGGTGGCAGCAGATGGAGCTCCTGCCATCTTCGGGCGGTATCGTGGGTTTATAAGCCATCTTAAAAGAATTATACCAGGAGTAACTGCAATTCACTGTGTCATCCACCGACAACACTTGGTAGCGAGAAATTTGAGTGATAGATTGCACCAATCGCTTCAATTTGTAATTAAATCAGTTAAAAAAATAAGAAGCAATGCGTTGAATACCCGTTTATTTGCACAATTGTGCCACGAAAATGATGAAGACTTCCAACGATTGCTCTTACATACTGAAGTACGCTGGTTGTCGAAAGGTGTATGTTTAACAATATTTTACTCACTTTTTGAATCAGTTTTAGAGTTTCTGGAAAGTAAAGATCCAGATTTAAAAGAAAACCTGATCAAATTGAAAGCAGACATCGCGTATTTGACAGATTTGTTCAAAAAATTTATTGACATTAACTTGCAGTTACAAGGGGCCAGTCTAAATTTAATAAAAACAAAGGGTGTAATTTCGGCTTTTCTTGGAAAATTGAAATTTATGAAGCAAAATATTAGTCGGCACGAATTCTCCCAGTTTCCAAACTTGTCACAGGCAGAATGTCTTGATGAGGATATTCAGACATACGTTCAACATTTAAATGCCCTGCATGATGACTTCAAAAATAGACTTGAAGATATTCTGACGATGGAAACACCACCATGGATCATAAATCCATTTGATGAAACGGAAGTGGCGAATGTGGTATTACAAGAGGAGCTACTCGAGCTTAGCACCAATGAGGAGCTGAAGGTGAAATTTAAAAAAGGCTATCAAACATTTTGGCTGCAGACAGAAATACCCGAAAAATATCCTGGGCTGTGGGAAATTGCGAGAAAACTTTTGATAGCGTTTCCCTTTTCATACCTTGCCGAAAGAAGTTTTAGTGTCGTTACAAACCTATTAACAAAGAATAGGAGCAGATTGAACAACACATAGCTTATTGACGAACCAACACGGATCTCTGATCGAGACGGGGAGTTCGCCAGTCTTCTTGATCTGTTTTTAACCACCAATCCGGAGATTTACACGGTCACCATAAATCCGCCGTTAGGTTCTTTCGACCATAAACTGCTTTCGACATCGAGTATCCTGCCAATCAGTAACAGAGAGGCGCCTAGGCCGCGCAAGATTTGGCATTACAAATCTGCTAAATGGGAATATCTCATGGAATACTTTCGAACTTTCCCTTGGATGGACGTTTGTTTTCGATCCGATAACCCATCTGACTGCGTCAAGGAGGTCTCCGATGTTATTTTGGCTGGTATGGAAGCTTACATCCCTTTTTCGAAGAAATGCTCCTCCAACGGCAAGCCTTGGTTCGACCGAAAATGCAAGGAAGCTGTTGCTTCTAAACATATTGCCTACCGACAATGGCGTGAAAATCCTAACACCGTAAATCGTAACATCTTTGTTCGTGCCCGGAACAGATGCAAAGGAATTATCGACGAAACCAAGGAGGCATACAATCAACGAATTAGAAACAAACTTCTCGCTTGTCCCAACAATTCCAGGTCCTTTTGGGCAGTCGCTAAGGCAGTTAGTCAAAATTTTACCAAATCCACCATACCACCACTCACACGGCCAGATAATTCCATTGCAACCACACCTGTTGAGAGAGCGAACTTGTTGGCTGAACTCTTTGCTTCACATTCTACTGTCGATTTCCAAGGCAAAACACCACCTACTATTCCCATATTGCAGTCAAGGATGCCCGATGTTGTCTTCAGACAGCGCATCATAAAGCGTATTTTAATGAAGCTAGACACCAAGAAGGCTTCTGGCGCTGACGGAATACCTGCCATAGTTTTCAAAAACTGTGCAAGGGAACTAACACCAGTTTTCTGTAGACTTTTTAACCCATCCTACAGAAAGGGAATATTTCCGTCCTGCTGGAAATGTGCCACGGTTCAGCCGATACCTAAAAAAGGCAAGAAGACCTTGCCAAATAACTACCAACCAGTTGCACTGCTTTCTCTCTCTAAAATATCTTGAACGATTCAATATTATTAGCGATCACCAATATGGTTTTCGTAAACATAGATCAACAGGAGATCTTCTAACACATGTTTGGAACAACGCAATTGAACACTTTGGAGAATCTCGAGCGGTTGCTCTTGACATATCCAAGGCATTCGACCGTGTTTGGCACGATGGACTGTTGGCTAAGTTACGCTCTTATGGTATGTCTGAAAGGTTCTGTTTGTGGCTCTCATGTTTCCTCAGAGAGCGTTCTTTACGAGTGGCGGTCGACGGATTTCTTTCTAACACCCTCACTATCCACGCCGGTGTGCCCCAGGGCTCCATACTGTCTCCTACTCTCTTTCTCATTTACATTAACGATCTGCTGGAAAAGACCGGGAATCCAATCTACAGCTTTGCAGATGACAGTACGCTTGTCTCTTCATTCACCTTGAACACTCGAACATCAGCTGCTCAGGCGAATATCCGCAGACAGCAGGAGGTCGTTCAACTTAACAAAGACCTGGAAGAAATTCTATCTTGGAGTGACAGTAACCAAGTGGAATTTAACTCTACAAAAACCCAGGCGGCAGTTTTTTCTAAAAAAGTTAACGTTGCTGAACTCGACATAGCTATGTCGGGGCACTCCATTCCCTAGCATCGTCGCTCATTTGTTGGGTGTTAGTTTGAGAACAAATATGTCCTGGCATGAACATGTTGCAGGCATAGCAAGGAGAACTTCTCAAAAGTTGGGAATATTATTTAGAACCAGAAAGCTTTACACCCCACGACAACTGTTAATTCTTTACAAAGCCCAAATTCGACCAACTATGGAATACTGCTCCCACGTTTGGGGCTCTGCTCCCAAACATACACTGTATTTGTTGGATTCTGTTCTGAGAAGAGCGGTCCGTCTGATTGGGGACCCGGAATTGACCGGCGACCTTGATTCGCTGGAACATCGAAGAACGATTGGCGACTTGAGTCTGTTCTACAAGTATTTCCATGAAAAGTGTTCGAAGGATGTAGCCCGCTTAATTCCTCCCAAGAATTTAGGGTTGAAACTCAGCCACGACGCAAATTTTCATTGTTAGATCTAATCTTCACATTTTTTGACGAGTTTTGGGAATATGGTAGAAATGTAGCAGCAGGGGGTCCACCGAAACCAGTCGTAGTGGAGGCCCAGGTACTTGATGCTGTTTGACCATCGGAGTCTGGTGCCTTGGGGGGCGAATGGTCGGCGTGGCGCAGCGTGTCTGGGAAAACACGATGGCTTGGGTCTTAGCTAGATTGATCTGAATTCTCCAATATTCGAACCAAGGGACTAACATGTTGAGATGGCGTTGGAGGCGGCTGGTTATGGTTCTGGTCGACTTGGTGGTAGCGGTGGTGGCGGTGTCATTGGTGTACATAAGGGGGGAGGTGTGGTCCGACTTGGGAATGTCGGCGGTGAAGAATTGAATAAGAAAGCATTCACTTAGAAAAATCGGTTTTAAATGAGAATGCGAGTGATAGTGTCTATGTGGCACCACCTAGTGGCGCGACATAATAGTTCGGACGGAATGATCTAAACACTCAAGAAATAACCTTCAATTTACTTATATATTAAACTGTATGAAAATTCGATCACTTCTGCTCCAGTTATCAGCAGTAAATGCCATTTTTAGGGAAGATTTTAGTAGATCCGATATCCCCAATTATTTCTTAAGGATTCAATAATATATATATATATATATATATATATATATATATATATATATATATATATATATAATCATTCAGTAAATTGCATGATATTATCACTGGGTGACATAAATTCGACAATGAGAGGCATTAGTGACGGCTACATCTTATTTTGTCCTGTGTGTAACTCTAAATCGATTTTAGAAAATACCATAACGACTTACCAACAAATTTCAACATCTCCACATTGGATAAACGAGTCCAAAATTTAGGTAGAGAATTAAACACGAAAAAAACGTTTGTTATTATGCCTTCACAAAATATTATACGAAAAAACTATCTGATAATTTATACTTCAAATGACCTGCTAAATTTAAATATGGACAATACATAAGGGCGTCCTATCTAACAAATCACATTTCTTATTTATTTTATATAGGGCTTTCATTTTAAACAGGTCACAAATTCGTAGTCGGTGACAAGTGAGTGTGAATGCTACTCGAGAATAGGCCTGGAGGGCCCAAAAGGAAAAAAAATCGCTATTTTTCTATCATCGAAAAAATAAATAAGTACATAAAAAAAGTTTACAATTTTAAAGCATACCTTTTGATAACGGTGAGAAATAATGAAAATGTACACTAGCGGCACCTGCTGAGAGCCCGGTTAACGTAATAGATGCAGGATTTCCGCCAAAATATTTGATATTTTCTTTAATCCACTGTAAAGCTAAACTTTGATCCTTGAGACCATTGTTGCCAGGAACTATGCTATCTTCGGTACTTAAAAATCCTAAAAACAAAAGAAAAACATTTTGAGGATTTTTTAGTGTAAAATTAATTTCAAAAATATATGTAAGTATTCGCAGCTTCACTAGTTCAAAAACAAGTGACTTTTATGGATTCGGCTGTAAAAAATTAAAATATCTACTAAAAATTTCATTCGACTGCAAAATTTATTTATTAACAGTTGAAAATAATTATTTTACTGAGAAATATTGTTACCTCTTACCTAGAATACCCAACCTGTAGTTAAAACTAACATAAACAACGTCTTTATCCATTAAAAATTGAGGACCAGCTAAATATTTTGGAGCCCCCAACATGAATCCACCTCCATGGATGTGAACTACTACATCTAACAATTCATTAGCGTTGATATTTTCCCGAGGTATGTACACATAGACGTATAGACAATCTTCAGTACCTAAAAATGTTCATAATAAGGTATCGGAAAATATTTTGTCTTAGAAATAATGTTTGTATGATATTTGGGCAAAATCATTTTTAGTGTTCCGTACGGAACGTGTCTCACACCTGATTTTCTCCAAAACTGTTTGACATAGATAGTTGAAATTTGTCACTACAATAGGAATTGATGGCCTCATCCGAGCTGTGTAGTTTTGAAAGTTAAATTTTGACTTAAGGGGTCGTTTTGGGGGTTGAAATGGGTCGTTTTGGGGGTTGAAATCGGAAGAGAATTTTTTTTTATCAGGTCATTGAGTGGGATGTCAAATGAATGCTTGTAAAAACACGAGTTCAAAAATATATATAATGTAATACTTGCGCACACTTTTCTTTGTATTTTTTTAAAAATTGCGAAAAATCGCTTTTCCCCCCTTATCTCGAGAAGTACTGATCAAAAATTTTGAATAATATTCTCCACAGGGTGTAGATTGAACGAAAATTATTACGAGTACATTACTTTTAATAATTTATCTATATTAGTATATAAAAAAAATCAAGGTCATCCATTATTTGGGGTGTGTTTTTAACAAAAATTTTTATTTTAAAAGCAATCAACGTACGGAACATTAATTGCGTAAGTCCGACTTGCACTTGGCCGGTTTCTCTTTTTAAGAAGGAATGTACTATTTTATGGGTTTATTGGGAGAGCAATTTAAATTGTTGAAGTTTACAGTTCTTTCAATTTACATTTTTTTTATTCTGAGGCAGCCTGTCCCCATCAAAACCCCAGTTTCGAAGGGGATCTGTTGAGTTAGATGGATAGCTATCTCACTGAGCGGACTCCGTCAGCACGGGTGTAGTCTGCGAGGAATTTACTATCATTTCAGGGGAACCCCAGGGAAGCTATCTTGAACGTTTTTTATTTAATATATTTATTAATGATATTGAATTATGCTTGAGGTGTCCTTTTTTAATTTTTGCTAATGAATATAAAAATTTTGGACTTGGATAACTTTGCGAAGTTGTATAAAATTCATTATTTTAATTTTAATATTGGTAAATGTCAAGTAATGTTATTTTGCAGGGCAAATAAGAAATTACATTTTCTGTTATATTTAAATGATCAAAATAATTAATATGAAGTTAATTAAATTAATTATCATCATATATATATATATATATATATATATATATATATATATATATATATATATATACATATATACATATACATATACATATACATATACATATACATATACATATACATATATATATATATATATATATATATATATATATATATATATATATATATATATATATATATATACAGTCGACTCTCTACATAGTGAAAGACCAAAATGTTGACCGAAATTTCACTATAGAAAGTGTTTCCCTATATAAAGAAAAAATCCGTATATGTATATTGCTATGTATGTAAAATATTCTAGGTCCTGAAAAAATTGCACTATAAAGAGTTTATATAGAGTTTCACTATAAACAGTGTCGACTGTATATATATATATATATATATATATATATATATATATATATATATATATATATATATATATACATATGGGCGCTTATAAGAGCTCTTAGAAATGCTCGTATAGACCACAGATACAGCGAACTGATAGCCAGAATATATGAACGAGCAACACTCAAAGTTGAACCAAGAACTGACAAACAAGGTCCCAGTGAACAGAGGAATAAGGCAGGGCGATGTAATATCGCCTAAGTTATTTACAATGATCTTAGAAGATGTATTTAAAGAACTGAATTGGGACGAAAATTGCCTTCTGATAGCTGGCGATCGGCTAAACAACCTGAGATTCGCAGATGACATTGTAATTATAGCAAACAATAAGAATGAAATGATCCAGATGATCACGGATCTCCACCATCAAGCAAGAAAAGTGGGACTTGACATAAATTTCTCCAAGACAAAGTACATGAGTAATGAAGACACCAATGATGAAAATATAGTGATTGAACATTCAACAATAGAAAAAGTAAACACGTACATCTATCTAGGCCAAATAATAACGATGGGAAAGGAAAACCAGCAGCTTGAAATAGAAAGAAGGATACGTATGGGATGTGCGGCATATGGAAAATTGAAATATGTTACTAAATATGAACATTCCTCAAAGATCAAAAATCCAAAATTATAATCAATGTATCTTACCAGCTACAACGTATGGAGCCGAGACATGGGTTTTAACTAAAAGAACAATAGAAAAACTACAAGTTCACCAACGAGCAATGGAAAGGAAGATGTTGAGTGTTACTTTGAAGAACAAGAAAACTAATAAATGGATTAGACAACAAACAAAGGTGAATGATATCACCAAACGGATAACATCTCTGAAATGGAGCTGGGCCGGCCATGTAGCGAGAGCGACGTATAAGTGGAGTGGCAAGATCACTAGGTGGAGACCATGGGGTGAAAAGCGAAGCATAGGACAACAGAGATGGAGCGACGATCTGAAGAGAATCGGAGGGCTTAACTGGTATCAACAAGCACAACATAGAAAAAAAATGGAAAGATTTGAGAGAGGCCTGTACCTGACGGTGGGTAGAGAGCGGCTGAAGAAAGAAGAAGAAGAAGTCAGTTATTGTCGGATTATTTATCGAATAAAGGAAAACAAAATTAGTTAAAAAACTAGTGCACTGATATCTTATTTTTGTTAAAAATTTGATAACTTTCTTATCTGCTTTGCAACAATTACGTCCATAATAAATTTGTGCTAATATCATTTTATTTTGAAAATTATAAATCATTATTTTTTCTTTTTCCTGTATACCATTAAATATATATATATATATATATATATATATATATATATATATATATATATATATATATATATATAACTTCTGATGCTTGATTATGGATTTCCATGTGATGCAGAACTTTTTATCAAGAATAAATTTTTTTGTAATATATAAGATAAACTTTTTTCACTTTGTATAAAACTTTTTGGGACCCTCTATGCGTACTTAATACAATTCGTTGTATCCTACCATTGTACTCCGTAACTTCTGGTACCAGCAGATTCCGTTCTCTTGTTTGTCAATCCTAGCCTGACTGACGAGCTGTGATACGGCGAAACGCGTCTCAGGATGGATTTTGACGAACAAGAGAACAGCTAGTAAACTGCTGAAATATGGACTTCTGTCTATTTTCAGTTGCTTTACAATAACCATGTATATATATATATATATATATATATATATATATATATATATATATATATATTTTTTTTTTTTTTATGGGTCTAGCACACGTGCTGCAGGGAAGTCCCTAAAGTGCTCCAGGAGCGGCATGAGTGCGGGAAAAAGCGATTCACGTTGTTCTTGAATCGCTGTAAATTGTACTCGGTGGGAAACACAGCGCTGGGCAAATTATTCCAAAGGGATGACGTTCTCCATATAAAAGATTGCTTGAAAAGCGTTGTACGCGGAATAACAAGCTGAACCTCATACGGATGTGAAGCACCAGCGCGAAGTGTATTTCTAACATGCACCGCTTTGGGTAGAATTAAGCGGGCTACATCCTTCGAACACTTTCCATGAAAATACTTGTAGAACAGACTCAAGTCGCCAACCGTTCTTCGATGTTCCAGCGAATCAAGGCCGCCGGTCAATTTCGGGTCCCCAATCAGACGGACCGCTCTTCTCTGAACAGAAGCCAACAAATGCAGTGTATGTTTGGGAGCGGAGCCCCAAACGTGGGAGCAGTATTCCATAGTTGGTCGAATTTGGGCTTTGTAAAGAATTAACAGTTGTTGTGGGGCGTAAAGCTTTCTGGTTCTAAATAATATTCCCAACTTTTGAGAAGCTCTCCTTGCTATGCCTGCAACATGTTCATGCCAGGACATATTTGCTCCCAAACTAACGCCCAACAAATTGAGCGACGATGCTAGGGGAATGGAGTGCCCCGACATAACTATGTCGGGTGCAGCAACGTTAACTTTTTTAGAAAAAACTGCCGCCTGGGTTTTTGTAGCATTAAATTCCTCTTGGTTACTGTCACCCCAAGATAGAATTTCTTCCAGGTCTTTGTTAAGTTGAACGACCTCCTGCTGTCTGCGGATATTCGCCTGAGCAGCTGATGTCCGAGTGTTCAAGGTGAATGAAGAGACAAGCGTACTGTCATCTGCAAAGCTGTAGATTGGATTCCCGGTCGTTTCCAGCAGATCGTTAATGTAAATGAGAAAGAGAGTAGGAGACAGTATGGAGCCCTGGGGCACACTGGCGTTGATAGTGAGGGTGTTAGAAAAAAACCCGTCGACCGCCACTCGTAATGAACGGTCTCTGAGAGCCACAAACAGAACCTTTCAGACATACCGTAAGAGCGTAACTTAGCCAACAGTCCATCGTGCCAAACACGGTCGAATGCCTTGGATATGTCAAGAGCAACCGCTCGAGATTCTCCAAAGTGTTCAATTGCATTGTTCCAAACATGTGTTACATAAGTCAGAAAATCTCCTGTGGATCTATGTTTATGAAAACCATATTGGTGATCGCTAATAATATTGAATCGTTCAAGATATTTTAGAAGATGCTCATTGATAACCTTTTCCATGACTTTCGATAATATTGAAAGCAGTGCAACTGGTCGGTAGTTATTTGGCAAGGTCTTCTTGCCTTTTTTAGGCACATTTCCAGCAGGACGGAATTATTCCCTTTCTGTAGGATAGGTTAAAAAGTTTACAGAAAACTGGTGTTAGTTCCCTTGCACAGTTTTTGAGAACTATGGCAGGTATTCCGTCAGCGCCAGAAGCCTTCTTGGTGTCTAACTTCATTAAAATACGCTTTATGATGCGCTGTCTGAAGACAACATCGGGCATCCTTGACTGCAATATGGGAATAGTAGGTGGTGTTTTTCCTTGGAAATCGACAGTAGAATGTGAAGCAAAGAGTTCAGCCAACAAGTTCGCTCTCTCAACAGGTGTGGTTGCAATGGAATTATCTGGCCGTATGGTGGATTTGGTAAAATTTTGACTAACTGCCTTAGCGACTGACCAAAAGGACCTGGAATTGTTGGGACAAGCGAGAAGTTTGTTTCTAATTCGTTGATTGTGTGCCTCCTTGGTTTCGTCGATAATTCCCTTGCATCTGTTCCGGGCACGAACAAAGATGTCACGATTTACGGTATTAGGATTTTCACGCCATTGTCGGTAGGCAATATGTTTAGAAGCAACAGCTTCCTTGCATTTTCGGTCGAACCAAGGCTTGCCGTTGGAGGAGCATTTCTTCGAAAAAGGGATGTAAGCTTCCATACCAGCCAAAATAACATCGGAGACCTCCCTGGCGCAATCAGATGGGTTATCGGATCGAAAACAAATGTCCATCCAAGGGAAAGTTCGAAAGTATTCCATGAGATCTTCCCATTTAGCAGATTTGTAGTGCCAAACCTTGCGCGGCCTAGGCGCCTCTCTGTCACTGATTGGCAGGATACTCGATGTCGAAAGCAGTTTATGGTCGGAAGAACCCAACGGCGGATTCAAGATGACCGTGTAAATCTCCGGATTGGAGGTTAAGAACAGATCAAGAAGACTGGCGAACTCCCGTCTCGATCAGGGATCCGCGTTGGTTCGTCAATAAGCTGAGTTAAGCCATAACTGATTGAGAATGATTCAGCTTCACGACCTTGTTCGTCGGTAGTATTTGAATATTTAAGCCAGTTGATATTGTGGACATTAAAGTCGCCCAGGATGGCAATTTCGGCACTTGGATAGTTAATTTGTAAATGATTGATGGTGTCTGCAAGAGAAGCGAAAAGTTTTCGAAAATTGGTATCCCTTGGTGGTCGATACAGGATGCAGATGAACCTTGTGGTTTGTTGAGTCGTTATTTTTAACCCCATAACATCAAAGTTTGGGGGCTCCAGAGCTTCTTCTCGTTGACAAGAAAGTTCGCTTCTGACAAAAAGACAGATTCCAAAGTTACGCCTAAATCGGGAATAGAAGTCGTACCCAGGATAAAGATAGTTGACCGTGCTGGTCGATGGACTGACCTTGGTTTCACATAGAGCGAGTACATGAGGTTTATTTGATTGCAGGTGTTGATGCACTGAATTTATGTTCGAGTTTAAACCTCGTATGTTGCAAAAATCTATCTTAAAATTATGATGTCTGCCAGTCGACGCCCCCGAACCAGCCCCCACCCGGAGACCTGAACGGGGGGCCATTCTACCTCCGGAACTTCTTGCATCCAGGCGCCTCATCATACTCTTTGGTCCCACAGTAGTTAATGTGGAATTTTCCTGTTCTGTAACATGTTTATCTTTGGCTCTGATCCAGGGGGTGTTATTATTGGGTAGTTTGGGTTCTGACCAGATACTTTTCCAATGATCTGTGAGTTCTTGTTTGTTTGGTGGTTCGGTCACTGCTGTCTGTTTGCTGTGCGTAGTTTTCCGGTAGAACTGTGTTTCGCTTCTTCGGAAGAGGTTGTTGGTGTCTTTCCTCTCGTTTGGTTCTTTGTATCTACGGAGTCTTGCGGCATATACGGATAATTTTTGTTTCAAAGTATCCAGGATTTCTGGCAGTGTTCTGTTGGGAGACCCGGACTTGATCTTGTCTATACTCTGTGTGACACGTTCCCGTTGATAAACTGGGTAAGGTGTCCTAGATATCTCCTGATGTTGTTGATTTTGTTTTCTATTCTTATTTGCCGTTTGAATTTTGGTTTTGTGCTGTTGGGATTTCTTTGTCGTTGCGGGAGTTTTTGATTAAATACTTCGTCGGTTGCGTTTAGGATTGATGGTGGTGGGTCTAGGCGGCGAGTGATTCTCTTCTCAGTGGTTTCTTTGTCAGGACTTGTGCTTTTATTAAAGCAATGCAGGGTGTGTTCGTTTGTTCCTGTAGTGTAACTCATGCGTTGCTTTGATTTTCCCGCCTTGGTGGGTGTCGGCTTACTCGCCGGCACAACACTTTTGGCAGGTTCATTTTCAGTTGCCCGGTCTTCAACGTTTTGGTCGAGCTGCCATTTCCCGCGACGTCCTCGACCGTTACGTCGCTCGCCCGCTGCTTTTTTATTGGTCTACTGTTGTTTGGGATGTTTTTAGTGTTTTGTGGTATCAGAAGCTCAAAGTGTCCCGACATTGGGTTGCCTGTTAGTAGAAGGTAAATAGTTTCGGTGTGTTTTCTTGTGCTTATTATTGTTGGCTTGTCCCTAAAAGTTATTTTTGTATCTCTTGTTCTTCGTTGTTTTGAGAAGATATGAAAGTTACTATTCTGGGTTTCCGAGAGGGTAAGTATCTCTAGGCTCGTTCCATAGGTGCCATTTTTCCTCATAAAGTTATAGTAGTTATTAAAGTCTTTCATATCGTCGTCCTCAATTAATGAAAATGTGTTAAGTTCCGACCAGTTTTGTTGTATATATCTTAGAGCAACCTCTCGGAGTCTTTCATGATGGTTTTGGTGGCCATATAAGTGTAAGCTAACTGCACGGAAAAGGCAATTTCCATCACCTACAATGTCGGATCTGGTAAAACTATCGGGAGTAGGTTCGGCTGAGGTGGTTGGTTGGATCGTTTGTCGTTGTTGTTGTTGTGGTGGTGCTGTAGCTGTTTGTACGACAGGGGTCCGCCTCCTCAACACCCTGCCATTATCACTATTATAATTATTATTAATTGACATAGTGTTCCCACGAGTATCCTAGGAAAGAAGGGTCGACTGCGGCAGAGCCTGGATGCCACAGCAAGGCTACTTACTCCCGGAGGGCGCCCGGTATCCGGGGGAACCGTTTGCGACTCATAAACGCTGAGCCATTCATCTTCTCGGCACGGTAAACACCTTAAGATTGCGTTTTTGTTACATATAATCTGGACAACACAAGACAGCACAACATGACTCAGGTACCTCGGGATCGTCAATGCCCGTACTAGGAAAATCCTGGGATTCCCCTAGCCCTGAGGGGGGCTATAGATAGATATATGATATATAAATTATATATATATATATATATATATATATATATATATATATATATATATATATATATATATATATATGTAATATTCTTTAGTATATCGGAATTTTACAATCTTTGGCACCATAAAACTACACAGTTATCACCACTACATCAATCATTTTATTTATGCAATCAATGCTCCTTTCGTTAAACATGTAAGCATAATCACTGATGATCCTAACATGGTTAGCGAAACGGACACCGAGTGCTTAAATAAAATGTTTCTGTTGTGTAATAATATTCCTTAGTAGAAGTTGTAACGCAATGCAAGCAAGCAATGGTTGTAAACACAATATTATACTAGCAGAAAAATATAGAAAACTTACCACGAGGTCCAAACAGAACTGGCAATGGCATGAAATGGAAACATTCATAATGTGTGTTTGCTACAAGAGTACCGTCCCATCTATCGGCTGGTTGGGGTTCCTTAAAATAAACAAATATGTAAGAAGACCCCTGTTCTATATATTCTAATAGTATATACTGTTGACGCAGTGAGCAGCGTTCTTTCATCGCAGCATCGAGACCGGATTTAAAGTTTTATCATAAACTAACGAATATAGTAAAGACCTGAATTTGAAATCGCGTCTACTCGCTTTGGAAGTAAAAATAACTAGGGGTTGGTAGGAATTCAAAAGCGTTTATTTTATTAGTATTTATTATTTTGTTACTATAATAAATCAGCGAACTATACTGTGCTATTGCCAAATGGTTTGTCATCAGTAAAAAATTGATGGCCACCTTCTGCCTTGCTTCGTTTGATGATATGAGGAATTTTCCAAGAGGTTTCAAGGTTTCCGACGCAATGAGAGTCGTCGTCCGTTTTACCGGCTGAATTTTATTTGAATATGTTAAGTAGTAAATTATTTTTATGCTTTCTGATTTTTGACTTTTTAACGTGCTTATAAATTTATTCTGTGCACAAAAAGTCAAGATGTTTTTATTTTCTACTTGAACCTAAAAATAATATTTCCTTGGTTTTACAATGTATTAAAAAAAAATTATTTAAAAATGTAGTTTTTGTTACAAACTTTGCTCTACGTATCTTAGACGTGTAATAATTTAATTATAGTGGTACCTGAATGGTTATACAATGTAATTAAAAAAAATGAATTACTTAAAAATATAGTTTTAGTTACAAATTATGCTCCACATAACTTAACATACGTCTTTAATAATTAAATTACAGTGGTAACTCCAAGATGATAAATTCGAAGTATTATTGCACTCGACAAGCGATATAAAATCACCGGTTCTTCTCCTTCTAATAGTGCTTTATCCGTTCCGGCCTTTAGCGATTAACAGTGCGATTTTAACTTTATTAGCAGCAATACGAAAAATCTGTATCGAACTAAAATCGAAACAGTTTCGTAGATTTTTCATTCAAAACTGACTTCTTCTGCCTGGCCCTCTTTTTGCTTCAAGCTTACCCTGAAGTATCAGGTGCATACCGGTCGTGCCTCATGCCCTATCCGAGGTATTCCGATTTGCGCTTTTTCAGCGTCCAGGTCTATTCCAGACCCTTTCCAATTCTCCCGAGCACCTCGTTATTAGTCACATGTTGTGTCCAGGGAGTTTTTAGCCACATTTCGAAGGCATTTGTCTTGCCCATTACTGCTGCGTTGGTCATTCACGATTCGACTCCGTATAGTAGAACAGAGAAAACATAGCAGAGCAATATTCTCACTCTCGGTTGTAGACTCAGATCTTTCGAAGTGAATAAGTATCTAATTTGAAAGAATGCCACCCTAGCCTTTTTGATGCGACATCTAATTTTTGCACCACAGTCCCATGTGTCATAGATTGTTGTACCCAAATAATGGTCAATTATTATTAACCATCGTCACCTGTTGCACTACGGTGAGTTGGTTTTTTAGAAACTACTATGTATTTGGTTTTCGAAATATTGAGATTAAGGTGATATAGTTCTGAATATTAATGAACTCTTTCTATTAAGTTTTGTAGGTCTTCCAGATTTTCAACCACAATGGCAGTATCATCGACATATTTGATGTTGTTGATCGGCTGTCCGTTTACTTTTATACCATTTTGTTCTGCTAGTGCCTATTCGTTCAGAGTATATGTTAAAGAGGGTTGGGGAGAGACACAGCCTTGACAGACACCCTTATAGATCTCGATCTCGTTTGACATGTTACCGTGAATATTTAATTTGGCTTGTTGTCTCTAATAAAGGTTTCTAATTATTCTAATATCCTTCTCATCTAGCTCTGTTGTCGTAAGTATCTCGACGAGTTTGTCGTGCCGGACGTTATCGAAGGCTTTCGAGAAATCAATGAGCGTCTTGACTCACATCCCTGCAACTCTGAACAAGCACTTGCAGTGAGAACAATGCTTCTCTGGTACTAAAAGCGTTGCGAAATCAAAATTGAGTTTCCGATACACCAGCCTCACATTTTCTATACATATATGTATAAATAGATTATGTTTAGGAAGTTTTTAGTATTATTGTTAATTAAACTAATTAGACGGTAGTCGACTCATTTTCTTGACGAGGCTTTTTTTTTCGGTATGGTTATGAAAGTTAACAACAGACATTTTTGTGGAATATTTCTAGTCTCATAAATTTGATGGAATAATTTTACTAGCATATTTAAGAATTCCTCAGTCTCGGAGGACTTCCAACACGTCTGTGTGGACGTTATCTGGACCTGGTGCTCATCCGTTTTTTTATGTTATTCAGATCATTACCTATTTTCTCTTTGATTATTTGAGGGCCACTTATTTCATCTTTCATCTTGAATTCAGATTGGTTGTCATTAAAGAGTGGTCTTATGTAAGTCTCCCATATCGTCAATATATCATCACTTTATAATTACCTAGGCCAACGATGAAAAAACTTTTTTAATAATTTTACCTGATTTCTATGTTTTTTTGGTGTGCTGAGTCCGAAAATAATAATAAAAAAGTCGTATTACCCACCAATTTTTCACATTTTAATATTCAAAATGTGAAAAGTTTATTTGTTATCATTCGAATGTTATTAGGTTGGCAATAAAATCAGAATTTTATAAGGTAAGTAAAATCAAATGTTATTAGGTTGGCAGTTCTGATAAATGTCACAGCTATTTATTTTCTCCCATTCTTAACATAACCTCGCATTGCAGTATTTAACCCATGTGCTTTAATTCACACTCAAAGTATGGCTAATCGTGGTTGTTAAAACTCTCCCAACACTTTTTGTTATATATGTGATAAGTTTGTAGTTAAAAGACATCAAAGAAACATTACTGACTTTGAAAAAAAGTATACTTTGCTGCATATTTTGGTGTAGAAATCGGTAATCAAGAAAAATGTTGGGCTCCTCATAAAGTAAGATATGTTTGTGTCGAGGATCTTAGGAAATGATATTAGGAAAGAAAAGAAAGCTTTTAGATTTGCGGTTCCCATGGTATGGAGAGAGCAAGAAAATCATTCAAACGATTGTTATTTTTGCAGCGTTGATGTTTCTGGAAATAACTCCAAAAATTAGAAAGTAATTGTCTATCCTAACTTTACTGCAGCTAATCAGCCGGTAGGACATGGACCGGGACTTCCTGTCCCTGTCTATTGATGACGTTTTACAGTCCAGTTCCAAATTTAATGAAAGTCGACCGGATGATGATTTTCAATGATCTCTAGAAAATTTAAAATTTATTAGAATCTGGAACATCTATTTACCATTATAGAATAAGAGATTAAAACTGTATCCTATTCAAATAAAAGTACGGTTTAAGTTTTTATTTTTTTGTATCAAATTTTACTTATTTTGAAATTTAATCGATGTCATATTGTGAGTGAACTGATACCAGATACGGTTTCAGCACCCAAAAATACGTAACACTTAGATGTATTGGTTCAAAAAGTTTTTACAAATATTTTTTTTGTTGGCCTGTGTTACTTTATTGTCGTTTTCCATCAAGGTAGCAATTCTGTGTCGTGTCTTATCTGTTAGCTGTTTCACTTTTTCGTGTTGCCAAGTCGTTCTATTTTTAAACATTCTTCGCTCATCCACCTTTCTTTAGCCAAATGTATTTCCTTTTTTCTCTCGATTGTCTTAATTATCGGTTACTTAATTTATAAATGCTTGGTTAACATTTAGAGACAGAGAGAGAATTGTTTTATACCCAGGGATATACTTTAAGAACTAAGTAAACAGTGTGGTGGCTAATTTAATAACAGTATATAATATTATCCTGTTACCTAGGACCTCCTTTTAAATAGACACAAACAATAATTTTCCACCCTGCAACAAAATGCACACTTTTATATTCTTTCATAAAAGAGTCTTTAATTTGTGGCAAATGTGCATAAATCATCCTTTATTCAATATTATTTTCCTTGTTCAAGGGAAGTATTGTATTAGGCACTATAACTCTCGAACGAAACGAAAAGTGGAATTTGAATTTGATACACAGGTATTAATTGATGTGGCGAGAGAAAAGTATAGTTTCTGAGCAATGTTGCTTTAGGTGAGGACAGAAAAGTGAAGGTCAATAAATTCTCTATAGTTTCAACAGTGTTATTAAAATTTTTTTTTGTTGCTTCTCTTGTCAAAGGAAAATATTGTATTCGTGAACATATTACTAGGTGTACAAGTATGAAAAAAACCCAACCATTCATCGAGCCATTTTTTCACATCTTCGTACGAACCAAGGCGCTGCTCAGCAAGTGCGTGACCAATCGATGCAAACAACTGGTAATCGGAAGGAGTCAAGTCTGGTGAGTAAGCCGCATGGGGTAGAACTTCCCAGCTGAGTGCTTCCAACGTGTCGCGAACTGGTTTTGCCGTATGTGATGGAGCATTGTCATGAAGAAAAATGACTTTGTGTTGCCTCTTTCGGTATTCTGGCCTGTTTTCAAGCAGCAAACGGTTCAAATCGGTAAATTGTTGTTGGTAACATTTGGTATTAATCGTTTTCCCCAGGTTTTAACAGCTCATAATAGACCAAGCCCCTCCGGTCCCACCAAACACAGAGCATCGTCTTTCTGCCAAAGCGATTCGGTCTTGAGATCGATGTGGATGGTGCGCCTGGGTCTACCCATGATTTTTTGCGCTTGGGATTCTCAAAATAAATCCGCTTTTCATCCTCTGTAACTATACAATTGCGCTTCTCCATTTTCCTGTCGTTCAACTCATGTGGTACCCATCTACCTGTCTTCTGAATCTTTCCCATCTCTCGTAGCCGATTGGAAACAGCTTGTTGACTAACGCCCAATTGGCCGGCGTGTTGTTTTGTGTTTACGAATCATCTTCGCCCAACAATGCTTGCAATTCCACATCTTCGTATTTTTTTGGCGGTTTTCCACGTTCCTTGTCTGCAACATCGAAGTCACCACTTTTGAAACGCCGAAACCATCGTTCACACGTATTCTGCGATGGAGCATGTTCACCATAAGCTTCTCGATATGATTCAACAGCAGTTATCTTCAAATATTCAAATGAAAACAAAAAATTAATGCTGTCCGCGAATGCTCTTTGTTCGGTATAAATTTCGACATATTGAACACAATTTTAAAAATAAATTTTCCAATTTATCAGTCGTGCGCTCGACACTTGTTGATGACACAACAAAATGGCGCAGTGTCAAATCCTTATAACACAAACTGCAAATCCGCATTTTATACTTGCACACCTGGTACATTCTGAGATTTTTGTATATTTGAAATTTAAAATATTCCATGAGATATAATTAATTTAAAACTAACTAGTCTAGTTCCATCGTTAGAGTTGTTTGGGGGGGAGAGGTCTGAGGGTCTTAGGTAGCAAATCCTGTCGCTGGGTGGAGGTTCATGAGCATTTCTGACGGTGGGGTTGGGATGGCGAGTAGTCTTATTCTGGAGTCTAAGCTGAGTGTTGCTCATGAATTCCAGGCCGAAAGGCATCTGGAGGTCACGATAGATTGGTATGTTGCGGAAGAACTATGGGGCGTTGATGAGGCGGAGGGCGTTATTTTGAATGGTGTGGAGGGTGGATCTGTGGGTACATGATATTTGGCACCATGCCAGACTAGAGTACTATTTGAAACAGATGTAAATATACAATCAGTATTTTTACAAGTATATATTTATGAACGATTATTGGGCCAAACAAGCTAAAAAATCTGTAGTAAAAGATTATAATTTTACGTAAAAACTGTGTTTCTAGGTACTGCTTATGAGAAAATAGAAACAAAGACTTTGTTTAGCTGGTAAACGAATATATATATATATATATATATATATATATATATATATATATATATATATATATATATATATATATATATATATATATATATATATACTATAGAAATCTATTATTTTTCAGCTATTTTATGGTTGGTGTCAGATTTAGAAAATTGTAAGCTTGCGTCCAATTGCATTCAAGTTATTTAAAGGTAATATTTTAGTGTTTCCTTAAAAAATATATTTCAACATTCCTCGATTCTAATAATCTTGGGAAAGGTGTATGGTACAATGTCCTCCAAGCAACCCTTCTATTCCCCACCCAGTAGCGTAGATAGAGTCAAGGGGTGGGGGACATATGGATACGAGAAGTGTTTCTTTAAGGAAAAAAGGGAATATTAAAGATAGATTTACTAATAAAACGGGAGGGGTTCAATCGGAGACGGAAACCTCTTGATGAAATAATACAGTGAACTCTGAAACCTTAAACCCCTCTCAACCCAGTAAACCAAAAATGGATGACAGGAGAGGGGGAGATTTTTCACATAAAATGCCCCCTACCTACTACACTTTAAAAATCGATAACAGGGGTGGAAGAGATTTTTCATAAAACATAATCCCTACCTATGACAGAACTCTAAAACCTTATATCCAGTTTAAAGATTCATAACCGGGAGGTGCATAATTTTTTCAAAAAAGACACTCAAACAAAGTTTTGTTTCTAAAGGGCATATTTTTTTCATTCACAGGAGCGGGGGATGTATGCCCCCTGTCCCCCTTTTATGACGCCACATCTCCTTACCCCTTTAACCCCTTACATACTTGACGTTAGATAATATTGTTTAAGGTTTGTTCATAATCCCATCCAAAAACCAGCAAAAATACTCAAAACACTATTGAAATTATGCAATATTTATCGAAACCAATCTTTTTTCATCCCCTCCCCTTGATGCGATATATAAATATAGTGTTATAGTGTCACATGTGTACTAAATTTGAAATCGACTTTATTTCGTTCGAGACCTATTGTGAAAATGGGCAGACATCCAGACAGACTGATGGAAATTGGAGATTATGTGTGTCACGAGGCGTGAATAAATACAAAACTACTGGAATTTAATTTTTCCACGAATACAATAGTTCCCTTTTGCAAATAAATTAAAGCAGTAGGTATACATCCTATAGGAAAATGCTCTTGAGTTAATTTTCGGAAATTCTTTATAACAATGCATATTACAATAATATTAGAAATTACATTTTTTACGAACCAAAAGACTTATTGCTAAAGTATGACAAGACAATAAAGAATGTTTGTCTTGGCTACACAATTTTATAAGCCATACAAAAACTATCTTACAAATTAGGGAACACTTTCGATATTTTAAAAACTTTAATAATAATTTTCCAATTTTCCTGTGCTTATCAAGTCGTATATTGTTGTCTTAAAGACCGACGAAATCCTATGATTATGATACAAGATATAAAAGTTGTGTATAAGAGAGGGTTCTACTTTTATAAGAGAGGACTCCCTTATTTCGAAATCTGGTCGTTGGCTTTAGAAGTTTAATTATAAGAGAGGCTTTTTTAAGGGACGAGTCCCTAAATTCCAGGGGATCAGGATATTTACTTACATTATACAATGAAATTAATAATACTTAAATACCTCGTAATCTTGACGTAATAATAAAAGTTCTTTTTAAAATGATACGAAATTTTCTTCACTCGAGTAATCAATTATAAAAACCAGGCGATTGCCCATTCTTACTTTGCTAAATTACAGGATATTTCGCTAAAATTGCCAAGAACTACCTTGTATCAGTCAGTACCATCGTTCGCTACTACGTTGTAACTCTGTCACCGCATTAAACTCGCTGCTCATCTAGCGAAGATTTGGCTGGCCATTAGTCAGTTTATCAATTGAACATGTAGCGAGATTCAGACAGGAATTAGTTACTTAATCTATTTATTTGAATATTGTATTAAATCAATTTACTGTTGCATCTTAGCACGAAAACTACTTTAGCAATTTTTTGACCCACCACCGTTATTAAAATTGAAATTAAAAAAATACCCTAATTTTCTTATACCTACAGGCTAAGAACCCTGAAAGACATATAGCACGATATACTCGTACATGATGCAAATCCCCTATCCCACTCTATTTAGCTCTTATATACTTTATTATAATTAATAGCTTAAAATTTGTCAGATGCATCAATCAAAAAATCTGGAAAAATTCTCAAAATACTATTGAAACTAGATAATCTCTAATGACCCCACCCCTTACACCCCCTTCTTGGGTTAAAAGTGAAAATAATGAAAAAATACTTAATTTTTGAATTCCTTCAAACCTCTCCAAAAACCTTTAAAAACACATAACGTTATATATACAAGACATATATATTCTCCACCCCTTCCCCCTTTAATATTTTACTATAAATATTGATGCAAAATATTTGTTTATTAGATCAACAAAAAAATTGGCTTTTGTAATACGTTATGCAATGTATTCTAAATATAGTAAGAAACTAGAGGCTTATCTTGTTTAAATAATCTAAAAAAAGTATTCAATAATTTAAAAAAACTACAATTCCCTCTTTTAAAGCCACAGCAAATGAAATATATACTTTCCGCCACCGCATTTACGTGGAAAAGAATAAAACGACTCCGGTATGTTTAATAAAGAGTTGATTGATTGGTCCGTTACTTTGTGACAGTACTTTTTAACCATAAAACTACTTAATTACTTTGTTAACTGTCACTAAATATATTTGTAAATATTTTACAATTGCGTTATCGCGATTTCGTAGTACAACTACATTGTCAAACGCTTAACTAAGACTAAAACAGATTTTTGGTATTTTTATGTTTATATGATGAACAGATGTGGGTCTATATATGTTAAAACAGTTGGAACAGAACAGAATTTGCAACGTCTAATTGACTATTCAGAAAATTTATATTATGGTCCTTTGAATGTCTGTAAATTTCTATGGATTCTAAGAAATTGAGTTTTGATCCTGTAGGTGTCATATGGAGTATTTGTAAACAATTGATATTGGGAAAAGTATGGCCTGTTTCTAAGAAATGTTTAGCAAGTGTGATTTTTCATTTTTTAGCCTATGTTCTGCGAATCTTGTTTTGAAATTCCGTCCCGTTTGGCCTACGTAACAGCTATTGCACTCTTGACAATTAAGTTTATAAACTCCTGATTTATTGTATTTATTAGTTTTATCTTTGGCATTGAAAAAATATATTGGATAATTTTTGAGCGGGTTTTAAAGCTATTCTTGTTTTTTCGGTCATGAGAACTTGGGATATTTTATCCGAGATCCGACCAAAATATGTCAGAGGTATGAATGTTTTCTTTTCTCGGTATTCTTTTACAGGGTAGATTAAGCTGAAAGTGATTTGTTTTCGTTTACGGCTTATTTAGGTATCAATTATATTAGGTTGGAAGCCGTTATTGAGTGCTATATTTTTGATTGTGCCCAGTTCTTTTTTCAAATTATTTTTACTAAGAGGGATATTGAAGGCTCTATGGATCATAGATCTATAGGCTGCCAGTTTATGGGAGTTAGGGTGTATTGAGTCAGCTGGTATGGTGACATCTGAAAAGGTTGGTTTGCGGAAGATATCGAATTCTAGGCTATTTCTTTGCTAAACATTTCTTAGAAACAGGCCATACTTTTCCCAATATCAATTGTTTACGAATACTCTATACTAACCTAAAGGGTCAAAACTCAATTTCTTAGAATCAATAGAAATTTAGACATTTAAAGGACCATAATATAAATTTACTGAATAGTCAATTAGACGTAGCAAATTCGGTTCTGTTCCAATTGTTTTAACATATAATAGACCCATATCTGTTCATCATATAAACATAAAAATACCAAAAATCTGTTTTAGTCTTAGTTAAGCGTTTGACAAAGTAGCTGTACTACGAAATCGCGATAATGCAATTGTAAAATCTTTACAAATATATTTAGTGACAGTTAACAAAGTAATTAAGTAGTTTTATTGTATGTTTAATATGTCAATAAAAATAAATATTTTTTTTACGATGTGTGGATGCATTATTATTTTTATGATATTTAATAATATTTATTAGAAAGTTAGAAGTTAAAAAAAAAAAACATGTTTTTCGTGATCTAAAAATAACCTAACCTGAATAAAAAAAATTTGAGAGGGTTATTTTTTCACGAATACGATATTTCGGGTTAGTAAGAAAAGTAAATACAAATACAAATTTACCTGCTGTTCCATAACTACATTTCCGCCAACTTAACAGTTTATATTTTAATACCTTGTTCTATATTCAACTGAACATTTTTAGGCTACTGTGGAATCAGATCTCAATCCCTTCTATTTACTATTTTTATATAAATGAAAAATACTAGAAAAACAAGAACAATGAAATAGAAGAATATTACAGCAATAGACGAATCAACCTTTTAGCCCCCTAATTCATCCTTTTATAATCCCTTAAATATTTTACTATAGAAACATTTTGAGACGGCAGTGTACGAGCGGGTTAGTACCCAGGCAGCCCAACTGATCACATCCAATCAATTTTTTGTAAACGTGTTTGTTTGTAAACTAACCTAACTTGTTTCACCCAATACGTAAGCGAGGCTTTGTATAGGCGCCAGCAGGTTGATACGCTCTATACTGACTTTTCGAAGGCCTTTGACAGGGTGGATCATGGGTTACTCCTGGCAAAAATTGATGCTATGGGATTTGATAACAACTTGGTCAGTTTTCTTGCTTTCTATCTCACTGGTAGATTTCAGTATGTCGAAATTCGCGGTCACAAGTCTGCAAGTTTCTCAGCAACGCGTGGTGCGCCACAGGGAAGCAACTTGGCTCCTCTGATTTCCTCTTTCTTTATTAATGACATAGTCTCTGATAGTGCTCCTATTCGGGGATGATCTAAAACTCTTCCGGATAATAAGCACCGCCTCGGATTGCCTTGACCTGCAGGCTGATCTAGAAAGAATCAATTTATGGTGTGAACGTAACAACTTACCGCTGAATATCAAAAAATGTTACGCCATGACTTTTCCAATAAGTCAAATATTCATTACAATTACGAGTTAAACGATTTATCCGAGAGGCTGTGACCACGAGGGCTTGCTGGAGAGATTTGAGATACCATCACTGCTGCGACGCAAGAACTACCTACTTACGAGTTTTCTGGCAAAACTTGTGAGGTCTGTTATTGATTGTCCTGAATTATTGTCCCAAATCATGTTGCATGTGCCTGGTCGTACAATGAGATCCCCCTCGACTTTTAGTGTGTGTACCCCACATAATAATTTTCTATTAAAATCACCACTTTACCGAGCAATGGCGTTTTATAATGAGACATTCCAAAACATTGATATTTTCCATTTAACACTTCCTCAATTGCTTGGACTCTTCAAGAACAGGTTATTGAGATGATCCAAAATTTTTATTTAGCATACTTTTCTTATTGTGCGATGAATGGGCTGAGCAGTATTTGTGGTGTGTAGTTGTTGAATTTTTGTAAAAATTATTATTATAACTTCAGTAGGTCTGATACTTTTTTCACCTATTGTCTTGTAAATGGATGTAGTTCTGTTAGACAATAAATGCTTATTATTATTATTATTTTATATTAAATATCCAATGTCCCAGTCAATAACCATGAAAAATTCTCATAATACTATCGAAAGGATACAATGACAACACACAATGTTAATGAAAATAATAACGACACAAATTCGAAGTGACTCTTCTGCAATCCATTGGTACCTTATATGTTTTATTATAAATCATTTTCTTAAAAATTGCCTCAACATCATCAATCTTATTCAAAAAAGCTGAAAATCTCATAATACTATTGAAACTATACTAGTTTTTCTCATCTCTTTTACCCCCTTCTCCTATGATATTAATGAAAAAAATAACTTAATTTTCATATTCCTACAGTCCGAGAACCCTGAAAATGACATCTAACACGATATATATGACGCAACTCCTGTAACCCCCTACCGTACCCAATATCTCTTATATATTTTACTATATGTTTAAAATTAGTCAATTATATCAACCAAAAAATGTGACAAAAATTTTCTAAATACTATTGAAACTGTACAGGGTGAGTCAACCATAAAGTAAAGTTGTTTCGGCAATGACGAAAAAAACGTTAAATACAATAGTTTTAGGGAATGTTAAGGTGCACAGTTTAAAATTATTTTTGAGTATACAGGGTACTTTAAAAAAGTGTGGCCGATATAACATATGTTTTTTTAAAGGGAACATCCTATTTTCTAATTTATTTTTAAATTCTGCGTAAAATTTTATAACTTTTTTTATTAATACGTAAACCTAGTAGTTTTTTCAAATATTTCATTTTTTTTTTAAAAATACTGGTTCTCAGTTTTGTAAAAAATTGCCAGTAGCGTCATTGTTTCTGAAGGTGAAATACTCATAATTGGTACGAGCGTTCTATAGAGATGAAAAAAAAAGATATATGTAAAGAAATTTGAGTTAGATGCTACAGGGTGTTCATAATAAATTTTATGCATCTATCAATTTTTTAAATGACACATTCTGTATATTCTTATTTTTTCTGATAGATTTTACAAAACCCCCCAACTTTTATTAAATATGTCATATACCTATTTCTAATAGTTTTCGATTTATTTTGAATTTTTCAATTTTTAGCCTTTTAGTTAGTTATCGATATATATATATATATATATATATATATATATATATATATATATATATATATATATACCACGTTTGAAATTGATCTCATATCGTTCGAGTTATCGTGTCGACAGACTGGTTATGTTTTTCGTGATCTAAGCCCCTCCCTAAAACGTCCAGAAAAGTAAAAATCTCGAAGTTTGGTTTTTTTCAGGAATACAATGCAAGCAAGTAATAACTTAATTTTCATATACCGACCGTCCAAGAATCCTGAAAGACGCATAGAGCACGATATATATATATATATATATATATATATATATATATATATATATATATATATATATATGTATATATATATATGTATATATATGTATATATATGTATATATATAATATATATATATATATATATATATATATATATATATATATATATATATGTATATATATGTATATATATGTATATATATATATATATATATATATATATATATATATATATATATATATATATATATATATATATATATGTATATATGTATATATATATATATATATATATATATATATATATATATATATATATATATATATACCCCTCTAACTCCTTAAATATTTTACTACAAATCATATGTTTAAAATTTGTCTATTACCTCAAAAAAAAAAACCTGGAATAATTCCCTTTTTGAGTTAAAATTGAAAATAATAACCTAACTTTTGAATTTTTCTCGACTCCAGAAACCCTATATATACGAAACAACTTCTCAAATATCCTTCCCTACCCCCTTCATGTTTTACTCTCAATATTTATACGAAATATTTGTTTATCGTTTAAACAAAAAATCAAGAAAAATTAATATATTGCTATTAAAAACCATACAAAATGTACGGACCCCTTCGCATAAGCGATATCACTCAAAAACTATAGGTTTCATCCCCTCATTAGGTATTTTATGTGTATATATATATATATATATATATATATATATATATATAATATATTTATATTTATATTTATATATATATATATATATATATATATATATATATATATATATATATATATATATATATATATATATATATATACCAAGTTTGAAATTGATATCTCATGTCGCTCGAGATTATGGTGCCAACAGACTGACTGACAGACAGAAATGAGTGACTATGTTTTTCGTGATCTAGGAAACATAAAACGTGAAGAATATATTTTTTTTCGTGAATACAATACTTTCCTGTAGTAAGAAAAGTAATAAGTGAAAAGCATACCTCGAACCGTAAATTTCCAACTGGTGGTTTTGCATATGGGATACCTTCAAATGCTGAAAAAGTTCTGTTTTTGTAGGATTTCTGGTAAGTCCCTTGGACAAATCCTTGAGATAGTTTAACCAGGGGTCCATCTGAATTTGGTTCTGCCGAACTAGATGCTAAAAATGAAAGGTTTGAAATTTAAAAAATAAAAAAAGAACTTCCCAAAAGTAGGCCTTACCGTAAAATAGCAATAACAGGAACACAATATTTAAAAACATAATGTTTGGCACATATGCGAAAAATCAAAAAATCGTAATGAACTTCGACAAAATAGCAATACTTTTTCTGCATTATTAAATTACAGTGGAATTTTAATAAATTTTATTACTTAAACCGGCTCAGTGGTGTATCATAGTTTTTGTAATAAAAAATGCATTATATAGTTGTAACAAGGAACGGGATTTTTTTTCGATATATCGATAATTATTGATATATTAAATATATGTGATATCAGTGATATCAGGTGATATCAGTAGTTATTCAAAAATCGATACTCGTAGCCGGAGATTTCCAAAATAGAACAATATCACCTAAAAAATTGTAACACTTTCTAAAATTGATGACCGGTAAGGGTGGGGGAGATAAGCGATAACTATTGATATGTCAATATGGCGATAGTTATCGATATATCGATAGGTATTACTTGTTTTCGTTCTTTGCCATGAATTTTCGAAGGTAATACAATTTTGTTAGGGAAGGATTTTGGAAATCTCCGGTCCCGATTTTTCAACAACTATCGATATGTCGATAGTTATCGGTAACTATCGATATAATTGCGATATCGTACGTTCAAATGATCAATAAGTAGGTTGAGCTTAGAAGTACTTATTTGTCCAATACTTAAATTTATGTTAAGATCAGAAAATGTTATCTTGTAGGGCGAGTAAGCATGCTGAAGTTGCTGAGCATTATGCGTAGAGAGAGAGAATTATTTATATACTCGTATAAATTAATATAAAAGACTAATGTTGTACTTATTTAAATAATAAAGTCAAAGTAAGTTTCATAAATAAATTTGAAGACTTCGAGTCATGACAACTGCGGCATTGGGTCATATTTTAATTTTATTATAATTTCGTTGGTTCTTAATGAAAAAATTCTAGGTCTGTTGTCGTTTAAATAACCGGCCAAGTGCAAGTAGGACTTACGCAATTGGTGTTCCATACGTTGATTGTTTTTGAAATAAAAAATTTTGTTACAGGGGTATAAAATAATCAATGACTTCACAAAACACATTCCAAATGGGTTTTCAACAAAGTTTGTTTCCAATCTTTGTTGAAAACTGGTGACTTTGATTTTTTTTACATATGCGATTATTAAAGGTATTGCACTGGTGATAATTTTCGTTCAATCTACACCCTGTAGAGAATATTCCAGAATATTTTCAAAATTTTTTGATCAGTACTTTTTTGAGATAAGGGGGGCAGCGATTTTTTGCAATTTTTAAAAAATAATATAAAGAAAAGTGTGCGCAAGTATTACGTTATATATAGTTTTCAACTCTTGTTTTCACAAGCTTTCATTTGACACCCCACTCGATGACCTGGTCAAAAATTTTTGTTTCACCTCCCGGAACTAACCCTTTAAATCAAAATTTAACTTTCAAAACTACAAGGCTCTGATGGGGCTATCAATTCCTATATTAGTGCCAAAGTTCAACTTTCTATGAAATAGTTTCAGAGAAAATCGGGTGTGACAGGCGGGCGGACAGACGGACACTGAAGTGATCTCATAAATGTTCCGTGCGGAACACTAAAAATGCGCAGAAGCTAATAAGTTTCCATTATGTAAGAGTTCTATCATAGGTCCCTATGGGCCTAAAAAGAAATTTGAATTATAAGACAAAATATCAAATTGTTGACAGTAAAACAAAACTATGCAAAATTCGAAAATGTAACAGGATCAATTAATAATAATGATATTCTTACTTTGGAAAGATTTAGTTTAATGGCTCCAGTGATTGAAATCATTTGGCAGTGTATGGAACAAATAACTAAAGCTCTGTCCAATAATCAATCCAGAAATGAAGTCTTCAAATACTAAGGCAACTCAATGCGACTGGTTATTGCACAAAACACTAAGAGGCAAAGTTATTTACAAAGCACTCCTCTTTCTAACACTTTCACTATCAACGCCGGTGTACCACAAGGCTCCATACTGTTTCCTACTTTTTTTCTCATTTACATTAACGATCTGCTGGAAAAGACCGAGAATCCAATCTACAGCTTTGCAGATGACAGTACGCTTATCTCTTCATTCACTTTGAACGCTCGACATCGGCTACTCAGACGAATATCCGCAGACAGCAGGAAATCATTAAACTTAACGAAGACCTGGAAGAAATTTTATCTTGGGGTGACAGTAACCAAGTGGAATTTAACGCTACAAAAATCCAGGCGGCAGTTTTTTCTAAAAAAGTTAACGTTGCTGAACCCGACATAGTTATGTCGGGGCACTCCATTCCTCTAACATCGTCACTCAATTTGTTGGGCGTTAATTTGGGAGCAAATATGTCCTGGCATGAGTAGTGTATCTATACGGCTCCCACATTAATGGCCAATCACAGCCCAGCATTTGGACTGGCTCTGACGTCATAGAAATTTGGACCAATGAGAGCGTTGTATGAAGTGGCAACATTGTGTGTGTGTTAGGTGTGGCAACACTGTGTGACCGTTGACAGATGTGAAGTTTGCGCGCGCGCGCGTATCTGTCAAGGGGGCTGTGCGATGTTGCCATGTGTAATGGTCCAGGGAGGGCTGCAGGAGGGGGGTTCCAGGAGGCCGGCCGGGGGGCCCCGCTTTCAGTATCCTGCTGTGGGAACTGGGGCCCCATTTGGGTGCATGGGTGGGGGCTCAGGGAGCCCTATCGGTGTCCTACATGTGGGAATTGGTACCCCATTTGGTTGTGTTTGTTGTTACAACATGTGCAGGTGTAGGGGCTCAGGGGGCCCACGGAGCCACCAGTCACATGCACCAGCGCATATGACAAGAACAACATGGAGCCCTACCTGTAGGAACTGGTACCCCATTTGAGTGCATCGGAGAGGGGCTCAAGGAGCCCTATCGGTGTCCTACATGTAGGAATTGGTACCCCATTTGGTTGTGTTTGTTGTTACATGCGCAGGTGTATGAGGCTCAGGGGGCCCACGGAGCCACCAGTCATATGCACCAGCGTATATGACAAGAACAACATGGAGCCCTACCTGTAGGAACTGGGGCCCCATTTGGGTGCATGGGAGAGGGGCTCAGGGAGCCCTATCGGTGTCCTACATGTAGGAATTAGTACCCCATTTGGTTGTGTTTGTTGTTACATGCGCAGGTGTATGGGGCTCAGGGGGGCCACGGAGCCACCAGTCACATGCACCAGCGTATATGACAAGAACAATATGGAGCCCTACCTGTAGGAACTGGAGCCCCATTTTTGGGATTAGTTGGTTAAATTGCCATCATAATGGTGAACGTAAAATAAAAAATTTCAGTATATAGGTTAGACTTGCAGCATGTGTAAACCTAACCTATATACTGAAATATTCATTTTACGTCACGTTCAAATAATCTAAGTGAAGGAAAGTAAAAGACGCATACACAAATTTTCAAAAAAATACATATATTTATTTTAAAAATAAAATAATGTTGTTACAAACTTATTTAAATGAAAGAGCGAGTAAAAATTTTATATGAATTTAAAGTAGATAATCATCATCAGAGTCGCTCTCGTAGGGATCTTTAAAACGTCTCTTCACTTCATAGGGATGGTTAGCATGTAGTTTCTCGAGACAGTGATCCTGTTTCATATACTTCAAATAAGACTTCAGAAAAACAACTCTGACACCAAAACTCCATGTTGTGTGATAATAAAGTATAGGTAACTGTAGTTTATCGCATACAGCATGATAATGATCGTTTATAATATTAAAGTTTTTAGTACATTGTTTAAAATTATTATAACATTTCTTACATATCCTAATATTAAAGTCCTTAACTAAATATACATTAACCCATATACAATATGTCATTACATCGAAGTGATCTAACCAATCTGTAGTTGTAAGTACTGCATTTCTGGAAGCCATAGTAAAAGTCTTACTTAAATGCATGAAACCTAAATAAGTATTACATGTCTGTTCATAATCATGCTTAGCAATTCTATTAATATATGCCCATCTCGTAGTCGGATATAGAGGTAAAATTTTCAAAATTAAAGCCCATGGTAACTGAGGAGGTGAAGAAACGACTAATTTGGATAAATTCGTAACAAAATTACAAATGCTAATAATACAAATCTGCGTTAGAGGGTACGCATTATTGGATGGTGACACCGGGGATGACATCTGTAAAAGAAAAAAACCTATTTACTTAATTTTGTAATGACCAAATGGTAGAGTGTCAAAGGAATTTGGTAATAGATGACGTTTATCATCGTGGGGGCTCAAAGCTATCTTAGTTTGCTCTATGCTGAAAATGTTGTGTGAATAGGAGCGTATGGTCCTTTGAGTGACACGAGACTGTATTCCACCTTTCAAGCAATGGAAATAATCTCGGAAAGTTAATTTATTTTTGACTATATCATATTTAATACCTTTAGCACGTTTAGAAACTCGTCCGCCCTGAATTTTAAAAGTATACATTTTGGACCTTAAACCGACAAAATGTGTAATGATGCTACCATTGACTTCATCTTTCTGTAGGCCTAATACCTTTTTGTTTACTCTCGGTATATTATAAACAGATCTACAGGGTAGTCAGAAGTATCGAAAAAATTCAAATTTGGTTTAATGATTTCTTTAAACACATCGTCACATTTGAGATCATAAATAAAGCTATCTGTATCAGTATATAATAATTTACAATTTGATAAACTCATTTTTGGTATCATAAATCCATAATGGAAATTAAACATAGTTAGTTTGGATATATCCAGGATAGACATACCAATATACAGTGGTTTGTTAAACATCAATTCAGATTTATGTAATTCTATTGTCATTATATTTTCATCCAGGATAGTTCGACTATGGAAACGATGACTTGCAATCAGATTTTTTCGCACCGTACCGACCTGACCAATTTCGGACAATTCGGATAGTTCGGTGCTTCCTAATATTTTCACAACTTTTTCCAAATATCGCGTTATTGTACAATTTAAAGTTGTTTTTACCGAAGGTAGTGGTAGCCTGGGTTCTTAATCGATTATTTAGTTCAATATATGGTTTAAGCCACCGAGATTGTTTAAATTTCAAGACTTTATGAATTTTTGTTAACTTTAATCCCGATTCTAAAGCTTGTTTTAGGTTACGGTAATGTAAAATATAATTTTGTTTGGAGTGAAGAGTGCTTAATAATTTCGGTAATTTTGATCCGGGTGGTACACGATGTTCAGGACAGAACGGAAAATCTTTGTGCAAATCATGCAAACTCTCTGGATATGTCAAATCAACTTGCAGAATGTAGCCTACAGGGGAATCGTCTGGTACTGACATCACATCAATGTTAACATCGCACCATTCGAAACCTCCATATGGTAACGGCTCCGTCATCGCCTTTCCGTACAAATTATTTACATCTAAATAAAGCACATAATTTGACTGCTTGGATGGATCATAATCTGTGGTGTATTTATTATTGGCTTCAGCATATCGATTAACGCATACAGAAAGTCCTCCGCGAATACCCTGTTCGATAAACATTATTTGATCTATATCCCGTAATAGCTCTAACTTACATCGACAGTAGAAGAGCATGGCGTCCCACGAGTATCCAGGTATTGAATGATACCATGCAGGATCTAGTTTATGTGATTTAATAGAATTATCGCGAAAAGTTTCGAACACATCAGCCAAACCCAAAATATCGGTTTTTAAATATAAATCCGAATATTGCCCTAAATTTTGAATTTTGAATGCATTCCATACCTTTTGGGCATGCTTATAATTTTCCTCAGATATGTTAGTACAATCTAATTTATTAAAAAACTGATCAATGGAAGGGAGCACCTCCTCACTCAATTTCTCCAAATTATCAATATAGTCGTACGGAAACACACCCTTCCTAGTTAATAAGTTAAATGATTCATCACATAAATCAGGAAATTCCAATCGTAGAATCTTAAAATCATCTTTGGCTAGGGTAGAAGTTAGAGTATCAAGTGACGCCCCCATAAATCGCAACGAATCAATAAATCTGAATTTTATACTGTTTTCATGATGATACGTAAATGAAATGAACCTTTCCTTGTTGACTGGTAGAACAGTTACATTACCACGTTTAGCAAGCTCTTTAATCAAAAAATGACTGTCGTAGCCTGAGAGGTTATGGAATACAACGGGTACCATAAATTGTTTTTTGAAATTTAAATTGCAAGCCTGGTGGGCGAAACCCCTGAAGCACCCTGTAAAATGATCATGATCGTGTACGATAACATCCTTCGATTCAAATCGAAGCTCGCATATGTGACAGTGTGTAGCATCTTCTGCAGAATCAATAACCATAGGTGTTATATTTTTTAAGCGCCTATAAATCGAACTAGATAACTGGGTCATTTCACTAACGAACCATTCAACACAATTGGTGCCGCGATAACTTTTGAAATGGGAAAAGGAGTCATCGTACGTACATTTCAAATAAAAACCAGCACTGAAAGCTTCGTGCCGTTGGTACTTCTGAATATTTCCACCTGATGACTCATTTAAAGGAATTAACTGACATTCAAAGTCAGCATATATGATAAAAGGGCATTTTTGTTTATAAATAAAATTTTTAAATTCAATAAATTCATACTTTGGAAACGTTACTTTGTATTCATTAAACTTAGCACAGAGAACTTCGTGCTCGGTTAATTTGTTTTCAGAAAAAAAAATAATTTAGACAACGATCACAAAAAAATAATTTTTTCTTTTGTTTACCAAGTTGTGATTTTAATAGTCGCGATAAGTGTTTAATCCAGCAATAATGATATTTGATGTTTATATCTTCGATATCAATATCCTGAGGTGTGTCAAAGTCATTTAATTTTGGAAAATATTTATCTTGAACCAAAAGCAAATTGACATGTCTAGGTAATTTATTTTTGGTTAACCGAGCCGGAACTACATTGAAAAAAGAAGATCTCTTAGTTTCTATCAGTTCTAAAGCATAAACATTTACCGAAATATTATTATTTTTTTCGAATTTAGGAATTTGGTCTAATGTCATAGGTGATGGTAAATTTTCAATGTTTAGTACTGTTCTGTAATATGGATATGAAGAAGTTAGGTTATAATTATTGTGAGCTGGGATAATGCGCTAACAATTGCCCAAAAGAAACAGGCATGATCATTGTTCTTAATATTGATACAGGCCTTTTTCCGTTCTATTTCGTTAGGTAGTTTAATGTAAGATGATCCGTTCCCCATTTCAAATTTATTAATATTAATTTCAAGGTAAATTATTTGCTGTAAAGCGAAACCGCTCTGGCATTCTTGAAATTCAGACCATTTATTAAGAACTTTATCATAAACATGCTCAAAGAACCATTGCTCTAAATCCGTCCCCAAATCGATAATGGCATTTCTTGTATTAAAATATTTTAAATTAATAATGTCAGATTCGGTACCTTTTTTAATAAACTCCCCACAAAAAGTCGTATTAACTTTTATAGTTGAAAAAAAATCCTCAAGATAGCTTTTATTTTCTTTCGAAATAAAATAAATGCATCGTTTAAAAATAAATTTATATCTTTGTGAACTAAATTAACGATAACTCCGGACTTAACACGACCCTTGAAACAAGATATAATATTATTCCACACTACTCTATTTTTGATATCGGAATTTCTGTTAGTACACAAAGTATGCTTAATTAATGTTTTTAACGATTTTAAATGTTGAATTGTAGTTTGCAGTCTGCGACGCAAATCTAAAGAAATATTTTCACGGTGAATAGCTCTGTGACAAGAAATTAACCTCCTTTGTATCCGATTACACCAAACGGTAACATCCCGATCTGAAAAATTATCAAATAATACTTTTTTAAGATTTTGAAATGAAGTAATGAGAATATTAGCTTTCGTTATGGCTTCCATAATACCAGTAATTTACAAAATATAGGGTTAGACTCACCTCTTAATATTACTGCGATAGTTCAATCTTGAACAGCGTGATTGGATTCCGTTTTCCAACGTCCTTTGTACCCAGGAAAACTACGGAGTATTTACTGCAAACAAATTCGACTAGGTTTGGTCTAATGATATCAGTAACTCGTTTTGGTAAAAAAACACAACTTTTTCTCCCAAGTCCAACAAGATGGACTTGCCAAAACGGGTGTCGGTCTCCTTCGCACTGAGGATTGGATGGGGTTGGTTAATTGGAAGGTCCTTTAGACTCACCACCGGCTTCTGCTCTGCAACACAGACGGAATTGATTATTGATAGATCCATCTAAAAATATAATAAGAACTAATCAGTCAATGTTATTTTTTTCTCTCTATTTTTAATTTTTTTTTTATGGGTCTAGCACACGTGCTGCAGGGAAGTCCCTAAAGCGCTCCAGGAGCGGCACGAGTGCGGAAAAAGCGATTCACGTTGTTCTTGAATCGCTGTAAATTGTACTCGGTGGGAAACACAGCGCTGGGCAAATTATTCCAAAGGGATGACGTTCTCCATATAAAAGATTGCTTGAAAAGCGTTGTACGCGGAGTAACAAGCTGAACCTCATACGGATGCGAAGCACCAGCGCGACGTGTATTTCTAACATGCACCGCTTTGGGAGGAATTAAGCGGGCTACATCCTTCGAATACTTTCCATGAAAATACTTGTAGAACAGACTCAAGTCGCCAACCGTTCTTCGATGTTCCAGCGAATCAAGGCCGCCGGTCAATTCCGGGCCCCCAATCAGACGGACCGCTCTTCTCTGAACAGAATCCAACAAATGCAGTGTATGTTTGGGAGCGGAGCCCCAAACGTGGGAGCAGTATTCCATTGTTGGTCGAATTTGGGCTTTGTAAAGAATTAACAGTTGCTGTGGGGTGTAAAGCTTTCTGGTTCTAAATAATATTCCCAACTTTTGAGAAGCTCTCCTTGCTATGCCTGCAACATGTTCATGCCAAGACATATTTGCCCCCAAACTAACGCCCAACAAATTGAGCGACGATGCTGGGGGAATGGAGTGCCCCGACATAACTATGTCGGGTTTAGCAACGTTAACTTTTTTAGAAAAAACTGCCGCTTGGGTTTTTTGTAGCGTTAAATTCCACTTGGTTACTGTCACCCCAAGATAGAATTTCTTCCAGGTCTTTGTTAAGTTAAACGACCTCCTGCTGTCTGCGGATATTCGCCTGGGCAGCCGATGTCCGAGCGTTCAAATAAAAAACTATGCAAGCAGAAATGATTAATGATAGATCCAATCTAAAATATATTAATAACAAAAATAAATAATCAGACATTGACATTTCTCTCTTTACTTTAAATAAAACTGTTACTTACATTTTCGAATTTTCACTAGACCACACGCAAAAGAACGTCACGGCTCACGCAGCCTTACAAATACAGTGCGAGAGTTGGTAATTAAATAATATCACTTCAAGTGTAATGTGTATAAATATAGTTATGTTTACGTCACATAAACCATAAAACACACTGTACGTAGTGGTCTTGCGGGAATGCATAATGTAATCGTATGCAAATAGTTGACCTCACGTACAGGAAATGTATTTGCTGATAATGCTTATTTTGAATCATAATATAGTCTATTAGTTTTTAAACATGTTTAAAAAATAAAAATACATATATATCTATATAATTTTTATTAATTGAAATATTCAAAATTACGATTGTGTTTTAGGTGCCTTTAATACCTTTTCCCTGTTCTTTCGACATGTAGTTAAACGGACCACGTATCTATTCTTTTGATCTCGTAGTACTTCTTCCCTTTGTAAACATGATTCAAGTAGATTAAAATTTGAATTCTTCTTCTCTTCCTGAATCTTAAGATTATCACGACATTAAGCTCTTTATCAATGCTGTATATTTCATTAATCTGAGCAGTTAAATTGCTCTTTAAATGGGCACTCTCAGTTTTGAGATCAGATATTATGGAAAGACCAAAATTTCGATTTTCATTACAAGCATCCAAATGTTTCCGTGTATTCAACAAGTCCGATTCCAGTTCGATGTTTTCCCGTTTCGCCATAGCTAATCTTGTATAGTTTACATAATCTGTTAAATTTCTTGAAACCGTTTCACATTCCTCTAATTTGACCATAAACATATCAGATACATCATGCTCTTGTTCATATAAATCTGAATAATAATCTGCCCTTTGTGAACATGCTAGATATAGATTCAAACTCGAGTTGAATAGCGTATGATAATCCTCAAATAACTGATCATTTCGTGTACTACTCGGTTCCGTGAAAAAGTGATCAGCATCATTATCATCACCAATATTCTGACACTTGGCTAGGTTAGCTAGAACGCAGCAGTAGATGAGAAATTTAAGTTTCATGTTATATGGTTGCTTGTATCCTTCTGGCTGACTGCTGTTGCTGTGTGAACCGGTTATATATTAAAAAGGGTATATTAGCACATTTTAAATGTTATTATCACAGAGTAAACGTCGTAAACGCGGGAAAAGGGCATAATAAAGCTGTTGAACAAGAGCTCGGTAAGAAAGGATCAGGTCTATTTATGCGAAAAAAAAAAAAAAAACAAATGTGGTTATCTCTATTTAAAGCAAAAACCAAAAAAAAACTACCAATAAAGCTACCCAAAAGGGCATTATATGATATAGAATTACAGAAATATGCGAAGAGACTCAAAATACCCATTTTTAGAGGAGTATTTATGCGAGATACTCTAAGAAGTCAAGTGTGAAAACCAAAATAAAATAAGAGAATACTATTCAATGTGTAGACATAAAGACATAGACGCAGCGTACCTGTGTCAGACTTATTCAAAGGTACCAAAACAACTTATAAGGGATAACTGTAACATCATAGTGCTATTCAGACAAGATGAAATAAACCTGAAACATTCTTATGAAGAACATTGTTCTCCAGATATGCCATACAATCAATTTAAAAACCTATGCTCTGAATGCTGGCGTGAACCTTATGGGTGCTTTGTAATCGTAAAGGATTTTGATGTGAAAAACGGTCGCTATCGTAAAGGATTTGATGAATATATAAGTATATAACAATATAATGCCATTCATTTGACATGATGACCTCATTAGATTCGCATATTACTAAAAAAATCAACGAACTATCGCGTAATATTCGGAAAAAAATATCGCGCTCTCAAACTGAATCGAAGTGAAGAAAATGTAGAACTAAACAGAATATTTAAACCTATTACCGAACCTTTAAAAAAAACACATTGCTAGACAAAAGCCGAAAAAGGGCGTTGATGACGATAATGACGACGATAATGATGATGAAAATGACGATGTTAACGATAAGAAAACAACGTTGCCAACGTTGTCAACGTTGCCAACGAAGAAGGAAGAAGTTATTCTAAAGAAAAAAGAGGATAGTCCAAAGTACGCAGCTGCTGCACAACCAAATTGGCGAAGTCGTTCCGAAGTATCGTTTTTACCGACCGAATCAATCGGTGAGTTTGATACTACTACCGCAGATGACGATGATGACTCCATATTTACAACTGAAACGTCTGCCGCAGAACAAGTTAGTCCTACAGTCTATGAGGAATACTTGAACGACTATCCTATATTGGCACGCTCCTACATCGATAGATATATAAGAGATGTGGATAAGAATAAGTTTGATACGACGTATGGTATAACTCACGATCATTTAACAAATAAGTGGTTACTTGGTAAGGACGAATTAGACTTTGATCGTCAAAAAGACCAATTTACCATTAAAGGTAGAACCTTTAAAGGGACAAGAGGACTATATGAATTGCTCTTTATGAAGGATCCTCACAACTATACGTTAGAAGATTCAAAACATTACAGGAAAATACTAGAATTAACGAATGTGCATAAGACTGGGTTTAATTCAACAGGTAAACTGAGAAGTTCTAAAAATCCCAAGTATACATCAATAATTAAACCAACAATCGATAGGAACAGACTCAGGGCACATACACATACTGGAGCCGCGTTGCACTATAATGACAATCCTATAGAATATGTCTATTGGGATGACATTAATGAATTGGTTGACAGGCTAAGACTGCTTATAGCATCCCAGCGAGCTGGTAATACTTCACATAGTAACGAAATAGAGTCCATAATCAGCGAACTCAAGGAGACTGGTATTATATATTAACCTGTGTTTACCCATAATCTTTTCAGTTCATAATGACGCTCAATAATTTGGCACCTCTTCAGCTAAGCATTCCACACGCTCAGAGTCCAGTTCTATAGCGGTAAATGGATTGCAGTATACAATCGCTGGAGATGTTGATATGGAAAATAAGAAAATTACTAATGTTAAGGCACTTACTTTAAACCATGATGTTGTTAATAAGGAATACCTAGACACTGAAATTTCACAGTTCAACGTCAAAGTCCAAAATATTAAAGACGAACTTACTAAGATAGAGCAAAAACTCAATGAGCGGTTTTCTTATACAAATCATAAGATTACCAAGCTAATTAAGAGTAATGGTGAGCAACTTGCTAACATTAATCAAAAAACTGAAAAACTAAAGAAGGATATTGACGCATATAAAGAAGTACATAATGACACTATAGAACTTCATATAACGAATTTAATGTCACGTATAGAAAAGCTGGAAAGAATAATTGACCCACGCATATTCAAGTCACTTGCTGCGTATGAAACATCGCAAAATATTGCAACGACAACGAACAAAACGTAAATAATGCGTAAACAACAAAAACAGACATCAAAGGAAAAACTTCAGCTTGTAAACGAACTGCATAAGCCAATTAAAAGAAATTTTAGGCGACGTAGGACCATCATTAAAGGATTAGACGAGTACTGGCAAATGGATCTTGCGCGAAATCAAACAGAAATTTCAAATACATTTTGGTTGTTATTGACTGTTTTTCAAAGTTTGTTTGGGCTAGACCGCTAAAATCCAAACATGCGTCCGAAACGACTAATGCGTTCAGTTCCATATTACAAGAAGGGAGGCATCCTAAGAATTTTATCCTCAGATAGGGGGTTAGAATTCCATAATGAAAAGTTCAAGGCTTTAATGAAGAAGCACAACATAAACCATTATAGTACCTTCAGTGAAATGAAGGCTTCAATAGCTGAACGGGTTATTCGAACAATTAAGGAACGGCTGTTCAAGTACTTTACAGCTCACGGAACATACAAGTGGATTGATATACTACCACAAATAGTTGATGATTATAATAATACGAAACATCGTACTATTAAAATGAAACCCGTAAATGTTACCAAGGAGAATGAAAGTCGACTCCTAAAATCGGCATATAATTTTATTAAACTCGCTGTAGAACGCAATATAAATTAGGAGATGTCGTTCGCATCAGTAAGGCTAAGCATATCTTTGCCAAAGGATATACGCCTAATTGGACCACGGAATTATTTAAAATTATCAAAGTTAGGATTACAAATCCCACAACCTATCTCTTGGAGGACATGAATGGAAGACCTATAAGTGGAACTTTCTATGAACAAGAACTACAACGCACAACGCAACCTGATATATATTTAGTCGAAAAGGTTTTACGTCGAAAGGGTGATAAAGTTTACGTAAAGTGGCTCGGTCTAGACAAGTGCCATAACAGTTGGATTTCCAAAGATAATGCATATTAAGTTAAGCACTAGTTTAATGGGCAGTCCACCATCACCCATGAGATCATATTTATGTAGCGGATGTTGGAGGGTAACGAAATCTGCTTCGCCAATACCACTGCAAATAAACATAAGAGGTCGAACACCACGTATCCTTGAACTAAAAATGAAAATAATGGACTTTTGTCCAAAATGCACCTGCATAACTATCTGAGGAATAGTGGGGGAGGGTGAATATCTACATGATTCTAACAAGTCAGTTCAAGTTTGAAATTTGTGTGAATAAGATGTGTAATAGCAGCGACACCACCAGTAGCAGTAATGAAGTTTATAATCCTCTCACGTCATCATCAAGTTATGATTTAGCCATTGAAGAGGAAAAAAAACCTTTTTATTAAACACATCATTTAAGACATACCATCTTTCAATAGATTGCGGTATAAGTGTCGCTCGAGACTTTACTCCTGCTGTACGTTTAAGCGCTAACAAACAACAACTTACATTAAACTCTAACGAATGGCATGAATTGCTAGCCATTTTAGAGGACCTCCTTGAAAATGAATTCTGCACCAGTTCAAATGAAGAATGCACACCTCGAAATATTTGGCCTGATATCTCAGTTTCAATACACACAGTACTCAGTGAAAAAACTGTTTGTCTAAAGAAGAAGGAAGTGTTAATATTTATGCATGAAATTGATCTATGTGAACTCATCCAATTCAAATATTTACTTGCTTGCAGAATATCCATGTTAAGTACCCTCAATTTTGGTGTATATTATTATAGGGTATTAGAAAATTTCAGTAAACATGATAGTCGTAATATGGCTTTAGTGGACATGATTAAATTTTTATATAACGCGCATAGTAGTGTAAATAATTATATTTTATTGGAATGTTTCTTATACAATAAGGAAAAGATGTTAAATGACTATAATAAATATAAATATATAACATTTTGAATATTCATGTGTGTTTTATTTATAAACATTGAAAATTTACCATCACCTATGACATTAGACCAAATTCCTAAATTCGAAAAAAAATAATAATATTTCGGTAAATGTTTATGCTTTAGAACTGATAGAAACTAAGGGATCTTCTTCTTTCAATGTGGTTCCGGCTCGGTTAACCAAAAAATAAGTTACCTAGACATGTCAATTTGCTTTTGGTTCAAGATAAATACTTTCCAAAATTAAATGGACTTTGATATCGAAGATATCAACATCAAATATCATTATTGCTGGATTAAACATTTATCGCGACTATTGAAATCACAACTTACTAAACATAAAGATAAATTATTTTTTGTGATCGTTTGCCTAAATTATTTTTTTTCTGAAAACAAATTAACCGAGCACGAAGTTCAATGAATACAAAGTAACGTTTCCAAAGTATAAATTTATTGAATTTAAAAATTTTATTTATAAATAAAAATGCCCTTTTATCATATATGCTGACTTTGAATGTCAGTTCATTCCTTTAAATGAGTTATCAAGTGGAAATACTGAGAAGTACCAACGGCACGAAGCTTTCAGTGATAGTATTTTATTTGAAATGTACGTACGACGACTCCGTTTCCCATTTCAAGAGTTATCGCGGCACCAATTGTGTTGAATGGTTCATTAATGAAATGACCCAGTTATCTAGTTCGATTTATAGGCGCTTAAAAAATATACGTTTCCAAGTATGAATTTATTGAATTTAAAAATTTTATTTATAAACAAAAATGCCCTTTTATCATATATGCTGACTTTGAATGTCAGTTAATTCCTTTAAATGAGTTATCAGGTGGAAATACTCAGAAGTACCAACGGCACGAAGTGCTGGTTTTTATTTGAAATGTACGTACGACGACTCCTTTTCCCATTTCAAAAAGTTATCGCGGCACCAATTGTGTTGAATGGTTCGTTAATGAAATGACCCAGTTTATCTAGTTCGATTTATAGGCGCTTAAAAAATATAACACCTACACATTGCCACATATGCGAGCTTCGATTTAAATCGAAGGATGTTATCGTACACGATCATGATCATTTTTCAGGGTGCTTCAGGGGTTTCGCATTCAAGTAAGACTTTTACTGTGGCTTCCAGAAATGCAGTACTTACAACTACAGATTGGTTAGATCACTTCGATGTAATGACATATTTAGTTAAGGACTTTAATATTAGGATATGTAAGAAATGTTATAATAAATTTTAAACAATGTACTAAAAACTTTATGCGCCAGGGAGAGCTACATTCAAATTCCCCGCGCGCGCAAATGACAGCTATCGCACCCAAAATATGACAATTCTGACGTTTTTAGTACCAAATTGCTACTTGTGTGTCAACATCATGGAATCTCTAATAATACAACTACGTAATCTTTGTGTTTGTGATGTAATATCAGCCCCAATGGGATATATGTATGTAGTCTGTGTTAAGAAAGAAAAAGTCGAAAATTACCCAGAATGGCTTCATGAACTCACAGAGAAAATTGGAAAAGTGGTGCAAGATTGTGACAGTTATCTAGAAACTAAAGACGATTTATTTCTAATATCAGTGTTGGATTTATTAAAAGAATTATCCAAGTTAAGTTATCTTGAATATGAAACTGCTATTGACGAATACTTAAATAAAAAGAAAATATGTCAGACGACACCTCAGAATTTCAAGGAAGCGGCAGCAGAAACTTGAAATATAAATTTAGATAAGTTTGTAAAAACATTATTTTATTTTTAAACTAATATATGTATTTTTTGAAAATTTGTGTATGCGTCTTTTACTTCCTTCACTTAGATTATTTGAACGTGACGTAAAATTAATATTTCAGTATTTAGGTTAGGTTTACACATGCTGCAAATCTAACCTATATACTGAAATTTTTTATTTTACGTTCACCATTATGATGGCAATTTAACCAACTTAATCACAAAAATGGGGCTCCAGTTTCCTACAGGTAGGGCTCCATATTGTTCTTGTCATATACGCTGGTGCATGTTACTGGTGGCTCCGTGGACCCCCTGAGCCCCATACACCTGCGCATGTAACAACAAACACAACCAATTGGGGTACCAATTCCTACATGTAGGACACTGATAGGGCTCCCTGAGCCCCTCTCCCATGCACCCAAATGGGGTACCAGTTCCTACAGGTAGGGCTCCATATTGTTCTTGTCATATACGCTGGTGCATGTGACTGGTGGCTCCGTGGGCCCCCTGAGCCCCCTGAGAGCCCCCATACACCTGCGCATGTAACAACAAACACAACCAAATGGGGGGTACTAATTCCCTACATGTAGGACACCGATAGGGCTCCCTGAGCCCCTCTCCATGCACCCAAATGGGGCCCCAGTTCCTACAGGTAGGGCTCCATGTTGTTCTTGTCATATACGCTGGTGCATATGACTGGTGGCTCCGTGTGGGCCCCTGAGCCCCATACACCTGCGCATGTAACAACAAACACAACCAAATGGGGTACCAATTCCTACATGTAGGGACACCGATAGGGCTCCTTGAGCCCCTCTTCCCATGCACCCAAATGGGGGTACCAGTTCCTACAGGTAGGGCTCCATGTTGTTCTTGTCATATGCGCTGGTGCATGTGACTGGTGGCTCCGTGGGCCCCTGAGCCCCATACACCTGCACATGTAACAACAAACACATGTCACAGAGCTATTCACCGTGAACATATTTCTTTAGATTTGTGTCGCAGACTGCAAACTACAATTCAACATTTAAAATCGTTTAAAAACATTAATTAGGCATATAAAGTAAAGAGAGAAATGTCAATGTCTGATTATTTATTTTTGTTATTAATATATTTTAGATTGGATCTATCATTAATCATTTCTGCTTGCATAGTTTTTTATTTGAACGCTCGGACACCAAAACAACTTATAAGGGATAACTGTAACATCATAGTGCTATTCAGACAAGATGAAATAAACCTGAAACATTCTTATGAAGAACATTGTTCTCCAGATATGCCATACAATCAATTTAAAAACCTATGCTCTGAATGCTGGTGTGAACCTTATGGGTGCTTTGTAATCGTAAATGATTTTGATCTGAAAAACGGTCGCTATCGTAAAGGATTTGATGAATATATAAGTATATAACAATATAATGCCATTCATTTGACATGATGACCTCATTAGATTCGCTTATTACTAAAAAATCAACGAACTATCGCGTAATATTCGGAAAAAAATATCGCTCACTCGAACTGAATCGAAGCGAAGAAAACGTAGAACTAAACAGAATATTTAAACCTATTACTGAACCTTTATTGCTAGACAAAAGCCGAAAATGGACGTTGATGACGATAATGACGACGATAATGACGATAATGACGACGATAATGACGATAATGACGACGATAATGACGATAATGACGACGATAATGACGATGTTGACGATAAGAAAACAACGTTGCCAACGTTGTCAACGTTGCCAACGAAGAAGGAAGAAGTTAACAAAATTAATATTTCAGTATATAGGTTAGGTTTACACATGCTGCAAATCTAACCTATATACTGAAATTTTTTATTTTACGTTCACCATTATGACTGCAATTTAACCAACTAATCACAAAAATGGGGCTCCAGGTCCTACAGGTAGGGCTCATGTTGTTCTTGTCATATAAGCTGGTGCATGTGACTGGTGGCTCCGTGGGCCCCCTGAGCCCCACCCCCATACACCTGCGCATGTAACAACAAACACAACCAAATGGGGTACCAATTCCTACATGTAGGACACCGATAGGGCTCCCTGAGCCCTTCTCCCATGCACCCAAATGGGGGTACCAGTTCCTACAGGTAGGGCTCCGATTTTGATGTTGTTCTTGCCATATACGCTGGTGCATGTGACTGGTGGCTCCGTGGGCCCCCTGAGCCCCATACACCTGCACATGTAACAACAAACACAACCAAATGGAGTACAAATTCCCACATGTAGGACACCGATAGGGCTCCCTGCACCCCCTCCCATGCACCCAAATGGGGCCCCAGTTCCCACAGCTAGGACTACGCCCCCCTATTTTAGGTTATTCAACCAATATCATACGCAATCCCCACGCGTAGGATACTGTAAGCGGGGCCCCCCGCCGGCCTCCTGGAACCCCCCTCCTGCAGCCCTCCCTGGACCATTACACATGGCAACATCGCACAGCCCCCTTGACAGATACGCGCGCGCGCGCAAACTTCACATCTGTCAACGGTCACACAGTGTTGCCACACCTAACACACACACAATGTTGCCACTTCATACAACGCTCTCATTGGTCCAAATTTCTATGACGTCAGAGCCAGTCCAAATGCTGGGCTGTGATTGGCCATTAATGTGGGAGCCGTATAGATACACTACTGGCATGAACATGTTTGCAGGCATAGCAAGGAGAGCTTCTCAAAAGTTGGGAATATTATTTCGAACCAGAAAGCTTTACACTCCACAACAACTATTAATTCTTTACAAAGCTCAAATTCGACCAACTATGGAATACTGCTCCCATGTTTGGGGCTCCGCTCCCAAATATACACTGCATTTGTTGGATTCTGTTCAGAAAAGAACTTTTGGTCTGATTGGAGACCCGGAACTGACCGGCGGCCTTGATACACTGGAAACATCGAAGAACGGTTGGTGACTTGAGCCTATTCTACAAGTATTTTCATGGAAAGTGTTCGAAGAATGTGGCCCGCTTAATTCCTCTCAGAGCGGTGCATGTTAGAAGTACACGTCGCGCTAATACTTCACATCCGTATGAGGTTCAGCTTGTTACTCCTCGTACAACGCTTTTCAAGCAGTCTTTTATATGGAGAACATCATCCCTTTGGAATAATTTGCCCAGGACTGTGTTTCCCACCGAGTACAATTTACAGCTATTCAAGAACAACGTGAATCGCTTTTTCCGCACACGTGTCGCTCCTGTAGCGCTTTAGGGACTTCTTCCCTGTAGTACGTGTGTTAGACCCATAAAAAATACTCGATGATCATATCCTTTTACATACTTGTTAACCAAAAAATAACATAATTATAAGATTCTTCGACCGAAGAACCCTGAAAAGGATGTATAACGCGATATATTCTAAGCAACTCCTCTAACGCCCTCCCTCAATCCCAACATCTCTCTGACCGTGGAGTGAAAATTGGTTTTTCTACCGCATCTTTTCTTTCTTTTCGGGCTTAATTCCTTCCCTGACTCAATTTTCTTTTTTATGCGTCGTTACACTAGCTTCAGAAACCTCCAATCTTCGTGATATTTCTCGGTTTGTAAATGTTTTCGCAATCACAAGGGCCTTCACTTCAGCTTTTTTACGTGGTGAAAGATCGCCTTTTCTACCCATAATGAAAATAGTCCAATTACTTTTTTAAAAACACTGCATACAAAATAAACTAATAACTGAGTAGTATAAAACTGTTAAACAAACAATCACAGTCCATAAAGCCACAGAAACACGTCCGTACCTGACTCGATTCCGATCGCGACTGATACAGGTTTGTACTGGTTTACGTTCATGTATCACTTTATCAACACAGTGTTGTCATATGTTAAAAAATAAATACAAATATGTAGTCTACAACAATTCTTTTAAATAAAAATCAATAATATTGTAGTTTAAATATACCATTATTGCATAAAAACTCTTAAGAAACATAAAATTACTAAAAAAAATACAGTGCGTCTAATAATTTGGCCAGGGACTGTATATATATATATATATATATATATATATATATATATATATATATATATATATATATATATATATATATACTAGCAGTGCCCGCGGCTCCGCTCGCGTGGATTTGATTCACTACTATCATCACTGCTTATTCCTTATGTTACCTAACGTAATAAAATATCTGCCATTATTTCCCCTTATCTCCAATTATTTCTCCTTGTCTCCCATTATCTCTACATAATTTCCATTATCTAGGATTATCTCTGCACATCTCCCATTATTTCTCCATATTTCCCATTATCTCACCTTATCTCCCATTATCTAGTCTTATCTCCACTTATCTCGCAATATTTCTCCTAATATCCCATTATTTCTCCTTATCTCCCATTATCTCGCCATAACTCCCATTACCTAGACTTATCTCTACTTATCTCCCATTATTTCTCCTTATCTCCCATTATTTATACTTATCTCCCATTATCTTACCTTATCTCCCATTATCTAGGCTTATATCGAATTATACAGAACATATGTATAAATTTATAAATACACGTAAATCGGATAAGTGGTTCTCAAGTGATAAGAGCACTAACTGACAGACAGACAGAGACACGTTACATTTTATATATATTATATTCTTTGCAACATGATATTGTTCCATATGTTATGGTTTATGCAGTGTATTGCAAGAGAACGCGCTAACGGTAACCTTTTCTCCGACTTGATTCACTATTATCGTCACTGCTTATTCTTTATGTTACCTAACGCAATAAAATATATCCTATAACCTGGCCAGAGAACATATGTACGCTCTAAAAAACAAGCACGTAACGCACTAACGGACAGACAGAGAGACGTTGCACTTTATATATATTATAGATAGATAACCTGGCCAGAGAACATATGTATGTTTAAAAAAAAAACACGTAAATCGGATAAGTGGTTCTCGCGTGATAAACGCACTAATGGGCAGACAGACAGACAGAGAGACATTGCATTTTATATATATTGTAGATTATAGATTCTCTGCTACATAATATTGTTCCATATTTAATGGTTTAGGCTGTGTATTGCAAGAGAACGCGCTCGCAACAAAGTTTTTTCCGACTTCTTTACTATTATCGGCACTGCCCATTCCTTATGCTACCTATCGTAATAAAATATAGTCTACCTGGCCAGAGAACATATGTATGTTATAAAAAAAAAGACGTGAATCGGATTAGTGGTTCTCCAGTGATAAGCGCACCAACGGGCGGACAGACAGACAGAGATACGTTGCATTTTATATATATTATAGATGTAATAAAATATATATCTGTAAACTGGTCAGAGAACTTATGTATGAATTTAAAAAATCACGTAAATCGGATAAGTGGTTCTCGAGGGATAAGCGCACTAACGGACAGACAGACAGACAGACAGAGAGACGTTGCATTTTATATATATTATAGATATAGATTATTATTATTATTATATAACCTGGCTAAAGAATATATGTATGAATTTAAAAAAAAAAGATACGTAAATCGGATAAGTGGTTCTCCAGTGATAAGCGCACTAACGGACAGACAGACAGAG